>JAGWCC010000169.1:0-600000 GCA_022651775.1 Drusus annulatus
TTGTATTACCAACGCGCCAAAATCTAAAGATGGTTGATATCTGAGACCGGCGAGGAACAGGAGATTTATACAGTAACTTTTGAAATCGGTTCCTCTTAATATTTTTTATTTCATGGGGGGAGGGTTGCTACCGATGTTCTGAAAAAAAGTGAGTGTCAGATTAGTTCTAACGAAAATAATCGGAACCAGGTTCGTTTCGTCATGACATTCCAACTCAAATTCCCCGTTCACTCCCACATATTATCAACTTTTTTCTTTACAAAAAATAGGAACCGGTTCCAAAAATAACCTGCTTCTTGGAGAAAAAATATCGACGGCTACAGTGACCGGCTTGGAACCGGGACAGGAATATCGACACCTCTAAGGTTTGTTCGGTTGGTATCAGTTGACACCTACACGAATTTCGCGCAGAACATCATTTGACAGTTCGTAATTTGTGGATCGTGTGTCGTATATTATTATTTGTCATTATTATATTTTGAAGCTGTAAACGACATATATGGTTGTAAAATATGGATCCCAAAAAGACGGAAGATGACATATCAGACAGTTTAAGGCATCGTGTGTATTTTGCTGCTCGCGATGGGATGCCACTCACCCTGTACGATTTATTAAACGAAAAAACTACAGAAGAGATCGACGATTTGCTGAATCAGGTGGGCTTATTTTTAGTTTGCTTTCTTTCTTTGTGTCATCGACGCGTGTGCCAGTGCCATTGTCCCTATTTTGCCAAATATGTTGCCAATTTGCGTTTCCAGATCTTTATTTACGCAAGACACGCAATTTGTCATAAAAGACTACGTAATTGAAGATTTTCTCCTCGAATTTTCGTTATCAACAGATTTGTTTTATTTTGTTGTAAAAGACAGTAGATTTAATACCGTTTAGGATGATAAATCAATAAGTCGATTGTTGTTGACACTTCCGTGAAAACATTTTGATCCGAATACAAAGGATAAATCTTTATTTATATGAGAAACAGCGCGTGCGAGGGGTTTCTATTAATACAATATGACAGTTCAATACGCTGTTTGTCAGCACTTTGTTTGAATTCATCAAAACAAACAGTTTGTTATTGTGATCATTAATCCCATAACTTAATATTATTATTTCAACAACCAAAAACTCATAAATGTTTTAATGTTTCCAATATGTTTACGCTACACTATACAATATTTACAGGAATTTCTTTTTTTTAAACACCTCATTAATGAAGGATGAGGAAACCTAATTAAACATATTTAAAAATAGTAATGTCAGATATATTTCAAAAATATATTTTGTGCAGATTTCTGGTGTCAGGCAAACTGTAATGCTTGTCATACTTTGTAGGCGGCCAAAGAAGCAACTAACGAACGCAATAACTGTTTTTTAAATCAATAGATTATCCACAAAATCTACATTAGCAACGCCACCAACCCCAAAGTTAACCGTGTCAAGCTGTACTCTGACTCTAAAAATTATTTGAAAATAAAATATGTCACTATGTCCCAAGTCGTGCATTAATTTTAAAATTCAGTGGTCCAATAAAAATCATAACTTGACTATGAAGAAGTGCTTATACAATTTTTAAAATATGATTAACGCCGACTTCTATAACCTAGAACAGTGATGCACAACCCAAATGTACACTGTAGGCAAATAAAAGTGGATCACTTTACTGCGCTGCCATCCTTATTGCTGCATACCACGCATCCTTGTAAATTATGCCCTGGTAATTTTTCTAAACCAAATTTCAACCTCGGTTTTGATGATGTTGAAGTTATTTTAGGAAGATCTTTAACACGGAACCAGACATAATTAATTTTAATATATTTAAATGTGTATATTTTTTGTTAATCCAAATCGATTCTTTTGTTATCTCCAAAAATTTTGGCTTTTAAATTAATTAACCTCCTTCATCTTCACGAGGTTGATTTTCCCCCAGTTAAATGTTGTTATAAACCAAAATGTCTCATTCCAAGAAAGCTCTCCTTTGTTGGAAAAAACACCTTAACGGCCCCCATACTAGCAATCAAAGTCACATAAAAGTGTTGCAAAATTTATGATTCAATTAAATATTTAAGCTATAAATCAGCATTAATCAAAAATACAGCTTTAACAAAAATATGTTTCTCTATCGA
Organism: Drusus annulatus; assembly: GCA_022651775.1. Classification (NCBI taxonomy): domain Eukaryota; kingdom Metazoa; phylum Arthropoda; class Insecta; order Trichoptera; family Limnephilidae; genus Drusus; species Drusus annulatus. The sequence continues at coordinate 2,124 of JAGWCC010000169.1, forward strand.
TTTGCATGTTTTTTTTTTCTAATTTGTATTCAATAAATATTTTATAATGAACATCTTAACTGATTGAATTAGGTAAATATTGAGATGTTAATTATAAGATATTTAACAAATGTAAATTGACAGGTTGTTTACATAGAAATCGCATAAGACGCTCTCACACACACAGTTGCACTTATCAGTAGATAATACATTGACAACGTGCCATGACTAAAAAATTGTCCTCTAAGGATAGTTGAAAATCTGACCCTCTTAGTAGGTTCATAGTTCCAAAATGCTCTGAATCATAATAATTAACCTGTTCAATTCTTCTTTCCATTGTTCAGGTCGTCAGCATGGACGGCGTATGCTGCACGCCACTGGTGGCTGCGGCACGCCACGGTCACGAAGGCGCGGTGCGCATCCTGGTGGAGCAGTTCCTGCCGCCGCTCCGCCTGGAAACCGAGTCCACGGTGCGCTTCGAGGAGTACGTTATTAGCGGAGCCACGGCGCTGTGGGCGGCGGCGGGCGCCGGGCATCTGAGGATAGTCAAGGTGGGCACGTCTTAGGTTAGCCGCGCACTAGGCAGCCAGGCTGTGGCAGTCACAATAAGGAGCAGCCAATTCTCGCAGCCAATTGTGGCAGCCAGTTGCTATACTATCTCTCTATATCAAAATACATAGTAAAATGTGTCATAGAAACGCCTGGCTGTCGCGACAAGTGCATTATGACCGAGGCAGCCACGTACATTTCGCATACATTTACCACAGTCGTATTGGCTGCGCGCAGCCAAGGCTGCCTGTGCAATCGGAATGTTTCAACTGGCTGCCGCAGCCAACGATTTCTGGCTGCCTAGTGCGTTAGCTTGAATACATTTTAATACAAATTTGAAGATCTCGTTGGCTGCCTAGTGCTTGGCCGGCCTTATGGTTTAAGGGGGAAATCGTTCTGATAGTGGATCGAATATCTCCTTAGTCAATTCTTTTTTTATAAATTTTCTATTAGAAACCTCAATTAAAAGCGTGCTTTCCATAAATTAAAATTGAACATTGCTTGTGGGATATCTTTCAAAGACAAAAAACGAGTCTGGGAGACTGCCAGGAAACTTGTATAAAGGGTTTAGAGAAGATATTTATTAGAACTTTTTCTAATTCAATTGTATTTATTCAGAGGCTAGCGCAGGCTGGTGCAGAGCTAGACCACGCCACTTCCACGGCCTCGACTCCACTGCGGGCGGCGTGCTTTGATGGCCGCCTCGACATTGTGCGCTATCTGGTGCGGCGCAAGGCCGACCTGCATCGCCCCAACCAGTACAACAACACTTGCCTCATGATCGCTGCCTACAAGGGGCACCTGGACGTTGTGAGTATTTTCAATCCTTATTTACTGCTTATGGTATGTGTACTTCACATCATGGCATTTGTCACAATCTGAAATGAAAACAGCAATTACTCTACGTTGGTACAAATTAACCCCTGGCCTTAAATCACCACCCAATAGGTTAAGGGGTTTAAATATTGTGGTTACAACTTTAAATACGGCAAAATTGACACAAAATATGTTTTTTGATGCTGCATTGTCGTGTGTGCATTCCTAAGATGTTATATTCTTGTAAAAACATTTAAATTATCAGATGTGTTGTATGTGAAACATTAATTAACAAATGTTTTTTTTCTTTGTTAAGGAAAACATTATCATATTTGCGCTATTAGATTTATCAAATAGATGAGAATTTTAAATCAGTATTCAATACAATTTAAGTTTCTATAATTATCAAAATGTTAATTAAAAGTCGATTCGTAAAAGGCTTAACGGCCGTCATGTAAAGATAACACCCAGAGTAGAATATAATAGTTTATATTAAATCAACAGATATTTTATATTATTGAATAATTATTTATGTTACAATATCTATATTGTATTTGTAGGTGAATTTCCTGTTGTCTGAAGGCGCCAAAGTGAACGAGAAGGCGCACTGTGGCGCAACGGCGCTACACTTTGCGGCTGAGTGCGGTCACGTGTCCGTAGTCAAGGAACTGCTGGACCACGGTGCCCAACTCACACCTAATGAAAATGGTTAGCCAACTGTTTAACAAATAAAATAATTAAGGGGGGCTCGTGACTTTTTGGTATGCCAGCGTGCTGAGATTGAAAAAAACGTCACAATTGATGTTGCTGTAGCCGACAATGATTTTTTAATTTTTTTCACAAAAGATTTTTTGTGTACGAAGATTTACAAGATTATACTATATTTTATTATATTATATTTTTGAAAAATCTTCATACAAAAAAAGAAAGTCTTTTTCCGCTACAACAACATCAATAACGCCATATTTTTCAATCTCGGCACTCTGGCACACGAGGGTCACGAGCCACCTCTGCAAATAATAAATTTATTTAAAAATATTTTTTGAGGCCGAAGGGAGTGGGAAAGGGAAAGAGATGGGGAAGAGGAAGGTTTTGCAGTACTTGGCTATTCACATCTGGTACCCAAGAACAGTTGAAGCCAAACGTTTTGAGTATCTACCACTCTGATTTTTATGATATTACTGCTACGATTCTCTACTAATTTGCTTTACCATACTCAGGTATGACAGCTCTGATGTGCGCAGCGGAGCGCACCAGAGCGGGAGTGGTGGAACTGCTGGTGGAGCAGCCCGAGGTGTGTCGGGAGGACGCCGTGCTGGCCATGGAGCTGTTGGGGGCGTCCTTCGCCAACGACAAGGAGTACTATTGCCTGCCGGTGAGAATCAAATACTTTGAATAATCGCCACCTAATTATAGTGGATGAGTTTGTGTATTTAGGAAGTATGTTTACGAGAGACGGAAAGGCTGATAAGGATATTGAAAGAAGGGTGAATGCAGGAAACTCCATTAATGGAGGACTGAACGCTGTTGGCGCTAATAAGAAATTGTCCAAAGAAGCGAAGCTAGCAGTCCACAATGGAGTGCTTATACCAACCCTGACGTATGGCAGTGAGGCATGAAACTGGCAGCGGAAGGATGAAAGTAGACTGAATGCTGTGGAAATGAGATCTTTGAGACGTATGTGCGGTAAAACCATGTATGATCGTATTAAAAATGTGGATATCCGGAAAGAATGCAAGGCTGATGTGAGCGTAATGAATAGGGTCAAGAAAGGGAGGCTTAGATGGTTTGGGCATGTAGAGCGAATGAACGAAGAAAGGAGTGTGAAAAGAATATATGATGCGAAAGTGAATGGAAGAAGAAGTCGAGGATGCCTGAGAAAGACATGGCACGATCAAGTAAATCAAATACTTGAATCAGGTCATGTAAAGAATCAGAATAACAGAAGAGTATGTATGAGACGATGTATGAATGTAAATGAAGCAAGGAGTGTGTGCCAAGACAGAGTTATATAGCGGTCCGTCCTCTCTGCCTACCCCTGCGGAAAACGGCGTAATGGTTAGTTAGTTTAGCAATAATTTGCCAGCTGTTTCTAAGCACATAGATTACTTTTTATTTTTAGAAATGACACATTTCCGGGTTGCGATTAATCTGACAATATTTGATTTCCTCCTACTACCACCATTATTTATTTTTACATTTATTAACGGAATAATGTCCAATTTACAACATAATTAACACAAACTTAAAAATAAAGAAGAATAATGTAAATTATAAGTATAGGATGGTATATGAATCAAGTAAAGACTAAAAACATAATAATAGAGAAGTGGCAAGTCAAGTCAAGACCTGGTCATAACAGGAGTCATAACAATTAAATATTTATTTTGTACCTAGCTTAATGACAGATAAAAATCATGTGTGATTACACCAAAAAAATTAAGGTCTCTCCACATTCGGGATAGTAGAAAATAGTATCCATAATTAGTTTAGTGTTGATTGAGGAAGAGCTGTTCTTTATTTCTGAGTTTACGGGAGGGGATATTAAAAGGGATGATTCATAGTAAATTATTATAAGCGGAAAATGTTGCTTGTGCAACCCATGACACTTGAGTGACCCGACACTTTTGACCACTTGACTACTAACCGGATTAAAGGTTATTGCCAAGTTACATTAAGAAGTGTTTGTCGCTCGATATGCAAGTTTATTGTAAAAACTTTGACACTAAGCACTCACTTTGTGGTAAGACATAATTAAATTTTAAATAAAAGTAACTTTGTTTTGACACCACTTTATTAGATACATATACCAACCGGTTTCGGCTCTACCTGAACCTTCTTCAGGGTAATACACATTTGTTATTATACATATTACCAATTCATGCTTCCAATACATATTTTTTCAACCCTGAAGAAGGTTCAGGTAGAGCTGAAACCGGTTGGTATATGTATCTAATAAAGTGGTGTCAAAACAAAGTTACTTTTATTTAAAATTTATTGTAAAACTTGAAATGATCGATCTTCCTTTATTTTTCGTGCATGTTCAAGAGTAGTGTATTGCCTAGGCATTGTAATACCACCTTTAAAAAAGTTTGATTTAGTTATCAAATGTGTGCTTGTTAAAAAAAATACAAACTAGGGTTACGTTCATTAACATTTCCCCTGCGCCTAATAATGTGTATTGTTGTATCGTGCAGCTAGCGTACCAGTACATGCGCCGCAGTATGGAGATGCGACAGGAGGGCCCCGGGCGACCCCTCTTGCCCCGTCAGCCCTCTTCCCCCATCCCCGCCTACAACAACTGGAGAGAGTGCACCTCACTCGAGGTATTATACTACATTCTAAACATTTTTAAGGACTAAATTTAAAAACGCATAGAGCTTTTGAAACTATAATGACAATTTTTTTTTCAATTTGTATAGCGCCTTTTTCAAATCACCTCAAGGGCGCTGTACTTAATTCCTAGGCTCCATCTTATTACTAACTACATATATATAATCTATGGCATATTAATGTTTATTTATATTATGTACAGAGATAATATACAGACACATACGAGGCCTGTTCAAAAGAAAAGGTGAATTTTGAATTTTCGCGGGCTGTGTACATTCGATTATCGATTTTTTGTTGTTGTTATGTTGGTACACATATGTTTATCATATGTTAGCATTATCAGCCATTTTGGATTGGTGGTTTGTTTTTGACAACTGGAAAGGTTAGTCACGTTTTTGTGTGTTCTTCGATTTTTACTTTTGAAAAAAAATGGATCAAAGAATATGTATTAAATTTTGCGTTAAAAATGGAATAAAGTGCTCCAACGCACTTAAAATGTTTTTCCATTTTTTTCAAAAGTAAAAAATCGAAGAACACAAAAAAACGTGACTAACCTTTCCAGTTGTCAAAAACAAACCACTAATTCAAAATGGCTGATAATGCTAACATAAGATAAACATATGTGTACCAACATAACAAAAAAAAAACGATAATCGAATGTACACAGCCCGCGAAAATTCAAAATTCACCTTTTCTTTTGAACAGGCCATGTATAGCGCCTTTTCCAAATCACCTCAAGGGCGCTGTACTTAATTCCTAGGCTCCATCTTATTACTAACTACATATATATAATCTATGGCATATTAATGTTTAAATAAACATTAATATGCCATAGATAATAAATAATAATAATAAAAAAAATTGTGTTTATTTGAAGTGAAGTATGTTTCTGTACGTAATATAAATATATTACGTACAGAAACATACTTCACTTCAAATAAACACAATTATTTCTAGTTTGGAGAAAGATACAGTTTTGCACTCAGCAACTGCTGGTACTTATTATTTATGTTTTTATTGTTCAAATCGATTCAAAACACACAAGCTGAACTCGGAAATTTTCGCTATCTGGGCGTCTACTCTAACCGCTAAGCTATAGCAGATAGCCTTCAGACCTGCCGCATATCTTCAATACACATGGTGTTTATTTTTTTACTTAGTTTCTAATTTTGTCCTGGGTATAATGAAGGCGGAAGCCTCTATCATATAAAGCTTTAAAAAAATGTTAGTGATTTCAAAAACACAATATGTATTGGAGAACAAGGCAAGTCTGAAAGTTGTAGTGATAGCTCAGTGGTTAGAAGGGACACCAAAAAAGTGGAAAATCTCGACCTTCAATCCCGGTTGCAGCTAAATCTTTTTTACTGTTTTTCCTTTATGTATTATACATAATCTGATAATTATCGTTATTTTTCAATATGTTGTGCTGGACTTTGGTAATCTATAAATAATAATGATGCAAGAATAACATTTTCGATGCACGTAACCACGGGTTACTAGAATCTTTAAGGTTATCATGAATAATGTGATGTTTTGAAGCATTTTATCGGCAATGAGAAAATGATGCAAATATAGCCCCATTTTTATTTGTTTTTATATTATAATATATATTTAAAATAGATAACCAAGTGCCTTGCTTATTATCTATGAGTGGATTCACTAAACTGTATGAGCTTTAATTAACTTTTGTGTTTCATTCATTTATGAGATTGTAGCCTGACGGCCTCCGTGGTCGAGCAGTTAAGATCCTCTGCTGTGAATCCAGAGGTTGCGGGTTCGAGGCCCGGCGTGCGCAAATAAATAAAATTTAATTTATATGTGTAATTTTAACATCCACCATTCAGAAATTCTTGAAATGGCAAAGCTGATCTGAATAGTCTGGTACTTCCCAACCTTCCTCTTTCTCCTATGCTTCTCTCCCCACTCTCTTTAGCCACATAACATACCCCAATTGGGGATTCTATAGTCCCACTGGCTTCGGACAGTTGGGAGCAGTTAGGACAGTTTCTCTCGTGCGATATTCACATAATTTGAACCACATTGCTAAATGCTTATCTTCCATCTAGGAGTTGGACGCAATCCGGGAGGATGCTGCGGCGCTCCACATGGAGGGGCTAACAATCCGGGAGCGTATTCTGGGTCGCTCCTGCCCCGAGCTTCCGCACCCGGTGGTGTTCCGGGGCGCCGTGTTTGCCGACGACGCGCGCTTCGACCGCTGCCTAAAACTGTGGGGCCACGCGCTCATGCTGAGACAGGAGAACAAGGTCGCTTAAAGTAGACACAAATTGTGAATTATGATTCATTTCTTTTCCGGCAACCCGGACGTTTATTGGCATTAAGTCGGTTGTTACAAATACATGTACTTTACCTGTCTCACTAGACGATGTCTGTTCTGAGACGGGTGTCTGTGGTGGTACTTTATAACTTTGTTCCAATAAATAATAAATGTTTTGATAAATCGACATACAGAATGCAATGCCAATTAGACTCCCTACTCATTTTGAATGATGAATTATTAAAGATGGTTAGTTGATGTGGATTTTACAAGTGAATGTTGTTGTTATGGATGAATGTTAGGTACTTAATTCCAGGAATGGCTGCAAAGGTTGCTCCTTTCGGAGGATTTGTTTGAGCTTTTTAAATTTTGTTCAGACACATTCGTTATACCGGACGAGTCTATTTATGGACAAGCTTTTACGGGATATATATTTTTTTTAAAACGGGAACTTCTGAATCTCAATGTAATTAGGAAGTACCATTTCGGGGCTCCTGGTCTATTTAGGCACCCTTGTGGTGATATTTCACAAAAATGGCGCTATATAAATTAGCCAAGTATTATTAAGACTCACTGGTTACGTCCTACTACTGGCATCTTCAGACCGGTACATTTTGAACTTATGCTGTAATGAGATATCGTCGCTGGAAAGGCAAAAGGGCTAAGCGACACTTTGGTCAAAAATGAGTTAAATATGCGGTCATGATCATTATTTTTCTGCATCGAATGCTCTGACTCTCGTTTGATTCTGAAGAATTTTGTGGTCCTTCAGCCATCTAAAATATATTTACCATTTGGGAGAAGGCTTGACTCAAGCGACACAAGTTAAGACTTTTTTTTAGCTTTTTGTCGCTTCAGGTAACTCAGTGAGCGCATTGAGTTACCTGAGTAAACTTTCTTTTTCTGGATTTCAAAGTGCTCTAGTGTAAACTTCCCAATATGGCGCTTCAGCCCTTTTGCCTTTCCGGCGATGATATGATTTGAGATTCTCACGGTCAATAGTGTTATGTTGTTAGGCTATTGAGGTATTGGTGAAATTTTTCTTTTGGCGTGTTATCTGCGATAGATGTGTAATGTTCACTGGTGAATTCGACAGATGCTCCTTGGGTAAGGCGCGCTTTTGTTCGGGGATGTAGAATAAAATATAATCACTTTACTTGAATAATTTTTATTGGAAGAATTTATAAAGTATAATAATTAAACCTTTAACTGAAGATATTTAAGTGCCGCACGGCAGTGCGATCTGAATTGGAATGGATGAGATGAAATAGGTCGAGGGTAGAATAGAGAGTCATAGTAATGATCAACTTAAAGATCATAGTCCAACATGTGGTCTATGGGATAATGCACGTTCAAAAGAATTTTAGAAATCGATCTTTACAATACAATTTAAGAGACAGAAAGACATTAAAGGAAGCAATTAAGAAATGCAAAAGGACATTGGTATGAATGGTTAGTGACATGGGGTAAATTGCACATGGGCGCAACTGGGTGGGCCATTACAGATGGTTTAATTAATTTTAGGTTTTTCTGTTGCAGGTTCCTGTAGTAAAAGATCTCCTTAGATTTGCCCAAGTTTTCTCTCAAATGATTCACATCGGCATAGAACTGACTCTTGAACAGGTGAGAGAATTTTTATTTAATTAAAATAAATTTTCTATAAGATTACAGGAATTGCTATGGTTTTTATATTGGTGTTTATTGTTACAGGTTTGGACCGTATTAGATGCTTGCTCAGTAGAATTAAATCGAAATAGGGAAAAAATAGAAAATCCAGGACCTAAAGATGACAGAGACAACCTTATTGTAAGTACTTTTATACCCTTTATTTCATGAAAAATTATTCAAAGGGGCACAAAAGTTTTGAGAGGCGCATGTGCGGCTAAACCACGTATGACCTCGTTAAAAATGTGGATATCGGGAAAGAATGCAAGGCTGATATAAGTGTAATGAATATGATTTAGAAAAGGACGCTTAGATGGTTTGGCCATGTAGAGCGAATGAACAAAGAAGGGGGTGTGAGAAGAATATATGACGCGAAAGCGAATGGTAGAAGAAGTCGGGGACCCCCGAGGAAAACATGGAAAGACCTTTCGACTCCTAGGCCCCAGACAGGCCGATGTTATTGATTACGTGTTCAAGAAAGAATTTAGATTATATAATATGATAAAATTGACATTACATTGTTTTACACAGTCAATTGCTCCATCCCTCTCCCACTATACACATTTTCCCACTATCGCAGGAAGAATACGAAAGCAACATACGCACCGCCCTCTACCTCATCGCCATCATCGGCCGCCTGCTGCGCCACGCCTCGGACTCGTCCAACAGCGATGAGGGGGGCGCCGGCGGCCACTGCGGCGAGGACAGCGAAGACTGGGGGCGCGCGCACGCCGTCTTCCGGGCAGCCCGCCTCGAGGCCAAGCAGCGCGACGGTCAGACCCTGCTACACCTGGCGCTCAATCCCAACACGCCGGTGGACGACTTTCACACCAACGATGTTTGCAAGTAAGCGACAAACATCTCATGCAACAACCTTCAGCGCATTAGTGACATCTGCTTTTGATATCAATTTATCCGAATATTTAATATTCTAAAAATTTACTATGGAAATAAACAGTATTCACTTCTGCATGTAAGACGTTTTAATGTAGGCTTTGTATATTCAAAATCCGTCAGCATGTAAAAAAATTCTATCATTAATTCCCTTCAGATTCCCGTGCTACACAACCACCAAGTTGCTTCTTTCCTGCGGCGCTGACCCGAATTCCCAAGACCGCTCGCGCGAGACCCCCTTGCACTACGCGGCGCGCGTCACCAGCGCGTCCCCTGTCTGTCAGGGGTCTGCCACTCTGCCCCCTGGACCGCCCACGGAGCCTGCCTGGGTGCTGCTGCAGTATGGGGCCCACGCAGACACCGTCAATAATAAGGGCATGGCGGCGTTGCATTATGCGGAGCCAGGTAAGACATTTTCACGTGTTCTTTAACCTCGGGAATGCCGGATTCCCGCGGGGTTCAACTTCCGTCTGACTGTAATTTCGTAATAACTCACTTGTGATTTTTAGGTTTTATAATTTTATTTAAACAATAATTATTGTTATTTGAATTTTTTTTTAAAACAATTTTTAGTTAAAAGCTCTGCGATGTAATTATTTTTACGCGTGACAGCTGTTTCGCCTTCTGAGGGCATTATCAAACTGACAGTTACAGAAAAAAAAATTCAAATAATAATTATTGTTTAAATAAAATTAAAAAACCTAAAAATTAAAATGGCGTTCTACAAAATAAACTTTAAAACCATAAATAACTCACTTGTGTTTTATAAAATGATGTTTTGTCAATTATGCGATCTTCTCTGATTATGTGTTTTTTCAAATTTTATATCTAGCTACATATATTCGAACAGTTTGTTTTTTCTCCCTCATGTCACTAAAAAAAGTTAGATTAAGAAATGTGAAGTTTTTTTGTTGTTTTATCGTATTATATTTTCGCGTGGATGAATAAATTTCCTTCCAAATTAAAATTGCATGAGGTTTTCCTGTAAATACAAACAGTAATGTAACTTTGAAAATCGTTTTTTTTTTTACCGCACTGACATAAGCAAACTTAAAATATTTATTACTCGACTTGTACGGAACTTAACGCAATGTAAAATATCTCTATGGATTGATTATTTTGTTGACAGGCGATTACGGTTCATTTGAATATATGAACAACAGTTTTTAAAGGGTAAAAATGACTGAAAACATAATGAAGAATGCCGGCACACGCATTTACAACCATGATTTTATTTATTTCAGGAAGTATAGTCGAAGGAATGCTCAGGCGACTCCTGCCAAACAGGCTTTGTTGTCTCTCCGCTCAGGTCATCAGTCAGCACAACTTCAGCTACCGAGGAATAGTTCCCGCCGACCTTCACTCCTTCATCAAGCTTCACGGGCACAAGGGATAACTCAGCCACTCTCAATAATGCATTCTGACATCCTCCACAAATGCACTCCACTGGCTCCGGTCACACCTTGCCATCCCCCTCCAGTCCTACTCCAATCCTCCACGCCGTCAGACCACATCTCCCTCTCGGTCACTTCCACTGGGGCACCCACTTGGTCATGATTTTCGTCCTGTCATCTCTGACATTCTTCTTAAATGTCCAGCTCATCTCAGTCTTTAGGACTTACAGAATCTTACAATGGTCTCATCTCAATTAGATTTTACGAATTCACGGTTCATTTTCATTCTGTATGACCCACGGACCCAAGGCATAACTCTCATCTCTATAATCAGCAACAGCTACCCAACCTATCCTTACCCACCACTATTGTGTGATGTACAAATTTATCTGTGCAGTAGGGAGTGTCACTTATGTTGGGGGTACCAGTGCAAAAAAAAAATGTTTGTTCCTTTTCTATTTTATTTTTTTATTCATTTTGATATTATGAATTACAGGTATTTTTTCCTTTTTTTCGACCACCACACTAGACACGTGCTTGTGTTGCGGTGGTTAGGTCTTGGTTCCGCTATCAGACTCCTGCACACATAGGTTTGTAAATCTGTACTGTTTACTGGCTAGCTGAATAATTTTTCATTACCATGGATCTGAAGTAAAACACGAAATGTTTTCATATTAAATCATTTTTTTGTATGTTTACGTAAAAAATAATGGAATTTTTTTGGTCTTTAGCTGATGAACATGAACATTGTTTTTAAAATATAATTTCACTGTCTTAGAGCGGTGCAATAGTCGCACTGACTCCAGGCAGCCGGAACTTTTATGCAGAATCACATTTCAAAAAATGACGAGTATTTTTTTTATGTGTAAAAACAAAGAATAAATTGCCTCCCCAAAAATGTGCTAGCTCGAATTAGTGTAATCAAACATTTAAAATCTATTTTTAGTTACAATTATGTTTTATTACCTATAACTAAATCTCACATATGTTTTAACTTTCCTCCATACGATTTTGATAATTTTAATTTTTGTAATGATGCAACCTTTTATTCTAGTCCATTTTAAAACACCTAGCAATATGAGCATCTCGCTAGGGAATTTCGAATTTTATCTTTTAAGTTTTTTTTTACTAATTATTATAAATACATAATACATGTTATGTGCAAAACATGGCTTTTATTATAAATATATTTATCTATTCATTCTCTATGATATTGTTCACTTTTTGTCCATGATTCTTGGACTTTTTTAGCTATTCTATGCTTCCAATTTATAAATTCTTATAATATTGTAGTAGTACTTTTTATTTAGTACAAGCACATTGCAACTATTAAAAAATCTATTTCTTGAATGGCCCTCCATACTAGCAATCAGATTCTTGTAAAAATAATACGAAATCTAAATCTAAGCTATAAATCGCCAAAAAAAACAAATGCCCGCTACCCTAACACAAATACATTTCTCTACCGATTTCCATTTTCTAATTTATATATTTGCTAAATACCTTATAATGGTTTTTCCGGCTACTTCAAACAGCCGACTGAAATAGAAAATTTTAATACATCTTATGCTTTTATGGAGAAAAGTATAGAAATTTTTGTCAACGACTAATGTTTACTTATTCTCTAAGTTTTATTAAAAATAATATTGATTAATGGTTTTGATTAAAATATGAGCTTTAATAATGTAAGTGTTTAAACTTTTTTCTATGTAGTTAAATAAATACTGCACATATTGTATTCTATGTATAAAAAAAGTCTTGGAAATTAAATTCTATAAAATTTGTAAATAGATGGGAATGACAATATGAAAAATCAAAAATATTTTATTATCTTGAAAAAATGTGTGAATTCTTATTATTAACGTGAAATTGTGAATAAGGTTAATTACTTCAAAAAGTATTAAAAAAAAACTGAATATTCTTGTAATGTGTAATTTACTTGTTCAGTGCATCTTTACAAATTCAAGCTCGTAAACTTTTTAATGTTACCATTTTGCAATTTTTGATAATATGCATAGTTAATTTCTAATTCATGATAAGAAGTATCTTTCTATGCCCAAACCCAAATAAATAATATGTTCTTTCTTGTTGACCATATTTATGTATTTTCAAAAAGATTTTTAAAATTATATTTCACTCTAATCATCATTTATTTTTTACATGAATACATATATTATAATCTTAGTTGCATGGTAAAAGCAATGACTTCCAGTTCAGAGGTTGCAGGTTCAATTCTCATTGAAACGCAAACAGATTTGTGTTTCTTGAAAGGCATTCTTACTATGCATATTATAAGTGCTATTTTTTTGCTAAATTCTTCAATACATTACACATATCTTAAAAATTTAGGTTATTCAGATGTCTTTTCAAAATGATTGTCATTCACTGGGTGCATATTTTTTTTTTTGATCTTTACAAAAAAGTTTACTGGGTGCCTAAAATTTAGGTTTGTTAAATTTATTTTAAATGGTTCCTTTAAATAGATTAAAGGAATAATTTGGACCACACAATTATTAATGGAATATAATATTAGCACAATGCGAGCTTTTTGTATAACATTTACACTGTTTTCAGGTGATATTCCTCTGAGTTTTGTTTTTAAAATTATAATATGTAATCACTCAACTTGTTTGAATTGTAAATTACTCCATAACAACTCTGCCAAATATTATGATCTGTCAAATTTGAATCGAACCAAAATGGTAGCCAATGTAATTTGTAAAGACAATTTAAAAAAAACCATTAATATTATTTTGAATCTGTGAAAGAGTGGTAAAATGTTGACAGTAAAATATGTGATATGCCAACATTTAAAAAGTCTTTGAAGTTAAGATTTTATTAGTTCAACCTCTTTTATGGAACATGATGTGTTGATATCTTAAAACATCTGTGTAGAAATCATGTATTTTTCCCCCACACATATTTAATTATTAATGTAGCCTTATTTTACACTAACCCCCTTAAAAAATTATTACTGCTGTATTTAAGTACCATTATAATTATTGTAGGTACCCACCTAAAGTGTTTTTTTTTTGCACTGTATAATTATTAATCTTTAACCTTTAAATTAATCTTTGAAAGTACTTAATTAGGCAACATTGTTATGTGCACAATAAGTATTTTGGTGGGAAAAATATATTTATTTAAAGAATTTTTCAAATGTGCTTTTATTTCGAACTTTTCAAACATGACAAACAAAATATGTATTTAGGTACTAACACATATATAATCTTTCATAAATGATTTTTAAAAATTTTCTTTGTACGTATAATGGCGCAAAAAGTAACTCATATATCATTTATCCTCTATGTTGTAGTTAGTGACACATTTTTTTATAAGCTCTACCATAAATGTATAGGTGACTTATTGAATATCTGTATAATACTAAATCAGTGGTATAATATGTGTAATTTAAATTAACTTCCATTAAAAAAATTCTAGTTCTTTATATAATATTTAAGAACAATCCCTTTTCACAACATAGTGAGTGACTGGTATTTTTAACTATGTATCTACATATTTTTATCTCTTTTTACCATCCTCGTTATGGCTAAGACTTAATAATGTGTTCATATAAACTTTTTTGCTTGTGAATATCTCTCAATGTTATGTCGTTTAATATTTCACTTTAATGGCCGTTGTTCGCAATATTTCGCTAGCCGATGAATAGCATCGGCCAAGTTAAGTGAAAAGACAATGTGTTATATGCCTGTTCTCAACTTTGCTTAGCTTAGGTGACACTCTCAGAAATCCATAGGCAAAAAAATTACATCAATAGTAAAGTTTTTTAATGCCAATTCAACATATACCCATCATAAAACAAATACAATTGCTTTCATTATGAATATTTTTTTGTTTGTTTTATATATTGAAATACATAAACACACATTGAATATTTTTTAAACAAATATCTGTTAATAAATCATTATTTTGATGTCAGTTCATCTTGGCCTTAAAATTTAATATGATTCTTAAATAATTTATAACACCATTTAAAAACGGATATTCTTTTTAAGTATTCTAATACTGTATTTCTCTCTAAACCCCGATTTTATTGTATATTTCAACTGCCCAATCCGTTATTAACAACATACTAAATCTCACTATCAATATCTAATTATTTGTGGTAATATAATCTAATAGAATAGATGTCTACGAAATTCTATTTTGTCAGCGAAATGTCACTTTTTTCACTCTGTTGACAGTTTATCAAACTACTCCCTCGGTTAGCAAACTTTAATCCCGCTGTTTGGATTTCCTAACTTAAGTATCCGGATCACCTCAAGTTAAGCAGAGGTTGCGTTGAAAAGAGCGTAATTGTGCATTGACATGGTTTAGACAAAATTTCAGCTCAACTGTTGTTATGTTTGATTAGGAACAACGGCCATAAGTGCCTGTCACCAAGCATTTAAAATGCGTTTTTCTCAATTTGACATATATAATATATCACATATTTATATGTTTAAAACAATAATGGGTCTGATATCTTTATTCAAAGTCTAATGACATTTTCATTGAATAAATGTTTTTTTTGTCATCCATTCTAAATTTGTGAAAAAATGATTTTTATGATTGATTAGAAAGTAGATTAATGGACAGGTCACCATTTTTATTTTATTTTATCGTTTGTATTTGTTTATTAACCGTCACATGTTGTTTAACTTTTTAAAATCATAAATTGGAAAATGTTAGTTTGTCTATCTTCTTTTGTTTTGTCACACTTGCTTTATTAGTTGCCAAATTACTATATTATGCAAATATCCTCCTGTGTGCACACAATTCATCTTTCTACCAAAGCTAATTCATTGCATTTTGTGACATATTCAGTCAAGTTCCGTATTAAAATTTTGCTCTCAATATATTATGTGAAATTTGTCAGTCCAAAATAATTAGCAACATAAATTTTGATCATTAACGATTTTCAAAAAGATTGACTGAAATGCCAATGTTTTTTAATGTCTGACTTAGTCTTAGTTCAATTTATGTAATGTTGTCGTTTTACACTAACGCATTTCTGTGTACATTTAAGTCACGCAATTCAAACGTTCTCATTGTTTAAATACATATTCACCGATGAATATATAGTTGATTTTTTCTAGGTAGAAAAATGAAGTGTTCCTCAAACTTATATCTTTCAAAGCTCAACTAATAATTCTGATAGTATATTATATTAAGTCAATTGTAGCTATTATTTTGCTATCGTTAATTAAGTGTAGGATTACATAAAAACCTAATGATTGGTTTGTACAGAGTAAATATTGTACATAAAGTTGTTTTAATATAAATGGAGACTGGACATTGCGCTGTGGTGATTTTATCGCACGAATGTGGATGTATTGAAATATAATTTGTCTGTAAAGAAATTACACAAATATACTGTGTTTGTGATGTTTATGATGTTTTTCATTAATCTACATACCTTACCAACTAGGCACTGTTTTCGTGGAATAAATTGAAACGAAAAGAGGGATTTCTCTTTATGTTGGCAAATAATTTTTCTATGCAGTTCCGGGTCCGGTGACAGTTGTTGTCAGCGACCAGTAGCGAAACCTCCACATAATACCATCAATCAAGTTAATCTATCCACTGACCATCACGCCGTTTCACCTCAGAAGTAGGCAGCGAGGATGGATTGCCACTCAACTCTGTCCTGGCACACACCCCTTGCTTAATTCACAGACTTTCTGACTCTTGACATGGCCTGACTCAAGTATTTGATTCACTTGATCATGTCATGTCTTTCTTAGGTGTCCTCGTCTTCTATCATTTACTTTCTCTTCATATAGTCTCTTTACACTCCTTACTTCGTTCATTCGCTCTTCATGCCCAAACCATCTTAGCGTCCCTTTCTTAATCTTATTCAATAAGTTTTCATCAGGCTTGCATTCTTTCCGGATCTTCACATTTTTAACATACAGAGGCCCTGAGAGAAATGATTTCCCTCAGGGTCTGTCATCTTTGGGGATGCTGTGTGGAGGGTCTCTTTGAGGAAAGGAAGGAGTGAACCTGGGTCTTGAAGAGACCCGTGTTGTAGGAGGGACGAAACACAGATGCCGGCAAATTATTCCACAGTCGAGCTGTTAAACACAAGAACGAGTTGTAGAAGCGACCCGTTCTCACGTGACAAATGTTGGGCGCGCGTTTCTACAGCATTCAGTCTATTTTCACCCTTCCTTTGTCAGTTACATGCCTCACTACTCTATACATCAGGGTTGTGTCAGCATCTCAGCACCCACACCCCTAGCAGATTCACATAGACTGCCTTGTATGTAGTTCCATGTTTTGTCTATGCGTAAACTATCTATTTCCTATTCATTCAATCTCATATCTACAAAGTTTGTTTTGCAGTTTTTCTATATTCCCACTTATATTGGTAGATTCCTTTTTGATTGAAGAAAGTATTTGACACAAACAGATTCCACTCTAAACATATTTTATTAATATTGTTACCTTTATAACATAGCTAAAGTTGACTCAAACCCGTCCTGTCTAATTCGCAACCACACATTCAACTCCCCTGCCATTATAATCCTTTCAACCGTATTTTTCAGTCTATTACTTTTCTCACTAGTCCAAAAATCACATTTCACTTAAAAATCAATTATTATCAAAGAAAATATTAAATTTGTTATTTTTGGTTCAACAATTAGAATCAGAAAAATTGTCTTTAAATATTCCTCACTTTTTTAACAGCAACTTAATTTCTTAGTAGATGTTCCACTAAATTTTAATGTGTTACTTTTTAAAACATATCAAACAAAAACAACACAGTTGTTTATTGGGGGGAAAACAACAGGAAAATAATGAGATATATTTTAAGATCAGTAAAAAGTTAAGGGTTCTCTAAAACTAGCAGCAAAATAGTCAAACCTGCTTTAAATTTTGAACAGTGGACTTCAGAGTTTGAAATACCAACATGATTAATTAAAATATTAATAAATTTAGCCAAAAATGTTTTCATCTATACCAGACACGCAATTATTAATAATTTTAATTATCAACAGAGTCTAAGATTTTTAAATTTTATTTTGCTAAGTATTGGTTAAAATATAAAAACTGTTTTTAAGAAATTCCGCAATTAGGCGAAATAAAGTGTTTTCAGTAAAAATGAATTTAGGCAGTGTACTGACCATTTTATTTAAATATTGATAGGCATTTGGTAAATTCTTTATATGTCTCTTGGACATCCATAAATAATAATATAATGGACAAAGTACCCAAGAATATTGCATAATATACTCAAATATTATGTTTATCACATTTGAGAAAGAGAAAAGTCGAAATATAAAGGAAATAAATCCGTATTACATTTTTTTGTTGACTCCAAACGCATTCATACATTTTTTTTCTTTCTGGTAGTAGCCAATTTTTTTTTTACCAACCAAATTCTTCCAAAAACTTTCGGATGATTTTTAGTCGAAAGAATATCAATTTTCTCCCGATTCGAAATATCGATTGGCAAAAAATGGATTATTTTGAAATAGAAGTCTTGTTTATGGCATCCCCAAAGCCACGAGATTTGAAAAACAAAACAAATTATCTTTGATAATCTTTTTCCGTTCTTTTGTCTATGTTTCTCTAAAGGAAGCAGAAAATATGGAGGCTACGATGGAGCTGAAGAAATTGAGCTACAAAATACACAATTGTTCCGGACATCTATCCAATTATGTGCCGGAGTAAGTTAACGTTTGTTTATTGAATAATAATCTTATTTTTAATCGATGTTATACGTGCTGTCATATCAAACCTACCCACGAACTCCATTTTCAATTTGTGTGATAATCCATCAGTTTTCACCGAAGAAGTTGTCAATAACAAATTATCATAAATTTGAATATCTAAAATGATGTTTAGATGTTTATAATATGTTTTTCACTATCTCTTTCAGAAACATCATGATTGATGATCCGACCGATCAGTCGTCAAGATGGTCAACAAATACAAATACTCCTCCACAATATTTAACAATAAAGCTAGACAGACCCTCCATCGTGAAAACAATATCATTCGGCAAATATAACAAGTCGCATGTATGCAATTTAAAGAAGTTTACCGTCGTGGGAGGGATGCAGGATAGCAATTACACCGAACTCCTGGCTGGGTAATTAACATTTAACTGTTTTAGCCACCTTTATACTAACCAGTTAAAGGTCGCCGTTTCATCTCAAAATAAGTCAAATGTTAAAGATATGCATGATTTATTATTCAAGTAGGTAATACGACACATCCATGCAAGCATGCTAAAATTGTCACAATAATATAATGGGGTCAGAGACTGGCCTAATAATATTATTATTCTAACTTATTCCGTCTTTCAATGACAGTGTGTAAATAGTTTTGTTATTCTCAGCTAATTCTAATGAAGCTACATTGGTTTGTCTATTTAACTTCTAGCCTTTTAACCTATTTCTGGGTCAACCCAATGTTAAGGTAAATAAGTAGGTAATTATTCCCTCACCTTACTTTTTACAAATAATAACATGATGGGAAAAAGTGCTTTTCACTTTTTTGTTTATGTATTGTATGGATGGTAAAAACAAATGATGTAGATATTTTAAAATTACAGGTATCATAAAGATTAGACTATATTTTGCTATTAATCTATTTTGCTAGTTAAATCTTGATTTAACTTAAGTTGTTGAATAATGTTTTTTGGATAAGTTGATACCTACTTTAAGACAGTTGTCTCATAAAACATACTGACACCATTGAAATTTTTATTTGTTTTTTTTTTTAAATGTTGAGTGAGGAAGCTAAGTAGGCTGGCCCATTACCTGTTAAACTTTTTTGATAGGCTTTGATAGTAATAATGAAAAGTTAATCTTTTTTCTCCCACTGGGGGACCCACTCAGTCATGATTTTCCAAGTAGTGTCATCTGGCATTCTTTCCACATGGCCAGCCATCCATGCAATATTTGGAACGTACAGAATAACAGTGGTGCCACGCTCAATTAGATTCTCAAATTCATGGATCATTTTCAAACACCGGTCCAATTTTTGAAAAACTGAAATAAAGCTGATTCAGTTTTTTTTTCATTTTGGGTTGAGAAACATTTCTTACAACTGCAGGTAACCCACTTTTATCGTTTTCTTTTGTATATGGACAGTTTTTTCTTTTACACAGTTTTCTACCCCAGTTTACTATGTATTAACGGTTAATTGGACCATTTACATTCTTCTTATAATAATAATAATATTTGGATAATTTGTATAGCGCTGTTTTTGTGAAAAATCACCTCAAGGGCGCTGCACAAATCTTAATGCCCTCTATTATCGGAGGTTTGTTATCATCAGGGCAATCTTATTTTTATGCAAGTAGTTTTGGAAGCATCTGACTCCGGCTAGTGTGCAGTTGTAAATTGAATAATATGTGAAACCTATTGAACTATGTGCAGAGGTCTGGAGAACAACAATGTCCAGGAGATGTTCCCCATCCGCTTCAAGTCGAAGGCGGGTCTGCAGTTCCCCGTGCAGTATATCAGCATTCTGCCGCAGCAGGCTTGGGGACCCTCTTTCAACTACTGCCTTTGGTACCTGGAGCTCAGGGGGGTGGATCACATCCCCACCGTCAGGAGTGTGCTGTACAAATTTAACCTGGTCAGTATAAACGGAGTATACTTCTCAAATTTCCTCTATTCGTTTATTCATCACAACATACCCCATGTTGGGAATGACGTGGTTCCGCTGGCCCCAAGCAGTTGGGATAAGTGGGGTAAGAACTTAAGGAAGTCATTTTCTGGTATCCACAATGTCTACAATAGGGACGCACCCGTCTAGGTATACTCCAAATCTGGAAAGGTAACTTCGCACTACCTTTACGTGAGATTGGTTATTAGTGTGGAGGGCCATCGAGTGGCTAATAAATCTTGATTGGTAAATATGTATCCAAGATAAGTCTCTAGAAAACCTGCAATTTTTATAGTTGATTGATAAATTTTATCAACGGTGAACTGCTAAAATAGCCTATCTATACTTCAGGTGTTTCTAATCACAATATTATTTCAGAGATAAGATGTTTTTGTCATAAATGTTTAAATGTTAATAAACACATCTAGAATTAAAATATATATTTGACCCTCATGCACACCGTGCGTGTATGTTAGTGTTGAAATCTAGCGACGGAAAATGAATTCCTCATCGAAGCCGGTTAGTAAAACTAGTATACAAATACAAGGTGTTCGGGGGTAAAGTGCAGTAACTGAGGTGATTCTACAAGTAAAAAATATATAAAACTTTATGTATATACAAATGTTTTATGTAACTTTTCAGGTAAAAATGTTTAATTGTGCGAATGTAAAAAAATACCATGAAATTTGGAAAAAAGTTAATTTATCTTTTACTTATAATATCACCTTGTATACGTGTTGGTGTGTGAATGCATTATGAATACAAGTACATATAAACCAAGTAATTTTTTTACTGAAATATTGAAATAATGACTCAAAATATTAATTATGATAATCAACTTTTCAACCTATGAACATAAAGATGGATGCCTCTCACAGAAAATAAATTGAAACAGTGTTAATGATTTTTAAGAAATATGTAATTGACAAAAAACAGCAGTATGTAAAGAAGCGTTGGAAGCACAAAGGTAAAACGTCTACCCGGCAAGAGATTCCCAGCTGCTAACAAATTTCATGAATATGATTAATATTGTATCAATCAATCTTCAGACTTAATTAAATTCTCCATCTCTTTCATCGTAGCAAGCTGAACAAGACACCATCCGCATATGCCTCAAGCACCTCCGTCAGCAGCGCTACACGGCGGCTTTCGCAGCCCTGCAGCGCGAGACGGGTGTGCGACTGGAGGCGCCCCCGCTGGAGCGCCTGTACGCCCTGCTGGTGGAGCAGGGGGACTTTGCCGGGGCGGAGGATCTCCTGCAGGAGGCGGGAAAAGGTACCTTTAACTTTTATAAGATCGTTGTAACTGCTGGGGCAGATCGCCATCCGTGTAAGGCTAAAGCCCCTCCGCAAAGATGTTCATTTTGTTACATTCTCCACTGTTACGCGGTTCCTATCCGTTTGTCTTTGGGCCTTCCCATCAGTCTACCTATTCCTCGGCCTGTCTCCGAGTCGCTTCTGCTGTGGGCTTCCTCCTTCAACTTCACACATTTCTTTGGTCGTGATTTTCAGTGTTCTGTCATCTGACATTCTTTCCACATGGGGTCCTAGCATGAAACATCGATTTGGATTTTATCGACATTGTCGGTAATTTGTAATCATTCCCGAGCTCGACTGCAGATCGCCAACAAACAACAGTTCATATCGACTAAATTAAGCGTGTTTAGTCGACTTGAGTTGTCGTTTGTTCGTTGACCATCTGCAGTCGGGGTCGGGAACGATTCCAAATTACCGACATTGTCGATATAATCTATATCGAGGTTTTGGGCTAGGGCTTATGGTCAACACATCGCACTTAACGGGAATTTCATTCATTGGGTATTCTTATTTTTTCAGAGGGCCTATTTGAGTGGTACTCCTCCCGCCAGCCATACAGCGCTGCGTGGGGCAACATCACCCCTTGCTCTCCCTCGCTGGCGGAGCGCCTAGGCTCCGGGGGCGAGGGCAGCCCGTGCCCCGCACCGCCTCCGCCGCCCCCCTCCCGACCCGGCCAGCGCGGGGGCCATCAGCTCTGCATGGACCCCGACAGCGGGATGCTGTACCTGTTCGGCGGCTGGGACGGAGAGAGCGATCTCAGCGATTTATGGTCTTATTCAGTGCAAGACGACAGGTGGACACTGATCTACAGGTAAGAATTTTTTTTACACGGTTTTCTCGTTTTCGTTCTGTGGTTTTTCTGGGAGCTAATATTATTTTGTTTGCGAGTCTTGTAAAAACACCAGTTATTTTAAATGTAGTTAGGTTTAGGTAGTTTGTAATTAATGATCCATTGTTGTAACTCATCCAGTTCAACATTTCTTACCGTAGACTCAGAAACAATGAATTGCTGTTCCTCAATCATCACTCTACTAATTATGGGTATCATTCTCCACTGTCCAAAATGTTGAGACTCATTAACTCAAGCCATGGTCTTGAAATTTTTGGTACCAGTCTAAATGATTTTTGTCATTCTCTACCGACTCTACCAAAACTTTGACTTGACCTTGGCTTTGATATGATTGTTCCAATGTATATTTTGTTCTATTTTTGTCATTGTTTCATTATAATATTATGTATGTGCTGTTCTTTCCCTGTTGCTCTTTATTCCCATTTCGTGTATTTTTTTTGTAATTGGACAATAGTCCGTTAGTTTATAAGTAAATATAATGCGATAGTTGCATAAATATGAGATTTGAATGAGAATTGCTAGGAGGCTAAAGAAAGTGGGAAGAGTCAAAATTTGAGGAAGATGAAGGTTGGGAAGTTGAATCGTCAGATCTAATCCCTAAACATAGCTAAAGCCATTCAAAACAACATTTAGAATTTGACTGGTTTCTTACAAGGGTTAATGAGGGTATCTTCCACTCTGAACTTTGTCAACATTCCTCAAATAGGGACACCTTGATCCCACTGGCTACGGACAGTTGAAACTTGTGGGTATCACATAAAATTTCAAAAATGTATTGATGTTGCAAATAATATGATTATTTTAATATATATAGATATATCTTTGGAAATTCTTATAATACTTTGTGTTCTCTCAGACATAGCGAGCACTTCAGTGGCCCTTACCCGCGCTCCTGCCACAAGATGGTGTTAGACTCCGGCCGGAGACAGATCTTCCTGCTCGGGAGATACCTGGATGTCAAGCATCGAACTTCACAAAACATGAAGGTAAGTTCTGATTGAATGATAAAAATTGTTGGCCGAATTTCGAGTTCCCCTTATGGTCGCATGCAAAGGCATCATTGTCAATCTGTATGTTTGATGAACCTTAAAACAATTAGTTCTTCAGCAGTCGTGAACATTTAGCGTCAATAAAAACTGTTGGATTTCAAAGAGATAATTTGTAAGGTTCTTACCTTCTTGTTTTTCATCCAGTTCCTACCTTATCCAACCATTCACCATGTTCGATTTCCGTATTGAGCAACACCGAGTTTAAAAACAAGTGACAATCAAGAAACAGAAGTGTTTTGTGATAAAACATGTACGTTCGTTGGTGTCTCATTTGGTCGTTCGTTTTGTTGTTGTTCTTCAAATAATATTAAACTAAGTGTTTTTTGTTATGGTGTTCGTTAATAATACAATGTGTAAGAATAATCAAGAACTTAAAACATCAACTTCAACGGTGAGGGAATTGGTTTCCTTACTTCCTTCATTCCATAATCTCTCCACATCCATAATTAGACACTTCCATCGAGTAGTATAGTTTTATCGTTTTACAGTCCACTGTTTTCCAAATTCATCTGAAGCTGAAAACACATTCGGTGTTTTATCGCAGCTTCGAATCCAACAAAAGCTGACCGATTGTCTTACTTCCAGAGCGACCTGTACGTGTTTGACATAGCCGAGGGCGTGTGGTGCAAGCTGTGCGAGGACACGGGCGGGCGCGGGGGTCCCCGGCTCATCTTTGACCACCAGATGTGCGTGGACTCGCAGCGGCACATCCTCTACGTCTTTGGCGGCAAGATACTCTCCATGCACGGGTAGGTTCACCATAACATCTGTTTTCTTCATTCGTTGTGGCGTGAGAAGAGGTACAGTAAAACCCCGATACAATGTTTCCACAAGAGAAGTTTTCCCTTGACAAACCTTACAAAAGAGTTTCACTCTATACACACATCTCTTTACTTTCCCAAGTTATCCATACTGTGTCCTTACTCTTCTGTCGTTGGAGCAGATGCCCAGATAGCAAAAGTCCCCATTTTTTAAACTTTTTTTCTTTAATGTATGTTTTTCTAATTCATATAATTATGAATGTTAGTTCAATATTTAACAATATAGTTAGAAATTATTATCGTCCTTACAGCGAGACAGACGAGAACCAGCAGTACTCGGGGCTGTTCTCGTACCACATAGCCGAGGACCGCTGGAGTCTGCTGCTGCCCGACACGGCCGCCTCGCTCTTGCACCAGCACTCCATCCTCTCCCGCGCTAGCCACTCTATGCTCTTCCACCCGGTGAGTCTGACCTAATGTTACAATTACATATTGCAACATATTGTTCCCATAGATTTGGCAATTGCATATTGTGACATATCAACGGCTTGGAACACAGACATTCTACCAAAATGAGGTTTATTTTATAATTCCTGTAACAATAAACCACATACATGCACCCATTTCTCGCCTACATACACTCAGGAATGAATGCACCTCAAATATTGACATCTTTTATATGAATTTGCCAAAATTTAAAAGACTTTTAAATGAAATATTTATTTATTACTAATGTATGGGAACTTTTACTATTTTTATTTTTTTTGTTATTCATTTCTCAAAATGTATTACTATATTATTTCATGTATATCCTTTTTAAACTGTACTCATCCACTTACTTATGTTAGATTACTATGTGCCCATCAGGGCGTTAATAAATAAATATGAGTAAGTATATACGACAATTGGCTTGAAATCTCTTACATCTACAGTGAAACCACCTTCTAGCTTTCCACCCATTAAATGTTTTCTCTAAAATATAAATTTAATTATATTAAATACTTTATAATGAACATCTTAGCCAACTTAAATTAGGTAAATATGAATGATTTAATTTGAAGAAATTTAGCAAATATTATTTAGATATTAGAACATAGAAATTGATAGAAAAATATATTAATGTGAGGATGGCAGAGATGTAATTCAGACTTGTTGACAATTTACAGCTTAAATCGCTTTGTCGCTAGTAAGGAGAGCCGTTCCCACATTTTGTTTTTTCGGTCCTCTAAAGAACTAGGAGAGAACTAATTTTTATTTCCCCCTTTCCAGGTGACCCGCATCTTGTACGTGTTTGGGGGTCAGCGTCACAAGGAGCACCTGGCCGACCTGCTGGCCGTGTCCGTAGGCGAGGAGACCCAGGGCCCCCCGAACGTGCGCCCCCTGTGCCAGGCGCCCCCCCGCAGGGCGCCCCCGCCCGGCTTCAACCACAGGGCCACCATTGACACCAATCTCAACGAGATATATGTTCTGGCCGTGAGTCCCTTTAATTCAACTCTATACTGTGACCTGTACGAGTACAGTTCTGCAGAGTTATTCTAGGCTGCGGCCTGCAGGGTGAAGATAACCCTGATCATAGCCAACTTCTAATAGAAGAACGCACCAGAAGTATTACCATAGTTTAAAAGAAAAGCAAGCGTTGCCAGTAAACATATAACCTGACATTAATATTTGAATTTTCCCTACTCCCATCACTAACTGAAATTGTTGATTATGCAAGGTTGAAGGGCTTTGCTTGTAGGATTGAATCCAACGCATTGTTAGAAAAATTGGTCAATATGTGTTGTCTCCTTTTTCGAATTCATAAAACTTCGTTCAGAAAATAAATCTTTTATTGGATATTTAGAGCTCTGGAGGCTGGATTTAGGTACTGGCATTTAGCTTGGAGTAACGATATAAGGAGGTATAGCTAATATTTTTACCCAACCTATACAAATTTGCGATAAATCACTTTCCCGGGTTTTTACGTCGTATACCATGAGAGAGAGAAAGAGACAAAAAAAGTCGTCACATAATATTGCAACACTTCTAAGTGTGTAAGAATGTTCTCCGTCCACGCTAACTTCACATCACCTAGTCGCATATCTTACGTCGACGAGTTTTGAGGTTATTTCCTATATTTGTGTTGATTAAAATACTTGTAGTGGTTATTAAAATAAATCAAACATGATGGTGATATGTGCTACGCGTGAATGTTCAAAAAAGACCAAACAAAGATTATAAAACATCACTTTTCAGAGGTATTTCGACAGTTTTAAATATTTTTGACCGAACTTTAGAATCTCACATTTTTAATGATATAAAGACATAAAATCAATAAAAAGCTTCCATCATTAGGCAAACCTTCTGTCATTAAATTATTATTATTAAAATGTCCAAATTCCATGTGGGCCGTAACTAAGAGACTATCCGACATCTTTTGATATATCTTTGTGTCTTTCTATCGAGTTAGTTTAAAGTCAACAATACTGACTACACTGTTGCGCAAAGGTACCCCTCCATGCCCTCCAAGGCATCTAACGTGTGAATGCTCGAATATCAGCTTTCATCAATCTTTAATATTTTAAAATTATTTATCTTTGATGTAAACTTATTTTGCAACATGGTAATATCAATTTCCTTTGTATGAACAAAATTGGTAAATTAATATAATACGAATTTAATTTGATGTGTGTGTGTATGTATATTAGGGAATCAGTAAAGAAGATAAGAGGGTGTCCAACTCGCTGTGGGTGTTCTCCCTCTCCCGTTTGCAGTGGAACTGTGTCTACAAGAATGACAATCAGGGGCAGAACTACTGGGCCAAGATGCAGCTGGTGGAGCCGTGCCAGCGGTAATAAATACCTCCTTATGATATTCTGTTCTTCTGATACGTATTTTTTGTTAAATGTCATAAAGTTGGGTGACATTGGTGAGATTTTTTCCACAAAACTTTTGCTTCCTGCGTCTAAATGAAATATACGAGGCCTGCTCAAAAGAAAAGGTGAATTTCGAATTTTCGCGGGCTGTGTACATTCGATTATCGTTTTTTTTTTTTTTTGTTATGTTGGTACACATCATGTTTATCATATGTTAGTATTATCAGCCATTTTGGATTAGTGGTTTGTTTTTGACAACTGGAAAGGTTAGTCAAGTTTTTGTGTGTTCTTTGATTTTTTACTTTTGAAAAAAATGGATCAAAGAATATGTATTAAATTTTGCGTTAAAAATGGAATAAAGTGCTCCAACGCACTTAAAACGTTGACTGTGGCATTCGGCGAGTCTACTTTGTCTCAAAAAAGTGTTTATAAGTGGTACAAGCGCTTTACAGAAGGCCGAGAAGATGTTAATGACGATGAGCGTCCTGGAGTTGTGGAAAAACAAATCACGGATTTTATTCTTTGATCCACTTTTTTCAAAAGTAAAAAATCGAAGAACACACAAAAACGTGACTAACCATTCTAGATGTCAAAAACAAACCACTAATCCAAAATGGCTGATAATACTAACATATGATAAACATACGTGTACCAACATAATAAAAATAAAAAAAATCGATAAATGAATGTACACAGCCTGCGAAAATTTAAAATTCACCTTTTCTTTTGAACAGGCTATGTACCTGGCACCCCGATGCGACTGATCAAACTCATTACTCACGTGGTGAGATAGTTGACATTGAAAAGTTTGTTGTTCAGTTATTGAACTTGCTTATTTGATATTGCTAGTATTTTAAAGGTGTGGAAGAGATTTTTAAAAAAATCTATGTAATGCTGCCAAGAACCTGGTCAGGGTCAGTGCAAAGATGACCTTTCCAATGAGGCTGAAAGAAACGGGCGAGGAATATATTTTCTCGGAGTGTTGGTTAAATTTTGGGATCGCTTGACAACTGTTTTGCAATTTCTCATAATTTGATGCTACAGTGTGTACATTTGACGGCCTGCGTAGTCTAGTGGTACGACGCTTGACTACGAATCCGAAGGTCACGGGTTCGAACCCGGCGTGCGCCAATAACTTTTATTTAATTAATATGTGTCATAACTCATTTAATTCATATAAAATAATAAAGACTATATTCCAGAGTTGTAGATACTAAGTATCGCCCTGGTAAAATACCACCAACATTTAGAATCGAAACGGCCTGAAACTTAAGCCAGTGTGAGATAGTGGCAGACTGCTGATAGATTCGTTGTAACCTTTCCCTCTTTTTCATAAACAATGCATGTAACAGATAGAGAGAGCCGTCGGTGACTGAATCATATTACATAATTTTTTATCAAATTGTTTGTGTTGTGGTCAATGTAATGCAAGTAGTACTGGTTGGTTGGCTGCCATTGTAACAATATTGATTGGTGTGGTTGGTTCCAGGTTTGCCCACCAGCTGGTGTATGACCAGGTAGGCAAGGTGCACTACCTGTTTGGAGGCAATCCAGGCCAATCCTCTCAGCCCAGTCTGAGGCTGGATGACTTCTGGCAACTGCGACTTTCCAGGTATTTAAATCACAACCTAACCTAACTATCTACGGTGAATTATACATGTACTTATTTTTATATAATGAAAAATATGTAGCAAAACAACGTTGGCATCTTGTCTGATTTATTGACAGTTAAATTATTACATATTTTAAAGTTGCGCAGATCGAAGTGGAAAGTTAAAAATCGTTGTTTGGACCAACATATTCCAGATAGAAAAGCTGTACAAATTTCATGATACCAGAGTTTACCTTTTGAAAGTTTTAACTGCTTCAGGAAACAAGATTATGCTATATTTTATTGTTTTTGGTTGTCAATTGCTTATCAATACAGTCTTATACTAAAACAAAATGACGTTCCAGATTGAGCAGCGAGGCAGCGTGGAGAAAGGCGCGTCTCAGTCTGCGCCGCCTGCAGTACGAGGAGCTGGTGCGCGCCGGCCGCTCCCGCGACGCGCTCACCTTCCTGCAGACGCGCCTCCATCAGGCCACCAACCACAGCAGCCAAGAGGAAGCCAAGCAGGTTAGTTGATGATTCTTCCCAATATTTGCTTCTGCTAATCTATTTGTTACGCAGTCAACAGAATTTGAAAATAATCGGAAAAATTCAAGTTTTTTTCCGTCATTTTGTAAATCTTCTGTGTTTATCGTGGCATGATTCCTCAAATAGGTATCGATGACCTCTGACTTTGAAAGAAGTTTTTTTCCCCAACTGAACTCTGATTACTGTAATACCTAATTATCCATTGGGGTTTCATTTCAACCAATTTCCCAACAAGCTTTTGACAATGTTAAGGTCATGTCAATGGAATGAAAAAAAACCTCCTTAATGGACATTTCATCTTTAATTCAAGATATTTTTACACTGCTTCATAAGGACTTCAATCAAATTTGATCCTCTTTGAAATTTCAGAGAGGGCTCAATTTGATTTTTTTTTCAGTTTGCTATCTTCCTAATGAGCTGTGCGAGCTACTAGTTTTTTTGCTTGAAAACATTGGTAAATAATATTAATTTTCTTTAAAACAGTTTCAGTTGATGGCGACGCTACTGTTTGCCGAGAAGGAGCAAACGCTCTTCTTCCACCCGCCTCTAGAGCCGCTGGAGAACAAGGAAACCGCCCTGGTCCGCCGGGATCCCGAGATACCTGACGAGTCGCAGCCCAAGAACGGGGACTACTCCATGGAGTGCACCGACAAGTACCCAGACGCAGAGCAGCAAGCCCTCTTTGCCACCATGCTGGGCATGGACTCCCTCGACGAGTCTTCCACTTCCATAGTCCCGCTGCCCGGCGAAGACGTGGAGCCCACCGCCACCGCCAAAATGATTGCCTCCATTCAGGACGAGATTCTCCAAGACAAGTGCGACGACTACGAAAAGCATTACAGGCGCTGCCAGCTATTCCAAGAGCTCTCCGAATACTTCCCCAAGCACATGGTGCAGCCAACTAAAAATCTGACTGATTTCGCCCCCGTTTGAATTCATTAATTTCTTGCCGGTGAAATCTGTTACAATACAAGCTAGAATCAAAACCTTCCTATGTAATTGTCCAGACCTTGATAGCCAAGATGGTCACTGATCTTATTCCAATATGATTTCTTACTTGGCCGATTTTTATTTATTTACTCTGGTTTTTATCCCTATTAACTTATATAATAATTATACATTGGTTAAACGAAATCTCAATGTATGAATTTCAAGAAGCAACTAGAGAAGCTGTCATTGTGTATGCATTTATATAGGAAGTTTTTGGTATAATTCTGTGACTGTCATCTTATATTCTAGTGATTGATTTCATAGCAGAATGCTTGTGAATTCATTGCATAATCCCTTGCGAATCAATCTCTAGAAAATATACCACTGACAGTAATACCGGTATAACTGTTTGTAAAATTTTACCTCTTAATACGATCTTCTTATTATTGGAAGAGACTTTATTATTGTGTGTATGTTTTTGTATTAACTAACCAGAGAAAGTATTTTATGTTTGTCGTATGTTGCTGATGTGCATGTAAGGCGCTCTCCAATCTGTGTTTTATATAAGTCTGATTTATTTACATGATATTTTACTATGCATTTGCGCTAACCTCTAGTTTAATTGATTAATCTATAATTAAGGTTGGACAGAATAATCTGTACATTATTTTGTTTAGTGAAATGCTAAAAATCATTAATGTAATGTTTAAAATACTTTTAAGAGAATAGTATTTACTGCCTGCTTATTAAATGATGAATATTAAAACAGTACCTTGGTACAAAAAATATTATTTAATAGAATTTAAGCCTTCAAATATGATGATTTCTGTTATTTGTGCTACATATTGTAATGTTGAACAAACAGCCAAAAAACAAATCATGTCATCAAAAGATTTACACACTTGTGAATGAATGCTGTATGTATAATTTTTGTTAAAAATATTATTCTAAATTCTGGTAATAAATTTCGAAAAACAGTTACAGATAAATGTTTCAGATTTTAGTAATGTTAAGAAAATTATTGTAAATTTCGGTAATAAATGTCAAAAACAGTTATCAATATTATTTTTTTTAAATGACTGATATATCTCATATGAAAGCTTTTGAAATCTTTATCGTATGATTTTTAACCAAATAATATATTAAGTGTTTTAAATTGAAGATACACAATGATGTATATATAAGAATGTTATTTTATTCCTTAAAAACTCCTTTATAAATATTTATCTATCTGACTAACATACATAACATTGTTATGAATTATTGTAATATGTATCAATCTGTTGCAGATAATTTATGTATCTAAATACTGCCTACCTAAAAATGTCACATTTATTTGAAAAGCAGCTTACAAAACATTGCGCAGCTTTTACACAGCGTGTAGTTATTTTACACCTACATACCTGTTTTTTATTTATCGCCTCAGCTCTGAAATGTAAACCACACTTGACAATTAATCAACCTCATGTTGACATGACTGTGAACGTACTACTAATTTAAATTACTCTACGGGCTGCTACAATAATATTGTCGAAAGCCCATAGAATGTCAAATAAGTCATCCTTCCAACTATTAGTCAGGTCACTGACATTGGACGCTAAATTTAATAAATTTTAGTTAATAAAAATCAATCTTCAAATTCCAATGAATACAAAAATTCCAATTTCCTACATTTGATCACTCCTTTGAAGTAAATTTTCTGTTTCAATGAGACAAAAATATTTTCGTTGGATCCTCAATATTGACTTCACGTTTTCCTACAGTTTTTTAAGAGTTTTTTTTTTTTATAAAATGGGCGCCTCTTGAAAATTTTGGCTTGATCATTGTTTAGTTTTTTAACATATTGACGGATCTCTTTTCGGTTTTATACCTTACTATTTTCTCTTTCCGACCATTATCTCATAATTCTCTACAATGTTCAAATGAATCCTTGTGATTCATCTTATCCAAATCTGATAACATGTTGAGTATTTTAAATTTCCGCTGTCTTTTGGATTTTTTTTTCCAATTTTGAGTTGTTTACTGCCATCTTTTTCACACCTATCCACTAACATTGAATGCTTTGATCGACAGAGAAAAGTATCATTTTGTCGGTGTAGCATAATTTTAATGACGGCCCACTTTGGTATTTATTGAGAGAGCTGGCTGCTCGTTCATTGTACATTGAAGATATTGCGGAACATACAGGCTTCTTGTAGCAAGTACCCTGGGAAAATGTATTGAGGAATTCAATTTATCTCAGAGACTTGCCATTCTCCTACATCTTTCTTCTTGTTATAATTTTGACAAAGACAGGCTGATAATATAAATTTTATCAGCATACAGAAAATACATAAAGTGAATTCGCGCCGTTGACCTGATTTCCACTTAAAATTAATATTTGTAATTTTTCTCATATTTTTTGTCTCCTATAATATGGGAATCGCTTCATCAACCTCTGTATTATGTTTCTTTCTTTTCAGCAAGAATTGGAAACCATGTTCATGATTAACTCAAAATTTTCTCTCAGGGAAGAATTGGAAATCATTTCACTGGCATCTTAATGTAGCAGGATTGTAGCCACTATAATAGTATATACATACCATAATAATATATCAATATACCACTTTCTTCATTTAAAATTTCACCTAGTTTTTGTATTGAGCAACCTTTGTTGCCCTAAATAACTAACACAATAATGGTATTTTATTGATCAATATTTAAAAAAAAAAACCAATTTTGGGTTTTTTCATGGGATGTTGCTTTTTTAATGTGTTTTTTTTTTTATGTTTCTGCTACAATAGCTGGATTTTAAAGTTAAATAAAAAGTTATTTAGATCACCTCTGTTGACCTAAATAACTAACATAATAATAATATATCGTTACCTCTGTTGCCCTAAATTACTAACATAATAATGAAATATCGTTACCTCTGTTGCCCTAAATAACTAACATAATAATAATATATCGTTACCTCTGTTGCCTTAAATAACTAACATAATAATGATATATCGTTACCCCTGTTGCCCTAAATAACTAACATAATAATGATATATCGTTACCTCTGTTGCCCTAAATAACTAACATAATAACAATATATCGTTACCTCTGTTGCCTTAAATAACTAACATAATAATGATATATCGTTACCCCTGTTGCCCTAAATAACTAACATAATAATGATATATCGTTATCTCTGTTGCCCTAAATAACTAACATAATAATGATATATCGTTACCCCTGTTGCCCTAAATAACTAACATAATAATGATATATCGTTACCCCTGTTGCCCTAAATAACTAACATAATAATGATATATCGTTACCCCTGTTGCCCTAAATAACTAACATAATAATGATATATCGTTACCTCTGTTGCCCTAAATAACTAACATAATAATGATATATCGTTACCTCTGTTGCCCTAAATAACTAACATAATAATGATATATCGTTACCTCTGTCGCTCTAAATAACTAACATAATAATGATAGTGCAAGTGCAATGTTGCCTTTTAATAACGTTTTTTTGTTTTTTTTCTGCTACAATACCAGAGACAATAGCTGGATAATTATGTTTTAAAAAGTCATCTGTTGCATGGACTCCTGCATCTACTTCTTCCAGATGATGGAGTGTTTCAGGGTCCATTTCTTCTGAATCCAAACTACCATCATCACTTATTCCCTACAGCTGTCACTTTTTAGGTTGCGTTGTTCTCTTCATGTTGTTTGGCATTAATTTGCTGTTCCTTTGAACAGAATGGCGCCATAACTTTTTCATGCTTATGAATCCTCAGAAGGAACATAACTTGTATATCTTTTTGCTAATTTTCTTTTATTTTGAACAGAATATTGCAACAAGTCTTGCTGCTTTATGCTACGGACAAAAACACTATACCCATTGCCGTTACCTTTAACAGAATGTTGCCATAATTACTACTTCTTGCCTATTGGATTATTTTTCTTTTTTTTAAATCATTCTTACTACAACTGATTTTATGATACTTCTTTATGACTTAACTCTGCTGCCTTTTTTCTAAAGTTGACTTAAATTTTTGAAGAAATTTCTTTAATGCAATTGTTTTAAGAATGTTACAAAAGATCCCTTTAGTTGCTTGATTTAGCCCCTTTGTATTTAAGATTCATGGAGACAGGCTGTTCCTGTGAGTTATCGCTCTTGGTTCATATCCCTGTTCCCCCTTCCTTGATCTCCATCTCATAAAGCTTCCAACGCTTAGATTTTTTCAAATATAATTATTTTCTTTTTATGAAATTTGGTCTGCTTTCATTATTGTCTAGTGCAGTGTTTCTTAACCGTATTGAAAGAATTGCCCCTTTTACCACAGTAAAATTATTCAGCCCCCCCCCCTCGAAATATATTAATTACTGCGCTAAAACTCCTTTTTTACTAAATAGGAAGATGGTTAAAGAATGCTATGAATGCTGGGTAATTTGACTTGTTTCCATAGAAGAGGGTATTGACAGCGAAAACAAACCCAAAAAGCATTATAATCACGTTGATTATTACATTGGCTTCACACTCATTTTGTAGCTCAATAAACTGCACTTTAAATTGAGCATACCTTATTTCTCTATATTGACACAATGTCCACTCGAACTTCTGCAGCGCCCCCTAAATGCTAAAAATTTTAAAACGCCTCATCAGACCTCCAAAATGCCCACAAAGGAGCTTGCTGGCGCTTCGGTTAAGAATCACTGGTCTAGTGCAAAACCCTTTATTTTTGTTCCAATCAATTTGTATGCTGTTGAACTATTGGTATGCGCATGTAACATAAAGTATTTTAATTGTCAAGTGTGGTTTAACCTTTATTTTGCTCTGGCAATCTATTATTGATTGGTGTAGGTATTTCTGATTGGTAGGAAATTTCCTATATTTTCATTGATTGTTTAATATTTAAAGGCTGGCTCGTATCGTCAACATCTCTTATAAGAAATTTGTTTCCAGATATCTATGCAATTAAATTCTAAAGCACTTTATTATAAAGGCCTGCCTGTCGATTTGGCAGGCTTCGTTAAATTATTGCTGCCTTTAGTATATATCTGAAATTGTAACATCATTTAGGAGACAAGAGTGTTTGCGTTTGATATTATAATTTAAACTGAATCATTTATTGCACCCTATCTGGTCTTCTGCACATCTGCAAAAAGCTAACGAGTGTTATGGATTAATAGAAGAATATTTATTTTTCATTATAAATAACTTTTTGCCATATGTAAAATAGGTATGCACATTAAGCTTCATTTTTGCAGTACGGAATCCTAGGTATATGCTATGAAAGACTATTTTGTGTTCTGTATGTATTATTTAAGTATTTACATGGTAAAATGTGTAAATATGACATTGAAAGAATGAATAAAACTATAATATGACAATGTTAATATTCTTTTATTTTCATATATAATCTTTAAATTGCAGACATCCCTCACGTCATAAAACGATAAATAAAATATAATACTTGAATAAATAATTACCAAAATGCGGCAACATACATTCATAAAATAAAATTCAGCGATTAATACATTTATATAAACCAAAGCAGCTGTGTTGTATTTGAAAATAACCATTAAAATAAAATAAACATGTTAAAAAAAAAAAACATAAATAAAAGTTACCGATTGTTAAAACTTGACGTTAACAAGTTTAGCAAAATAACATAAAATTATGCACTTAAATAGTTTTATAAATAAAAGGCCGTGACTATATCTCGTCACACAAAGATCCAGAGTATTTCTAAAAGCAGCCGCGGTTAAAAGGCGATTTCCCTTCGGCGCCCGAAGAAAACCGTAGACTAGTGAAATAAAATTATGCTATTGATTATAAAATATGCGTGCAAAGAAACTTCCACTACTCCCATTATATTTGGATCTACCATAGAATCAATTACTAAAACTCAGAGAAGTAACATCATATCAAAAATTACAAATTGAAATAGTCAAATCTTTTACCTAATTACTTACTAGTCAATATTTAATAAGTTCAGTAATTCAGCGATGTGAGTGAATATATTATTATGGAAATCTCAATGTGTACCCAGGTAGGACACGTTCTTTGATAATATAAACAATGTAGTTAATTTTCCTAAGAATAATATGAAACGCTTGAATCACCTCTAGGCAGCTACGGGAGTTTAACTTGGTTACAATAGTCCTTTAGGGTGTTGTATTCTAATGGTAATATTACAACTGAGGTGTTGAGTAACTTACCTACTTTTCTAATAAGTATAATGCTAGAAATCAAAATGTGTTAATTCCACCTTCATCTAAATGGCCTAACCTAACCTCTACCCTTAAAATAACTGGGAAATAATCATAACATACTAGGGGGAGTTACTATTAAGTACATGCGGAATATTCTAGCTAATGTTTATAAATCAGTTCTGCCATTTTAAGATCACCACCGCAAGCCGGTTGCACGTGTCGTTACTATGAGAAGCTAAGACGATAGTTTTCCAAACTGGAAAGAAGCCATTCCTTAACATTGAGTACCGTGGAATCCATCTGTCAATAAACCGAAAGACTCCACGATTTGGGTGTTTTGACTGGCTTTGAATATCAAGGTAACTTGGCACAAATATTTTCCTTTGGTGCTATAGTGAAAAACAAATGGCAAATTTATGGAATTTTCAATTAAGATATAACACCAAATACAAAAGTAATACAATCAAATATCAAGCTTACAAAAGGAAAATATGTCTTTCGAAACTTCGGTAAAACCTTTCTTATTTTGTGCTGACAACATTACCGACCGTCCGACAAACATTTATATTTTATATACAGACAAGTAGCATAGGAAAAATCACAGTGCATAGAATAATCAACAAAAGGAGGTTTAATAATATTAGCCGTCTGCGCAAATAAAAAATGGCAACATTAGATAAATACACAATAGAAAAGTGAGCTGCGCAACAGATGCACTTGTGTAAAGCATCGTCAAATATCAGCTATTAATTTTCTTCAAGAAAATGGGATTCTATGAGAAGTCAACTGAATTCCAACAAGGACTAAGATTAATTACATTTCGTAAATTGTAATGAGCGCAGTTAAACAATCATCACTAGGGGACGGCGGCTCCGCATTCAATATGGCTCGGAATGGTCTCACGAGGGGAACCGCACTCTGCAGCACAGTTCCCCCGCACTGCGAGAGCGACTGCTTTATTTGTAAAGCCAATGTTCCTTGGGAACAAGGGCCCAGGGGGCAGCAGCCTCGAGATATGGACAGTTGAATGAGCGGAGCTGTGTGAATGCAACTTCTGAAACCTGCAGAACGCAAACTCTCGGGACATTTCAATAATACATAACATAACCTCATTCCGTTTGAAATAAAACATCCTTTGGAAATAATCGTCAGGACTGCTTGAACATGGTGTACCAAGGTACAATTGTACAATCTCTCAAGTTAGTACTTGATATGTGCGTACTTGAAATATCCCGTGAGCCTGTGCATTGAGCATCATAGAAAAAGATCAACAACGTGTTTTGATTGCACTATTCACATCAACAAACCATTAAAGATAAGATTCTAACGAGACGGACATTGTTTAGAACATTTAAAATATGGACGATATTAAGATACATTTCACAAAGGTTGTATTTTTATTTATCTTTTATATAAAATATGAAATTTCAAAAAACACTAACATTGAAACAACCTTCATTGAATCGGACACAACATTGCGAAGCTGCCAGCGTACATGCGGCACGGTAAGTGTCCAACATTACCCCGCCACACGCAGTTGGCTTTCCTCCATCTTTCTTGCTGGGACATTATAATTCATCCCGATAAAATATTTCCTTCCGAGAATTATTGTAGATTTATTTCTTATAGAGTTTAGGAAAAATAATATCCGAGGGAGGATACATAAAAATATTTATCGTTGGCCGAGAAAAGTCAATCAATAATAACGGGTAGAAAATATAATATACGTGTCGTGTTGGGTTATACGACTGGCTTTGGTCGCTAAATATCCCCCAACTTTAACATTAAACTGTCCCCTCTTGGAAGGGACACATTCTTGGATGGACATTTGTATTATTTAGTACATATTAATATTATTATATAAATTCGACAGGTTTTGGTAAAAACCTAATGTTTTTGCACAATTACTTCCTAAACACTTAAGGACAATCTAGGGTTTGGCTACATTGCGATTCCAACTGTCATCCAACTCACCGACAAGAGTTTAAAACAAGTCAATTCAATTTTGCGACTTCAAGTTAACGTAGATTAAGATACATGCATACATAATAAAGTGTATATAACAACATGAACATACCTCGAAAGGTGCTGGAGAAGAAAGGTGCTTCTATCATATGTACATATGATATACATATATATATATATATATATACATTTAAAAAGTTTATAATACATATTGAAACAGTATTTTGTCACTGTTCTAAAAAAAAATCATATAATTATGGACTGCGATATGTTTTCCATATAATTTTAAGCGTGTACAAATGTAAATAAATAAAATAAGAACATTCAAGTCTAGTAACCTGACCATGTTGTTGGGAACCCAACGCTTTAGACCACTCGGCCACAAGCCGGTCTTTTTTTCTCTCAATTCAATGGTAATTTTACCTGTCTTAAAGGTTTTGAAATAATTATTTCAAATACTGTAATGTGCAATACAAGATATTATTAAATACAGCAGATATTTATATACATATAATATTTAAAATAAACAAATATTGAGTTAGGTACATGAGCCATTATCGAAAGTACATATTATTCAATTTTAAACGGTATGTTTTTATTTATTTATTTTGCAAATTGCTCCCGTTCATTTGTCATTTGAGTCAAATAAATTTCTTATGTGTAAAAAAGTGCAAATGTGAATTATAAATTTGTTTGACCCAATCAAACAATATCAATTAAGGATACAAAAAGGAATGTTGGCTGATTGTTAAGAAAGCACAGGAATAAGCTAAACAAACAGAACTGAGAATTTCACACCAGAAAAACAGCAACTGACTAATATTTGGCTAACTACATATTTAATTGATTTCTTTAAAAAACGTCTAATTTACAAATGGAGCTATAATGATAATAATTTTTTGAAAATATTAGCTATCCAGATCTGGTCATTAAACATAGCTAAAGCCATTTCAGGCAACGTTTCGTTACTAAGAACAGTATCGAGATTGACCCGAAATACAATTATGATTATTTAAATGTAAAAATAAAATTGTATCGATTTTGTCTTCAACATTTTGATTAACATTTTTAAAGGAGTCAAATGTTTTTTCAATAATCTCTACTGTAAAAATTTTAAAACTCAAGCGCCCTTGAGGTGATTTTCTTTCACGAAAACCGCGCTATAAAAATCAGCCAATTATTATTAGATTGAATGAAAATCGTTCAATTTGCGAAAACAGTTAAATTATTAATTATCAAATCCTACACTTTATCGTATGATATTAAAATTCACAGTTCTGTGTTTATTAGTTACCGAATATTATTGCGAATCAATTACCAATCATCACCACTGTTACAAAAAGCAGAAATTCAAAAGTTATAAACGTTACATACATTACTTTCCTAAGTAAAAGGCAATATTTTCCCATGGGTATAACAACTGCGTCGAGCTGCATAAGTCTATATTCATCACACCTCGCCAACACCACACTCCTGAGATCAAAATCTCATTTAACAACAATTATTTTAGATATTGCGTTTTTGACCATTTCAGAGTGGAGAATTTGTAGTCGTCTAGCCGGGATAATAAATATTATTTCAATACGGATAAGATCGTTTGCCGGTTTTAATTAGTCAAAAATGCTCGACTAAGCGTGAAGTAATCCTGTACTACGCGAGCGTTAAACACTGTCCAGAAAACTTGAAAGATCGGGAATTATGTAATGATTTTGTAGAATAGTTTTGACCCTTTGAACGCCTAAATCGATAAAAGTCACCAGATTTTGTTTTCCCTTTCAATGCGTAAATCAAACGCAATCCACGATCTGGGGAAAAATCTCTAAAATTCAAGCACAAATGTTCTTTTGTAGTAAGTACAAAAAGTGCATTTTTTGTGTTTGTGTCAATATTGTCATTTCCTCTCATATCTCGAAATATGACTTGCAAACAGGGGCGGCTCGTGACTTTTTAGTGTGCTAGAGTGCTAAGATTGAAAAAAACGTCATGGTTGATGTTTTAGTAGCAGAAAACGTTTTTTTTTAATTAAAAATATTATTTTTTTGTATGAAGATTTTCAAGAAATTCTTCAAAAAAAAAATTTTTTTGAAAAAAAAAAACATTTTCGACTACAACATCAATAACATCGTATTTTTCAATCTCACTAGAGTGGTGC
Source organism: Drusus annulatus (assembly GCA_022651775.1). Classification (NCBI taxonomy): domain Eukaryota; kingdom Metazoa; phylum Arthropoda; class Insecta; order Trichoptera; family Limnephilidae; genus Drusus; species Drusus annulatus. The sequence goes on from JAGWCC010000169.1 coordinate 42,868, forward strand.
ACACTAAAAAGTCACGAGCCGCCCCTGCTTGCAAATAGCTGCCATTTTGCTCATGCGGGCATTATTGCTGTAACATAAGAGGTGAGCAGAGGGATGAAAGATTTTTTGTTTTGTTTAATGCGTTCAAAGGGAATGTAAGCAAATTCCGGCCACACGTTATACAGAACTTACGGGTTTACTCGAGGGCACTTGTAAGAAGCCCTCTACACGGGTCTGTCTGTTTGTTTAACTGTGAAACTGTTGTGTGTGTGGTGTCTACAGCTTGACGACTGCCCTGAAGAAGGTGGCGAGGTAGTGGAAAAGAAGGGGGCGCTAGAAGCGGGCCCCGGGGCGACTGAAGGCGGGGGGCTTGCCGGGCCGGCCTGGGGGGCCCCCGGCGCCGCCCTCGCCCACTCCTCCGGCCCTGCGCACCCCGCGCAGCTCACGGTCGACCTGGAATATAGACAAAGGTTAAACGTATATTCGTGATCTTAGGTCAAAATATGATAAGAAAATTAAACATTCAGTGAGGAACTTCTGGTGAATATTTTTGTATTATAATCACCCTCTAACTCAAATGTCTGGGTTATTTAAAAAAAATATATATATTTTACTAGTAGGTATTAGTATTAGTAGTTTAGTCAATCTCTCCGCAATGGTGCTGCCTTAGAGTATATAGAGTGGTATCTACCCAAGGCAGTGTAGTCAATTTTTGATGATTTTTTACCTGACTCGGCGGACCTGGGCGTGGCTAAGACTAAGGCTAGGGTATTTATGCATCCATTCATAGCACATATCGACATAATGTTTTTGTTTATTCGTATAACCACTTTTTTACAGAATTGATATCAACAAAAATATAGCATCTAACCTAAAAAACCGTTTAGTTGTGTCAAGTTTAGTGGCATAATAAAAAATGTGGGCAGAGTCCCGCGGTGACCCAGGAGCCCAAGATCATTGTGACAGTACATAGAAGCGGAGTATTATATTTGTTGTCTCTTTCTCTCTTATAGTGTACGACGTAAAAACCCGGAGAAAGTGATTTATCGCAAGTTTGTATCGGTTGGGTAAAAATAATTAGCTCTCTCTCCATACATTGCTTCTCCAAGGGCGCTGCAAACAGGGATGAATGACATCAAGCCCCCCCTTGATGTGTTGGTTTTTAGAATCATTTTTCAAAATTGCATTAGTAACCATATTCAATAAAACTTATATATATATTCAGAATCGACATTTTTTATATATTTTTCACTGGAGTTCCTTATAACTGTCCATTAAAAATCGATACGTTTCGCAGATTGAAAAGGACAGCCCACCTCAAGCTCTTCGAGTTTCTGCGTCAGGCCCAGCTTCTGCTGCACGGCGAGACGCAACAGCTGGTTGAGGGTGCGGCGCTCCTCCTCCGCCGCGGCCAGCTGCCCCTGCAGATCTTCAACCTGCGTGGCGTACTCCTCGCAGCGGGCCGCAAACATGGCGCGGAGACCTGGAACGGAGATGACCAAACTCAAAGAAATTCGCCGACAATGTTATCCTACATATATAATCGCCATTATTGAGTGTCCTGATCTACTCAACCTGATAGATATTTTAACATGCCTGCTAGAACCACTAGTGACTAGGCGGTACGTCTCATTTCACACTGCGGTTACAAGAACAAACTATTAAACGTTCTTTACCATAATTAGACTGCCAGTTCATGGTAATGAGTACTGTGAAAAAGTTGACTATTTTAATATGTCCTCGGGTCAAGTACAAATGAATAAATTGAAGCATATTATGTAAAATAAGTGAATTACTTCAATTGGACGTAGTTATGCAGAAAGCGTCCAACTCCAAAAAGATGAAACTGAGAAAAAGGTATTTACATATTTGTATTTTTTTAATATTAATACCGCACAAGAGTCTCAACTGCTCCCAACTGTCTAGAGCCAGTGAGACTATGGCATCCCCAAATAGGGTATGTTTTGAGGCTGAAGGTAGTGGAGAGGGGAAGGAGATTGGGAAGAGGAAGGTTGGAAAGTACCTGGCTATTCAGATCTGGTCACCAAACACGGCTAAAGCCATTTCAAGCAACGTTTCGATTCTGAATGGTGGTCTTTCACCAGGGCGATACTTGGCGTATCAACCACTCTAGAACTTGCCGCAAACATATTTTTTATTATTTTTATATGAATTAAATGTGTTATGACACATATTAATTATATGAAAGTTATTGGCGCACGCCGGGTTTGAACCCGCGACCTTTGGATTCATAGTCGAGCGTCTTAACACTAGAACATGGAGGCCGTCAAAATTTGAAAATACGACGATAAAAAAGCATTAATATGCGCAATCGGCATTTGTAAAGTGAATATATAAGTGTTTTTTTCTTTAAGAACATTACTATAAACAGGTAATTTATAATCTATTAATGTGTTTATTACAAATAAATGTATTTCATATGCTATACTACTTTTCATAATGTTTTTAAACTTCAATTTGAGCTAAATATCTGCAATGTACCATAGTAAAACACATATTTAATTACCAAAAGTATATTGCATTTGGAGCTTGGATGTTTTCAGCAGATAAAGATCTCGTATTTATCTATAGGAAAACATGTAAAACTTGAGTTTGGCAAATTGTGGGTTGGACGCTTTCTACATAACTACGTCCAATTATACCTATGTGTGGTATTGTAAGTTATTATCTGCATGTTCTTTGTTTTGTTTTGCCGAATAATCACTAAGTCTGATGTGTTCTATGGGTTTACATTATATTAATTATGTTTGTAAATGGTCATTGACCGTAAATAAACCTCGGTAAGACTAGGTAATTTTATATTTACCGTTCTTACCTATTACGTGATAATTTTGCTTTCTCACAACAACAAAATTCACTATAAAAAAAGAAGTAATTAATATTGTTTTAAATAAAAATATAATTACTTGAGAACGTAGCGGCGTCTTCTTTCAGCAGTCGCAGTTCGTTCCTCAGCTTCAGCATCGTCTCGGACACGATGTTCTTCTCGTTCTCGTATTTGGACTTGAGGTTGTTGAGAGCCACCTCGGCGGTGGACTTGTTGCTCTTGAGCACCGTGCGCAGGGTGGCGATCTGCTCGCGCTTCGTGGACAGCAGGCTCTTCAGCTTGATGACCTGCTCCTGCATGTCGCACAGCTCCTGGGTGACCTCCGTGTTGCCGGCGCCTGGACAAACAACGACAGCGTTAGTGTTAGCCATTCGCATAGGCGGAAAGGCAAAAGTGCTTAGGCGACACTTTGTCAAAAATGAGTTAAATATGCAGTTTTTTTTTCTGCATCGAATGCTCTGACTCCCGTTTGATTCTGAAGACTTTTGTCGCCCTTCAGCCATCTAAAATATATTTACCATTTGGGAGAAGGCTTGTCTCAAGCGACACAATTTTGGGACTTTTTTAGCTTTTGAAATACACTCATTTCACATTTGTGGTATCTGACACGAGAACGAGCCGTTCCCATGAAGTCGAAATCAACTATGAACGGGTGATCTGCCGGTGCCAAGGGAATCCATGCTGCTAGTTCTGTCGAACAGGTTCCATTGAAACACCTGTGAATCAGAGGCATATTTACCCTGCGTGGCCGCCCTGGCCTTGCCCATGTCGATGGTGCTGTTGACGGCAGCGTGCAGGTGCACAATCTGGTCCAGCAGGGTGTCCACCTGCTTGGCCGTCTCCGCGGCCTCCACCACGCCCTCCTCGTCCGCCAGGTCCGGCTCCAAGCCCAGTTCCACACCCGCCTCCATGGAACACTCCGCTTCTGTAAGAGTTAAATATTCTTAGTTAGTCATACAGCAATCCCGCATTATCCGTGCTGTTGCTTATCTGCGGTCAAGAGTGTCAGAATATCAGTATAAACTTACATAGCTCTTTGACAGGACAGAGTAGAACCGTAACTCTCATCAATAGTGTGTTGTTTTGTTGTTTTTAACATACATAATATGTACATGGCTTTCACCCTTCAAGAGTGTTCTTGAGCATCTGTTTCCCCTCCCCACTCCCTTTAGCCTCACAACATACCCCAATTGTTGATGCTATAGTCCCACTGGCTTCGGACAGTTGAGAGCAGTTTGGACTCTTGTACTGTATTCACATAGAATTTTTTTAAAGAAAGACAAACATTCTCGGGTTACAGAATAACTTGACAATATTAGAAAAACTCCTACTGCCATCATAACAAGCGGAAGATGTTGCTTGTGCAATGCTGGAGGACTAACAGAGGAATTGAACCCACGTCGCCCGGGTGGGAATCCGACACGTTTGTCCACTCAGCTACTTACCGGTCTAATACTTCAATATCTCCTTTGGCGAGAACATTAAGAAACTACAGCACAATTCACTGCACTAACAATGAAGTAGACATTTTTATTGATACGATAAATCAATTTAAAAAAAAAAATCTTTCAATCATATCAAGCTGATATTGTAATGATGCCTTTTAGTTATGGACTGGTTATGTGAAGTACCAAGTACCAAACGACTAATAGGCATCTCTTCAGTACAGGTGCCAATAATCCATGAATTTATGTTCTACCTTGTATAATATTATTCTTTTGATTTTGTTTGTTATTCATTTACTCTTGCATTTTTCATAAACTTTTACTTGATTACTTACTATGTATTGTTAAATACATATTCCAATTAAATAACCACTCATGTATAGATATGTGTTTTGGGCATCATGCCTGTTATATGTACTAAAATAAAATAAAAATAGACATAAATTAGAAATAATTAAAAAAATTGGAAAGGTCAGACTTAGAAGAGATAAAAACCTCTCTAGGTAGTAATTATAGATAGAAAATAGGATATTTGTCTGTTCTAAAGTTCTCATTTCTAGACCACAAGAACTACAACTATGGGGTAATTTTAAAAGGTGAGAGGGAATAGAGCAACTAACAATTTTCATTAAAAAAGTGAGGTTATGATGGGATAGAGTTTTTTACATCGAGACATATCTCATCAAAAGTTAAATAGAGAGATTCATAGAGAGGAAGCCTTATAAAGAAGAAAGACAACTTGAGATAAAATACTAGTGTTAACTTGCATGATAATATTTCTATTAATTTCATCATGTTATTTTTTTTGGGTGTTTTTTTTATTTAATCTTTCTTGAACCTTTTATAACAGGCATTTATGATAACGATCATTATTTTAAGATAGTTTTAATTGTACATATTATGTATTATTTTCTCCTTGTTAGTTAATCTTATTAGCATAATTAATTTAGCATGAAGAATGTTGAGGTGAAATATCACACAAAACTGCAAAAGAATAATATTAAAACAAGTTCACTGTTATTATTATTACTAATCATTGTTATTTTTTATATCTTATGTTATGTAAAAGCCCATGAGGGCGTATATAAATAAATAAATAATAACACAACTTACCTGTGGTATTTTTCTCGTGATTGAGCAGCACTCGGCTGGGCTCCTGTCCGTTGACAGTGCAGACGTGGTGGTAGAGGCGAACCAGCTGCTCTGTGGCGGCGGCGAGGCGGGCCCCCGCTGCGCCTCCTAGCGCTGCAGCACGCCGCAGGGCGCGCTGCCCCCGGGCGTAGCGGGATTCTAACTCCAGGCACTGGAATGGAAAGGATTATCGATAATGTCGAAATATATAGATAGCATACAATATACCTACACAGACGACTATGGCTTACCTTATTGTTGACGCTGGCGAGCTCGTTGCTGAGCTGGCGCGCCAGGTCGGGGATGGTGGCGAGGGACTCCGCCTCGGCCAGGCGCGCCCTGAGGGTCTCCAGCTCGGGGCCGGATATCTGGAACCAGCTGCCAAAGTCTGCCGTCTGTTCCTAAACACACAATTATACATATTATGTTTAGAGGTTATGTGTTGATCGCTTTTAGAAATATTTAGTCAAATTGAAGATTAAAATAACCCTTATTGTGTAAAAATAAAGTTATTTATTTGTTTTCTTGAATGTTTATTACATTTCACGTTTTTGACATGGTTTACACATAGTTTACATATCTGTCGAAAAAATTAGTTCGGTTTGCATTTTAAGTGGGTTTTTTATTTGAAAAGAGAATGGATTTCAAAAACAGATTGACACTCATAACTTTGCAGTCGGGGGCATTGCCACTGTAGATGTTTTGGATATATTGATTAAGTTTCTATGTTCGTTAGTTCTTACTTTGGGCTACTAAAAAATAAGCTGGCATAAGACAAAAGGCTGTTTCTCGGTGACTTTTGGCAAGGACACCACTGTCATAAGTGAATACATATGCACTCTAATTGCAGAGCCTATACATACGTAGACGACCTCCGTGGTCGAGCAGTTAAGATCCTTGACTACAAATCCAGAGGTTGCGGGTTTGAGGCCCGGCTTGCGGAGTAAATTTTATTGAATTAATATTTTATTTAAATAAATTCAGATATTATTTAAATAAAATAGAAAATTTGCAGCACATTCTAGAGTGGTAGATACTCAAGGTATCACCCTGCGGAAACACCGTCATTCATAATTGAAACTTTGTTTGGAATAGCCGTGTCTAGTGACAAGATCTGAATAGCCAGGTACTTCCCAACCTTCCATACCTTCAGCCACACAATATACCCAATTAGGGATGCCATAGTCCTACTGGGTCTTACAGAAACTCTTGCCCAGTAAAGACAATAATTTTTTTTAAATATATATAATTTATTTTATCAAATATCACCAACCGCTTGGTAAAAGTTTATTTACCTGTGCAGCCATGTTCTTCCTCATGGTGTGCAGGGCTTCCAGGCGGGCCGCGGCCGTGAGCAGCGCCGCCTTGACAGCGCGCGCCTCTCCCGCACCGCGTTCCTCCCCCTCGCGGGCTTCTCGCAGGGACACGCTCAGGGCGGACTGGAACAAACAAGGTCACGTTCAGATATGTGAACATACAAATTGTCATTTTACTATTGAGTAATTAAGGCGAAGCATTGTAACGAGAAACTTGCGTATTAGTCTAGGCCGTCAAAGCGTTTTTCAACATGGCTAAATTACAGCTATTGCTGCTTTTTGTTTTTTTATTACCAGCATATTCAGCATTGCTAAAGCGCCATTTTGGGAAGTTTACACCAGAGCACATCAAAGTTTTTTTGTTGTTGTACAATAAAATTCATTCGTCCTGGTTGGATTTTGAAAATAAAAGTCAACTCAGGTAACTCAATGCTCTCACTGAGTTACTTAAAGCGACAAAAAGCTTAAAAAGTTCCAAACTTGTGTCCCTTGAGTCAAGCCTTCTCCCTAATGGTAAATGTATTTAACTGCACGGAATGTAGATACAAGAAGGCTATAACATCATATATCTTTAATCAATAATATTTTTATGTATTTAAACACTATTTTGGACTACTCTACAACTGTTCCTTATTTTGTTTGTGCATATAATTCTCATTTTGTCAATGTCAATTGTAAACCTTTAACGTAAAAGCCCTCTCGGGCGTATACAATAAAATAAATAAATATATTTTAGATGGCTGAAGGGCCACAAAAGTCTTCAGAATCAAACGATAGTCAGGGCATTCGATGCAGAAAAAAGAACTGATCAAAACTGCATATTTAACTCATTTTGACCAAAGTGTCGTTTAAGCCCTTTTGCCTCGACGATATTTTAAAAATTAATCAAAGTATAAAAAGTGAGTTTTCTCAAGAATTGTGTTCATGTGATAAATTCTGTTTTTCCCCTATGCCCTTCAAATGCATACACTTATTTTTTCTTTTCACTAATAACAATAAGTAGGCATAAGTAAGACAAAAGGCTGTTTCTTGGAGGCTTTTCTTAAGGACATCGCTGTCGAAAGTGTATGTAGCACCAATACACACAATCCTAAGAATGTGTTGTTCACATTAATCACTCTAATTACGCAACTGTCCCATAAGTCACATTCAAATCGAAACCAGGAGACATCGCCTAACACCAAAAGCACCGGTGAACTTTGTTTGAAGGGACTGAGATACTGTCAAAGACATAAGGTGAAGCATGCGTGAAGCATAACAAGCCTATAACCTGAATGCTTCTGGAAGAAACGCAAACCAACTCCATATAAATAATATAATAATGTTGATCTTTTCATTCTCCACGGCCTCCAGTTGCTTCTCCAACTTCTTGAGTTCGTTGAGGTGGGATCTCCGAGAAGAGGTCGACGTGCCGCCCGTCTGACGGCGTGCCGGCCTCGCCGCCCGCCTGCAGGTCCTGCCTGCATGCGCCGCAGGGCCGACACGTCTTCCCCGCCGTCCGAACCCATGTTGGCGTCCTCCGACATGCCTGGGGATTGTAACAATAATATTGGTAATATATCGGTACTGTAATGACGATTATAAATGCAGTTGTCATTACATCACAGCCGAATCTATTACATTGACGGCCTCCGTGGTCGAGTGGTAAGACGCTATGACTACGAATCCAGAGGTCGCGGGGTTCAAGCCCGGCGTGCGCAAATTAATTTTATTTGATTAACATGTGTCATAACACATTTAATTCATCCATTCCAGAGTGGTAGATACTCTAAGTATCGCCCTGGTGATCACCTCATCTGGAGCCAGTGAGACTATGGCATCCCATGTTGTGGTATGTGTTGAAGGTAGTGGGGAGGGGAAGGAGATAAGAAAGAGGAAGGTTAGAAGGCACCTGGCTGTTTAGATCTGGTCACCTAACATGGCTGAAGCCATTTCAAGCAACTTTTCGATTCTGAATGGCGGTCTTTCATCAGGACGATACTAAGAGTATCTACCACTTTGGATATATATTTTTTTCTTTATTCTCTGCTATGTTGGTCAGTATTGCATTGCAATACCCTGATAATATTCTGGAAGAAAATATTACTAAAGTCAATAAAAATGTACCTCTAATGCTGTAGGCCAGATTGGTGATATTGTACAGCGCGCCCCTGCCCTGGTGGTGGTCAAGGTCTCTGCGCAGCTGCCGGCGGGCTCTTCGCCTGAGGCCAGGGCCTCCAGAGCCTCGGCCAGCTGGCGCTCCGCTATGCGGCGCAGGCCGCCGAGCTCCTCGGCCGCGCCCCGCTGCTCCCCCGCCTCCTCGCGCAGCACGCGGACTTCGTGCTTCAGCCCCTCCAGTTCAACCTGCCAACAATCACAAAATATCACGTCGGAACTCAGCGAACACAATTATTTTTTTTAAAGAAAGACAAACATTCCCGTGTTACGAATAACCTGACAATATTTGATAAAACTCCTACTGCCATTATAATAAGCGGAAGATGTTGCTTGTGCAATATTGGAGGACTCAGGTAGCAGAGGAATTGAATCCACGATGCCCAGTTGGGAATTCAACGCGTTTGTCCACTCAGTTAATAAGTGGTCAAATTCTATCAATTAATAAATCTAACTAACTAATGATACTTAGCTTATTTATATAGCGCAATTTTTGTGAAATATCACCTCAACTAACCGTCATAACTGCCTAAATGCCATCATGAAAACTTAACCTTTCGACTTGACTCTAATGAAACCTCAATGACTTTTCTCCGCAGGAGTAGGCAGAGAGGATAGGCCGCCACACAACGCTGTCTTGGCACACATTACTTTCTTCATTTTCATACATAATCTTCTGACATTCAGATAACCAAATCGGAGTATTTTATTTACTTGATCGTGCCATGTTTTCCCAGGCGTCCCTGACTACTTCTTTCATTCACTTTCACTTCATATATTCTTCATGCAGCCACTTTACATGCCCAAAACATAAAGCGTCCCTTTCTTAATCCTATTCATTATGCTTACATCAGCCTTGCATTCTTTCCGGATATTCACATTTTTAACACGGTCATACAAGGTTTTATATATTACATACATTTGTAAATAATCAAATACCTGCGAAGACTTGAGGGCCGCCACCTGCTTCTGCAGCGCGATATTCTCTTCCTCCAGGTCGCTGAGGTCAGCTTGCAGGCGGGCCTCGCAAGCACGCGCCTCTCGCACATCAGCCCGCAGCGAGCGGCGCTCCCCCTCCGAAGCGGCCGCGCCCCGCGCCGCATCTGCACCCTCCACAAGCGCGCGTTCGCGCTCGCCCCACCACGCGCTCCAGCTCTTGGCGCAGCTGGAAGGTAAAATATAATTTATTAGGTACAAGGCAAGAAGAATGTGTTTTAATATTAGCTTCACAAAGGTATCCATTTCTAAATTAATTTCATTAAGGATGAAGAGGACAATTTATTTTTAAAAAAAGGTGATAAACAAAATGTTAATCATGCTAATATTGCAATTGATGACAAAAATAGGTGTTAGGAGGTAATCTATATATTAAACACTAGAAAGGAACAAGTATTATTGTATTACATTATATTAATAAGTATTATTAATTTATTATTAATTATTATTAATTTATTATTAATTTAATATTTATTATTAATTTATTACATTGCATTACAAGTTGTTCAGCTTTGGTAAAAAATAGAGCATTTCATATATACAGGATACATAGTATATTTTTTGTCCAAAATCTCATGATACAACAGAAAAATGTAATCATCTGTAGCATAGAGAATCCAAATAAAGTTTTTCGGTTTAAGCCTTTTAATTGAAAAAAAAAAATTCTTCTGCAACTTTAGGGTTAAGAAACTGTTGAAATATTGTGATTTAAATTTTAATCGTTATCTACCATAAAATCTAACGTTGGTCATCACTGACCTCCAATCACATCAACGTGAACAAACACAATAGGTTCAGAGGTCATTAAAACAATTTGAATAAATTAAACAAATACTTTGTTTTAATTTAATTGCCATAATTTAAATAAATTAAACAAATACTATTTTTAAACCACTTAGTATTATTTAATTAAACTGTAAACCGATCTCAGACGAGCCCTTCTTCTATAATAAAAGAAAAAATTGAAGTTAAAAAGTAAACATTTTTAAAAATATATTTAAACACATTCCTTTGTTATATATAAACCATTTTATTTCAATAGGATTGATGACCGATTTCGGAAGTACCCTTCCATCGTCAGAACAATTATATAACTAGCTTCCAGATAAATATAAAAATAGTCAACTCAATAAAAAAAAACCAAAATAATGCTTTAAAAGAATATTTTTATTTAATTCGTTTAAAAATGAAAATACCTAATTTCGAAATCAGTTTTCTTTTCCCAGTAGCGTAAAAATATCCTCATTTACTGCACAAGAGGGTTTTATTTTTTCTCCTTTGTTTATATTCATAATTTTGTATCTTATATTAATACTAAGTACCTAATTATTATTTTTTTGCACTGTATTTCTTATTATGTTATATTGTTTGATTTATGTTAGTTTGATCTCTGTATTCTGTTGTAACTCATGTATTTCTTTGATTTCCATTGTCCCAGAGTGAGTTTTAATTACTCATCGGGATTGCTATATATGTTAGCAAGATAATAATAAAAAATAAAATAATATTAATAATATTATTGATATTAATAATAAAAATAAAAAAAAATAAAAAATATTAAAACTAACATCAAACATAATATTAGGTGGTAGAGTGAGATATACGAGTAAAGTGGTACACCAGTAGCAATTCTGCTTCAACCTCACAATTCAACACGCCTATGCGACGAATGCAACATCTGGGAAACACACACTTCAATGTCGCTGATATATTGAACACGTCAATATCAAACTATAAGTCTAATTTAGTATAGTCGTTGTCATCTGGTAGAGCTAAACTAATAGTTGGACCTATTACTTGGTATTTTTTTTCTTTTCTTTTACAATATTTTTGAATCTGTTATTTATTAAATATTGTTAGTTATTTTCATCTACAATATTTTTGTTTCTGCTATTCAATACTATTTTTTTATTTTATTTTACACAATTTTTTGCACTAATGAGGTTGTTTTAAAAAAAATAAAAAATGTTAACATGTTAACGTAAATGGCTTAATAAAAGCCTATAACGGGCGTAAATAAATAAAAATAAAGTGGTTTAAAAAAAGTGTATAATTATTTAATTTATTCTAATCATGACAGACCACAAAATAATGACTTTTATGAACATCAAAGTAACATTCTAAATATTGTTCGGCGCTTAAATATAATGTTTAAATTAGAAATTTGTAATTTCAGCATCAAAAAATATTGAAGCTTAAATTAAAATTATTAGAGTGGCGAGAGAATTATTCTGTTCTCAATAAGTCTTCCGGCGGAATTAATTCACGATTCACATCAATTAAGATAATTATAGGAGAGCATTATATTATCACTTAATTGAAAGAAGCAGCGAGTAAGTTGCATCGCCACTCAGAAGTCCACCAGCAAGTGATTTTAATTTCAAATACAGACAATGTGGCCGGTGAAATTAAATGATAATTTTATTAGTCATCTCATGCTTGTTAAAAATTATATTCAGACACTTTTGAGTTATAGGTCGCACAACAAGAGCTGAGGCGAATAACGCACACTTAGGATTGTGTGTATCGATGCAAATGATAGAAAATAAGATCTGTACAGCGCCCTTGAGGTGATTTTTCATAAAAACGGCGCTATACAAATCATCCAAATATTATTATTATTATATATATATACACTCCCTACATTTCTTGACACTTGTCTTGCTTATTCCTACTTATTGTTAGTAGTGAAAAAGGGACAACAAGTGTATGCATTTGTATTTGTGTTTTGAATATATTTGTAAAGTTTTTACAGGGTGTTTTTTTTATTCATTAGTTTGAAAAAAACTGAAACCGAAAGTTTTTCATAATTTGTAAACAAGTTTGTAACATGTTGTATGCAAGCAATGCAACAGTGTGAGAACTCTATGCAACTCAACATTCCCTGCGATAATTATAATGCTCTTTTTTATATGAATAAACATTAGGAAATCTAGCCCATTTTTACAAATGACTAACTGGGAAGCGAGAATGTGTGCTGTATTTAACATGTTTATTAAAAAATCTCATATCATAGATATATTGAACGAAAGAGGACACAAACGTTACAGATTGACATACTTATCTATGTTGTTGAGGGCATCACTAGTGTAATTTTTTTTTATACAAAAAAACCTATCGATTTAAAAAATTCTTTGTTAGTTCTCATTTGGGCCACCTTCAAAATTAAGCATGTCAAACTGTAACGAAACGACATACGAGGTTACTACAAAATTTTTGCACTAAATTTACTTTCCTATCATTTAATTTAACAATTCGACGAATAATTTGTTAAATAATACGTGTAAAAATGTCAAGGCATATAATGAAAGACGTGCGTAGGCCAAAGGCCATCGAACGAGAAGTAATTATGGGTCTTATTGCCACAGTCTGTGGCATGATTCAGTGATCAGTGAGTGCATCCAGTCTCGCCATAATTGAATCACTCAATTTAAAATATCCGTGGGCGAAGGAACTCCACTTGACTCGGAACTTAATTCAGTGTCAGGATTAAAACCAGACAGCTCTTTAGTCAGTGACACCTCAAAATCAAAGTAGCACACTTGTAGCGTGATGATAAGCATAAAATGTTGCTTGTTCTATGACGGAAGACTTAGCTAACAGAGGATTTTTTTTAGTGAATACCGCACAAGAGTCCCAAATACTCCCAACCGTCAGGAGACAGTGGGACTATGGCATCCCCGATTGGGCTATGTCGTGAGGCTGAAGGGAGTGGGGGGGGAAGGAGATGGGGAAGAGGAAGGTTGGAAAGTACTTGATTATTCAGATCTGGTCACCAAACACGGGTGAAGCAATTTCAAGCAACGTTTCGATTCTGAATGGTGGTCTTTCACCAGGGCGATACTTGGAATATCTACCAATCTGGAAGGTGCGGAAAATATACTATATATTATTTTACATGAATTAAATGTGAAATAACACATATCAATTGAATAAAAATTATTTGCGTAGGCCGAGAGTTGAACCAGCGACCTCTGGATTCGTAGTAAAGTGTCTTAACCACTCGATTGATTGAACCAGCGGCGCTTGGGTGTGAACCCGAAGCTTTGGACCACTCGGCCACTTATTTATTGAGTAATAAAAAAGTATGGAGCATAAACAAAAATATTGCAAACTGAAAAGAGTTATGTTAAGAATCTATAGAAATTCTAGAGAGAAAAGCAGTGATAATTTCACTATGCCAGAGCTCTCTGTTAGCATTTTTTTTTTGTGATACTAAAACAGATTTTCCATTTTATAGCTAAGATATGGGTAAAATAATTATTATCTCTAATTTTTACTAGCGTCATACTTCAATTTAACATCCTCTCAAATTTTAATTGATTCTTAAAAGTACAAATAATGTGTCAACTATTTTTGTGTCCGGCAATCAATCATTATTCGCACATTTTTGCCTGAAGATGTCAAGCGGCTAATTTGCAAAAGATAACCTAACAAGTACGTTGAATATAACACTTGAGGGAAGCAGACGCTATTATTTTTCCATGTGTAAGAATAGCTATCGATGACATATAATTTTTATAGCGCAATTTAGTGTTATTTCTTCGCAAATACGCTTTACTCTAAATAGCCTAAAATTGTAACGAAAATTCCATTGGTTAAGATCCTAGACTGTGAATGCGAAGGACGCGGGTTCAAACACCGGCGTGCGGAAATAAATTTTGTTTAATAAATTAGTTTTATTTAACATTTAATTAATGTAAAAAATACATATTAAATTTGCGGCACGTTCCAGAGTCGTAGATACTTTCAGTATCGCCCTGGTGAAAGACTACCACTAAGAATCGAAACGTTGCTTGAAATTACTTCACCCGTGTTTGGTGACCAGATCTGAATAGCCAGATTCTTCCCAAAGCTTTGTTTTCTCTTTCCTATTTCTTCCCTTCCCCATCTTCTTCAGCCTCAGAACATACCCCAATTGGACATAGTTATGCAGAAAGCGTCCAACCCCAAAAAGATGAAACTGAGAAAAAAGCGTTTTGAAATATGACGATACCAAAGTATATTACGGCATTTGGAAAATGAATAACAGTGTTTTTTTTCGTTATGAGCATTATTATAAATAGGTAATTTATAACCTATCGATTTGTTTATTTAAAAAAAGAGTATTTCCTATGTTACCCTACATTTTAAGCTTTTTAAACTTCAATTGAAGTCAAATATCTGGAATGTGCGTCAGTAAAAAATTAAATTACCAAAAATCTAATGCATTTGGAGCTTGGATGTTTTCAGCAGATAGGAATCTCGTATTTATTCATAGGAAAACACGTAAAACTCGATTTTGGCAAATTGTGGGTTGGACGCTTTTTGCATAACTACGTCCAATTGGGGTTGCCTTGTCACACAGGCTCCGAACATTTCGGACTTTTGTGCGGTATTCAGATGATATTTCTATTATTTTCAAAACATGCAAAGTACTGAGTTATGATTTAAAGTTTGAAATAAAATTTGAAGTTTTAATTACCATTGTTTTTAACTCATCAAAATTTTAACTGCACACGTCTTATTTAAAACAATAAAAAGCGCTTGGCACACACTTCCATTGGCATCACTGAACTGTATTTAACGATACACCAATATTTCAACAGTTAATTTAAAACTTCACAACAAAATCAGCCAACGAAGCTAGCTTCACATTTTGTCACTCAAATTAATACGACAAAGTTCATATTTACGTAGAATTTATCAATTTAAAAATGTCATTTGAGTTTGTGTCTCGGCAAACATTGACAGATACAATATAAACATTCATATTCATTTCACTAGCTGACACATTGACATGGAACGAAGCACATGGAACTATGTAACACTAATGTACAATGTGTTAAATATGATATGTACATGTATTGTACAGAAGTGACCCAAATGCCATACTATCATCTGACATCAGACCTACTTCGAATGACTCTGACAATCAACTGTCTGAACTGTCCCACTGGATGTTAATGTTGAATGAACCGGAATTGAGATCATCCATGAAAATGGATTTAAATTGGCTTTCAAGGACTTGTGTTATTTTAAGAACAACATGTTTGAGATATCTGGCTTGCTTATGGCAGCTTTTTCATGTTTACACAAACACATTGGGTGTTTACAGTAAGCATGAAGCTTTTGGGAGATTGTTAACCCATTAATGTATGCAGTTATCATATTTTAAATACATTTTTTTATTTAAAAAAAAAAATTAAATTATTACCAAATAAATAACTCTTTTTTTTCGTACACTTTTTCTAATATTTTTTTATATCGTAAAACAATAATAGTTTTTTGTTGTTGTTTTAAACTCATTTCGTCACATCTTCAGGGCAAGTAAAGGGAAATATATATTTGATGGCTGTTTTATATTTGTCACGTGTTTTTTTTTTTTTACATATCAACTGTGTTCAGGTGAAAGACATTTTTTCAAATTTTTTTGTAAGGATATTTATGCCTTAGTGATAACATAACGGTCATGCTTGACACCGTGAATTGCTGTTCCTCAATCATCACTCCACTAATTGTGGGTATTATTCTCCACTGTCCAGAATGTAGAGACTTGTTAACTCAAGCCATGGTCTTGAAATTTTTGGTACCAGTCTAAATGATTTTTGTCATTCTCTACGACTCTACCAAAACTTTAACTTGACCTTGGCTTTGATTTGAATGCTCTTTCTTATGTATATTTTGTCCTATTTTTGTCATTGCTTCATTACATTATTATGTATGTGCTGTTCTTTCTCTGTTGCTCTTTTTTCCCATTTCGTGTTATGTATTTTTTTGTAATTGAACTTTAAACCGTTAGTTTTTAAATAAATAAATACCTGATCAAATGCTGGAACGGGCCGAAAATCGGTGGTTAACGGGTGCGATTATTTAAAGTTGTAACGGTAAAAAAATTATACTGGCGATTTGCGACTGTATATAATGTGACAGTGGTTCAAACTACTAGGCCTAATTTTGCTTACAAATAAGTGTGGAATAACGCCTTTGACCTGAACACAGTCGATATACAATACATGTAATAAAAATTACACATTATTTTTAGTTATTTTAACACAATAACAAAGTCAATATTTAATTGGTATATTGTGTTAAAAAATTGTAGAATTATCTTAGTATGTTTCTTTGAACATTTATTTTTTATTATTATGTTAATTAAACTACGTTTTTTTTCAAATAGCTAAATCAAAGGAATGAAAGGAAATATATTATAGATTTTTTTTTTCTTAATAAACCCGATAAAAACTAGGGTAAAAGAGTTAAACAATGACAATTTAATTTTATTTTTTAGACAATACAAATATCTCAATCTGATACGCCTAGGATATTTGTACATCGGAATAATTTACTAAAAATATAATTGAATCATAACTTTTTTTAAAATTATTTACATTACTAAATAAATAACATAATTGCACCGAATTAAGAACATTTCATAAATTATTTTATTAAAATATATTGATATGTCGGCTAAGCTCATCGCAATGTGTGACTAGTAAAGTATTAAAATTATTTAAAAAAAAATAAGTTTTTTTTTAAATAAATAAAAAAAAAAACAAAAACAAAAAAATTACATAAATAAAAAATTACAAAAATTAAAAATTTCAAAAATTACAAAATAAAAAATAAAAAAATTACAATAAAAAATAACAAAAGAAATAAATGTTAAAATTATGCTCACCAGCAGAATTTTCATAATTCAAATTAGTAGAACATTTATTATCCCTTGTAAATAGCTGCTGATGAGAAATAAATGGTTTGCAAAGGGTTGGGCTTTTAGGATAATGAAAGAGTTTTATTATTCACCTCTCCCCGCCCCACCCACCCTTTTCAATTTGCCCCACCCATGTTTTGCGTTGTTCTCTATCGATTATTCTTCCCTGAGATATAAATCACCATTTTATGGTACCTAATAATAAAAGTAAGTGTTTAATCATAAAATAGCTTTATATCATAGATTACCTCAATAAAATATTGGAAAAAAATGAAAATTCAAGAAAAATATTTTTTTAAATCATACCTCGGTCCCAACGAACAATGTCGGATGTGTAAATCGACAACTTTGCATAAGAGCTGTTTAATGCTGCCATAATATATTTTGTTCATGAAATTAATCGCCTATGGGTACACATCCTAAGGTCGCAGGTTAAAATCCCGGCATGGCCAAATAAATTTATATAATTGATGTATTATTTCACACTGAAACAATATAAAATAATAAATTGTATATTTGCGACACGCTCCAGAGTGTGAGAGTATTACCCTTGTGAAAGGCCACCATTCAGAATCGAAACGTTCCTTGAAATCGCTTTAGTCGTGTTTGGTGACCAGATCTGAATACCCAGGTGCTTTTCCACCACCCTCTTTCCCAACACATTCCCCTCCCCAGTACTTCAGCCTCAAAACATAGCCCAATTTGGGATGCCATAGTCCCACTGGCTTGGGCAGTTGGGACTCTTATGCAGAATTCTCGTAAAAAATAAATATATCAATAGGAGTTTATGCAAAATATGAAAGTAAAGTTACATTTATTGCTTCCAAAATCAATAAAAATATAGACAAGTTACTTTAAGCATATATAAATGAAAATAAACAACTCTTAAACAAAATTATCAATTATCAATCAATCGACATTCTTTGTTGGGACCATCGATATATTCTCATTCTACTAATACATAATCGTCATTGCACAGAGAGTCATGATAAGAGCTATGCTAGGTATCACCTTGCGAGGTAGAAACACTAATAAGTAGATTAGAAGCACAACAAAAGTAGTCAACATTATTGTCACAATCACAATAAAGTGGGACAATAATGGATACATAGCACGACTAACAGATGACAGTTGGAATTTAAGTATCGTCCGATGGCGTTCTTAGTTAGGAAACAGAAACCGAGATAGCTTACAGATGAGATGGGCGCACAACCTAAAGAGAATTGCCAGCTTTAGATGATTAAGAGAGAGCTGCAAAGAATAAGCAACACTGGAGACATTCGAGGAACGCCTCAACGTCTACAACTCAATGAAGTCTTAATAATAATAATATTTGGATGATTTGTATAGCGCTGTTTTTGTGAAAAATCACCTCAAGGGCGGTGTAAAGATCTTATTTTCTATTATTACATATTAATTCCTAGTTCAAATGAGAAAATATACAGGAACATAGTTACCCGGCAGGTCCTATCAGATAGACACACTTATTAACTTAAAATTATAATTATGATTTTTTTCAATTTAGGGCATGGGAGCGAAATTAAAAATTACGAAGAAGAATCATCTAACTCTGTACGGCTATATGAATGTAGCAACAAAACATAGAGACCTATGATCACATGACATTTTATCAAGTTGGCTGAACTT
The DNA here is from genome assembly GCA_022651775.1 of Drusus annulatus. Classification (NCBI taxonomy): domain Eukaryota; kingdom Metazoa; phylum Arthropoda; class Insecta; order Trichoptera; family Limnephilidae; genus Drusus; species Drusus annulatus. The sequence continues at coordinate 62,077 of JAGWCC010000169.1, forward strand.
TTCAGCCCTGGACACTGATAGTACACGTCGAAAAAACTATACAAATATAAAATTTTTGTTAGGTTAGGTACCATTTTTCTCTAATTTCAATAGGTATAATACTAGGTTAGGTTAGGTACCTGTTTGTTCTCATTCTCGAGCTCCAAGATCTGCATGTTGAGACTGGTCTCCATGGCGGCGGACTCATTGAGGAGGGCATCTTCCTGTTCGATCCCGGTCTTTGTGGTGACCTTCTGTGATGACTGGAATTTGGTCAGAGCCTGAAAGATTAAAATTATTCAGAGGTTAGCAAACGGCCACTAATAGGTGCTACTCTTGGAAAGTTCTGGTCGCCTCCACACCCGCCAGTTTCCTGCTGTCTCTCTCTAGTTACTACCGCCGAAGGATGCCGTGTTTGCAACACTCTTTGGTCACTTTTGGTTTTTGGTGGTTGGGTACTAATTGTGTAGATTCTAGAATATTTTTTGGTAATACTGAAATGTTATTGGTTACACACATTGGCTATTCTAAAAAAAAAGCCAGAAAAAGCACACATTAATTTTCAGATAATTGTGAAAAAAAATTGTAAAAAATAATCATAATTTGCACATCTGTCACTTTAGTAGCCCTGAGAATTTCAAAGTGATCAAAGTGATAGCAGAAATTGAGTGAAATTATTAAGTTTTAAGTTGAATAGAGTAATATATGGAATGCAATCACTGCCAATTAGCAAGGAATGCTAATGGCTATGAGGAAAGTTGTAAGCAATGGAAAACAATCTGCAAAAGAATGTGACATCAAAGTTTCATTAAATAATTCCATCTACAAAGGAGAAAATCTGTTTTGTGTGATCACAGCGATTGAAGCAGCAAAAACTCTCAAATGGTGAGCTCTGGTGTTATGAAATTTGCATCATATTATGCATTTAGTTTGACGTATCTTTATTTAGTTCAGAACAAAGAAGTTGTGAAATATCAATTCTAATTTTGTAAGATTTATTTAACATAATAATCACACCACACCTTTATGAATATATTTTTGCGCTGCAGTGGGAATCGAACTCGCAACCTGCTGAATGAAAGACAAATACGTATATCGTTATGCACTGTTATAATTTTGTTAATGTATATTATAACACCACCGTATTCGATTTTACGCACCTTGCTTAAAGCATATTATTTTCATAAGGCACATCTAACAAACCTCTCATATATGATACTTGCCGTTTTATGCTAAAAAATATTTCCTAGTCATTATTTCTGATAGAGGCCCAAAGTATCTGATAATGAAGATTCCTATCTTACCGATCGGGAGCATTTGTGCTGAGTTGAAGTTAGAAAATGTGATCTGATTGTTATGTGGTAGAGAATAAGAAAATACTTGAGAAGAGATTCTAATTATGAAAAAATGCTTGGGCCCGAAGAGGGTATGTAGCAATGTTTCTCTGAATGATTAAAACAAGTCTGGTGGCAAGTAAGACCTACATTATAGAGTGGTAGATACTCTAAGTATAGCTCTGTTGAAAGACTATCATCCAGAATTGAAAGGTTGCTTGAAATGGCAATAGTTTTGTTTAGTGATCACGATATACCCCAATCGGGGATGCCATAGTTCCACTGGCTCCAGTATCTATATATCAACATGATGACCATAGGTGTTATATTTCGAGGCTAATTCTAACCAATGTATATCCATCACTACAGGTTAAAACTTAAATTGTGCAACAATGGTAAATAATTCACTTTAATAACATTACAAGTTGCATGTATGCAACAGGGAACTTTGACATTGAAATAAATGGCACAAATAATCCCGTAAGGATGAGAATTATTTTATAATGACTGTTTACGACTGAATTGAGTAGCCTGGTGATGCAAATTATGCAAATGAAAGAATTTGAGGCACCTCTTGAGCGATTTCCAGTTCGTGTTTGGCATTCTCGTACAGCGTCTCCAGTTCCTCGCACTTCCCCTGCAGGCTGCTCTTTTCCTCCAGGAGCACCAGGCCGTACTGGGCCGACTGCCGCTTCTCGCTGCTGGCCTGGTCGAGCTCGCGCGAGAGCCTCTCGATCTCGGCATGCAGCTCCGTCGGGTTGACGGACATGTCCGGCGCCGCCATCCTTACCACATCCACTGTCACTTATTTCTAATTGTAAAATAATCGTCGAAAAAACATATGAAAAAAGTCCTAATTATTAATTATGCTACATTCTTTGACAAAATGTGAAACGCGATGACAGGTAGGCAGTCAGGAATTATTTTAGTCACAAGGTGTTGCCCTGCGCGCTGATAACTGTCAAAAATGTGGCTCACAGGTAAATAATGCCAAATTGTTTCTTTAATTACTTTTATCATAATAAGAGCAATCATATTTTTTATTCCAGAAGGTTTGCGGGGGTAGTGCAATACATTCAATAATTGACAATGAATGTAAAACGACAATTATTAATTACCGTTATGCTATAAAGCCATGTATTTATATAATATGGAGATCCGAAAAGAATTCAAAGCTAATGTAAGCGTTATGAACAATGTACAGAATAGGACGCTAAGATGGTTTGAGCATGTAAATTATAGAACTAAATTAAAGTAAGTTGTTTTATTGACATATTTTGTTTTGACAAAATTCTAAAATATTTGCAATTTTTATTTTATTTTACAAAAATAGGAACCGGTTCCAAAATTAGCCGGCTCTTTGGAGAAAAATATCGACGGTTCCAGTGACTGACAAGTCACCGGGACAAAGTAACCGGGACCGGAATATCGAACATCTCTAGTCCGTCTTCCGCCATCCATCTTTTTATCTCTGGATATGTCAACAAGCAACAACGGCCGTCTAAATTTTTTCCAATATTATTGTTTTCTAGCCGTCGATTTAATAATTTCTCAGCACGTGTCTCCTGAAATGTAATAGTTAATTTCTGCCATTCATTCTTTATCTGACAACTCAAATTATCAGTAAGTGTTAATCTTTTCGTGATGTGTTTATAAATGTGTTATTTTCAGTTTCAACATTACATACATCGAACGCGTGCATGGGAATACAGATATTCGAGTGTTTTTGTATTGTTTGTTCTCAATAATAGACCTTTACCAATAAAATAGGTATGGGTATTAGTTCCTTGTACGTATTTTCGTCTAATAAAGTTATGGCACTTCTATGTTAACAAATATCAAGTAGAATATACAATGTTTTATATTTCGAGATACAACAATTTTATTATTAGAAGGTGCCGATGTCGATTTGTTTACTACATTCTACTGCACAATATATACTAGTTAGCTTGATTCTCTTGTTCAGTGAATTGATTTTCAATATGATACGTGTTGAATGTTGAATAAGTGTGCAAATTACTATTTTGTAAGGTTTCTTTTCCTATACCTCCATAAAGTCACCTTATTGCCTAGCCATACCTTGATTTAAACTTTTGTTTTAGTTAGTGTGTTCTTTGGTTAATATCGATTTAAATTGGAACGTCATTTTTGTACATTGACAAATGAAATGTCTTTTCTAAAATACTTTTTGAACTGGGTGATGACTTGTTTGAAGCAACAATTGAGAGGATAGTTTATTATTTTTTGGTAATATGAAATGATATTATATACACTCTGTTCCACGCTCATACTGCGAAACTTTTGGGGGTGATTGTTCTTGAAAATATAAGCTGATAAGCATAAAGATATGACCGTTATGCTTAAAAACTGATCCGTTTTAATCTTCATTCAAACAAACCTCTTTAAGGAATCATCCTAAATAATAATAATAATAATTGGCTGATTTATATAGCGCCATTTTCGTGACAGAAATATCACCTCAAGGGCGCTTAACAACATAATTAACATAACTAAGACTTAATATTGACTTAATAATATTATAATACTTATAAATAGTGACTTACAACCATAGACATAAAATAAAAAAAAAACACATCATATTTATACAAATCTTACGAAAAATGTATCACCACTGGTACCGTCTTGTTTTACATTTCACCCGCGTATGAAAAGGATAGCCATTCAAAGAATATGTGTGTGCCGAAGAGATAGCTATATGAAGTGTGTCTCGAAGGTATGTCTCCTGGACTTGGTTTAGTGCAACCAGGCGCGTTGTCTCAGTAGCGTATCTACATTATTTAATTCATATAAGCTTACAACTAACATATTTACATTAAGAATATATGTAGTAGTTGTTGCCCGTGCTGTCGAACCTAGGTAGAAAAAAATGGAGTAAGCAATAGTAAACTAAATATAGCACTTGGAGTGAGTGATCTAAACTCTAACTAATAATCCTGAAGCGTCCTTCTCTTCATCTTGTTCATTACGCTCACATCAGCCTTGCATTCTTTTCGGATCTCTTTTGTTCTTAACACGTTGTTTGCGGGCGGGTTTTTTATCGATTCCCTTTTACTTCACAGAATAACCAAGATTAATGTAACCCACCTCTGATCTGTACAACGGGTTGTAATGTCTCCCACACTCTACCAATGGTATGCAAATACAAAAACCCTTTTGACTCTTAGAAGTCAGGTAATATTTCGAAAATATTTCAAAGCCGAATATAAAATTTTATTTGAAAGAAAACAGATGCTTATACAATGTTAACATTTTTACTTTAGAATTTTCATGGGTAGTAACGAAATGTGTTTAAAAGTTCTAAAACCTAGCGCTCCACACTATAAATTGCAGTACACCTCAAGGCAGTCATAATTCCATTGGACTGCTATTATAATTGGTTGCATTCTAAGGGTCAAGGGTCATCTTTCGCTCTCTAGCAACAGTATACGAAACACGTTTAAGAGTCTCCTGCAAACAACGTGTTCATATAAGTAGTGGTTTTACCGTACATACAGCTAGGGCTTTCATTTCTACTGTATTCACTCTACAATCATTATGAACTGCTAGCCTCGTTTCTTTTGACAACTATTAATTCTGTATAACCTAACTAATTGTTACCAGAGGCAGAATGGACGAGGCCACGACGGAGTCCCTCAAGCAGCTGAAGAAGATCCTACTGAGCTTGGTGTGCTCCAACTCCTCGCGCATGGACGTCAACAACCTGAAGAGGGACTACGCGGACCAGGAGCGGGATGGACGCATCCCCGTCAACAAGTATGGACACAGAGACTTGATCGCATTTCTGACCACCGAGTGCCGGGATATCTTTCAGGTATACGCACAACTCATTTATTTATATATAATTTTCTTCCTTTGTTTCGTTACACGTGGTATGCATAAACACATTGTCAAAAACAGGCACTGTGGAGATGGTATTCGTTGTAGCTATGTACACCTATTGTCAGTTTAGTTTTCTGTAAAAAAACGTGTGTTACTACAAATGATATTGTTTCAGCAAGGCGTTGATATGTGTACACCAACCTAAAGTCCCTGTTGGATTTCAAAGAAATAATTTGTTAGGTTATTACCTTCTCGTTTTTCATCCAGTTCCTACCTCATCCAACCATTTCACTATATTCGATTTCCATATTCAACAACACCGAGTTTCAAAACAAGTGACAATCAAGAAACAGAAAAGAGTGATGTAAAAAAACGTGTTCATTCGTTGGTGTCTCGCTTGGTAGTTTGTTGTGTTTCAAATAATATTAAATTAAGTGTGTTTTTTGCTGTGGTGTTCGTTAGTAATACAATATATACAATAAGCGTCCATTCCGAACACAAATAGTATATATGTCATAGATTTACTTAAAATTGTACCAGTCTGAAGATGTCCGTCATAAGGTGAAACTGGTCAGGTCTTAAAAAAAAGTAGTGGAATAAAGTCACAAATTTGGTATTATTAAAATCATTATTAATACAATGTGTAAGAATAATCATCAACTTCATCGGTGAGTGAATTGGTTTTCTTCCATTTCATTCCATAATCTCTCCACATCCTTAATTAGACACTTCCATCAAGTAGTATAGTTTTATTGTTTACAGTCCACTATTTTTCAAATTCGTCTGAAGCTGAAAACTCATTCGGTGTTTTATCACAGCTTCGGATCCAACAGTCCTTTTTACTAGTTTTGTGTCGCCATTCTAATGCTGCAGTTACGATTATATAATACGGCATGGAACAACAGGTTTTAAAGGAGTAAAAACTCCTGAAAAGATAACGATGAATACACTAGAGGTTAACAATATTGATTCCTTCTATCATCTTTACTTTTTGTGTTTCCAGTTTGAGGGCAACCCACACAATCCGTTCCTCGTGCCCATAGTTCCCAAGGCACTCAAGTCGCTGAATGATTTAGTTGTAAAGCAGAAATCTTCCGTGAATAAATCATAGTAAGTGTTCTCATCACATTGTACCATTATAATATGTTAGGTTAAGTCATTTATACAAATTATAGCGGAGATATTTCCGAAAAACATTCAACTCGAAAAATTAGTTAACACGAATACATATTCTGGTCCTGATAAAATGTTGCGTTTTTGTACATTTTGTTATTTTGAAGATAAAAAAAAATAATTACTCGATACAAAATATCACAGCAAAGCCGCTTTTTCACAAAATTCTTACCACGCACTATTATACTGTTTATTTTTTTAATATTCCTTAGGTAGGGTTGCTTAAGTCTTCCGTCACGTTTGACATTGTTCATCGATTAGCACCATTTTTTTTATTTTTTAATTTGAACTGTCCTCTGTAAACACCGATTCTAGGCCTATTTCAGCTTTTTATCAATTTGTAATCAGCTGACAAGCCTATCAAAATGACTTATGCTTGAGGGCTGATCAAAAAGTGATAAAAAACTTAAATAATCAAGTGATTATTTATTTTGTCTTCAAAGGCAAATGTATAAAACGTTAAAAGAAAAAACAATGCCGTTAATCAATGAATTGTGATGAAAGTTTGAAATAAACCAACCTAATTGAATGAACATTTGATGTTTTACAATTCACAATCGTGACTCTTTCCTTTCAATCTCTCTCGATCTTAACCAGTATGAAAGAGTGTTTACATTAATCTTAGCGTTTCTTAGCCATAATAATGTGCAACTCCCCTTTGAAATACCTTTTTGTTAAACTGCTATTTTATATTTCAGTCAAGTCAAAAGATCAAGGGGCATCGATGCCGAAGCCGGAAATATAGTGCGATTGCGTCCAAAGCCGAGGAATAATGATTACCGTGCCGACACCAACGGTTATGGAAATTCTGACTTCGGCAGGAAACCCTACCGAAATGGCCGAAGTAACTGTTCATCCCAAGATAGTTACCACAACCAAAGTAACAATGAAAAGAGCCTTTACCAAAGTAACAAGAGTTACAATGATCATAGTCACGGCAGACCTGAGAAACCCGCACCAATCAACTACACAAAGCCAGGTACGCACTGCGATAATGTTTTTGCAATTTTATTTATACGTTCAGAATTGAGAGGATATTCATAATCGGAAAAATCCATCTAATTATTAATAAAATTAAAATATGTCTGCTTTTGCAGATGTGTCCCAGTGTCTACTCAATATGCAACACCACATTCATGCACATCTCCTACAGGGTCTATCGCCAACTTGCTTTTGTGTCAGTCAGCTAGTGTGGAACGATCCACGGGCATTTGTCTTTCCTCCTTCGTTCAATGTGGGCCTCTTCAAGGCATTACAACGTTGCCCAGCCGGGTGGCGATATATTTCCTCTGTATGTACACTGTGATGCCTTTGTGAACAAAAAGCATATTCTCTTGTTATTCTACACATAACCCGACTCAGGTATTTGATTTACTTGATCGTGCCATGTTTTCCTCGAGATCCCTGCCTTAGAAGAAGGCTTTTAATACCTCAGAAAAAATTAAACTCAAAATAATAAATTGGCTGAAATATGCATTATTGACAAAAAGCCTAAAATATTATGCATTATGAAAATGAATATAATCCAAATGTGTACTTATTATGTTGTTCGTTCTTCTCAGATCTACAGCCTCTCATGAAGAACGAGATACACCAGTCGACACTCCGAGTAAACCAAAAGATCATCGACAACTTAAAAAACCTCGTAGATGCGCTACGAAGAGGGCGTCTGGTCCTTGGACATTCTACCTCTTTACGAACGCAAGTTCCGCATCGACCTGCCGGTGAGCTACCAGACCGTTCTGGCGCTCTGCCGCGACCTTCCCAACGTCTTCAAGGTCGTCCGCCCCAACAAGCTCGGTGACTGGCGGGTGTTTGCCATAAACGCCGTCATTCCGGACTGCTACAAGGAGGGATCGCAGAAGTTCACCAAGGGCAATGACGAGACGAAGCAATCGGATTGCGAGGTGGATATCTTTGGAACTGCCGCGCTGCCGGGGTTTGGATTTGTAAGTTTCCTAAATTTTTTATTATCGCCTAGAAATTTGGTGCCAATATTATTGTAGACATTCCGAATAACCTCTGTAAATAATCTAACATGGATGACTTTCATCGCAGGACCCGTCGCTCTACCCGCCCGAGTGCGCCCCGTGCGGGGTGTGCCTGCCCCGCCTGACGCCCCTGGTCGCCGGGCGCACGCTGGGCGTGCTTCTGGCGGAGGTGCGGGACCCCTCGCACTTCTGGTTCCAGCTGGACTCCTCCGAGTGTGCGGCCGCCCTGGAGACCATGATGGACGACATGGAGTAAGTACAACTTTAAATTTGATGGTTCTTCTCGTTAGGATTCCGTTTTTTTGGTTTGACCCTCTTTACGTGCAAAATAAAATTTCATAAAAAGTCATGAAATAAGTCAATTAGTCAATGAAAAATAAAGTTGAATTTCGAAACATGTGTAGAATGACCCACAACTCAATACATCAATCGTAAAAAGCATTTTTTTTCGACGAAGGAATGTCGGAATACGAAACAAAATTACATTCAATATAGCATTCGGATAAACCCGCATCTCGCACTTAAGCGGCGTGTTTTTTTCAGGGCGTGGGATAAATTCGCGTCTCGCACTTAAGAGCCGTGCACGGTGATGCGGATATATCCACACCTCGCAGTAAAGGGTTAATAAATTTTTACAAAAATATTAAATACACATCAAAAAATATATCAAACTTTACGACCTATTATTATTATTGAAATTATATTTGAAATGCTTTTGAAGACCCTATTGGCATGTGTTGGAAAGTTTTGGAATCTTGATTTCATGCTAACACGTTTTGACGGTTTCCGTGGTCGAGTGGTAAGACGCTCGAGTGCAAATCCAGAGATTCGCGGTTCAAATCCCAGCGTGTGCAAATAAATTTTATTTAATTAATGTTTCATGACACATTTGATTCATATAAAATAATATATTTGCCGGACGTTCCAGAGTGATTGATACTCCCAATACCGCCCTGGTGAAAGACCACCATTTTAATCGAAATGTTGTTTGAAATGGCTTAATCGAATTTGAAAAAAATAAATTATAGTAAATACTGCACAAGAGTCCCAATTGCTCCCAACCGTCTAGAGCCAGTGAGACTGTGGCATCTCCAATTGGGGTATGCTGTGAGGATAAAGGTAGGGGGGAGGATAAGAGGAAGGTTGGGAAGTACCTGGCTATTCAGATCTGGTCACCAAAAACAGCTAAAACTATTTCAAGCAACGTTTCGATTCTGAATGGTGGTCCTTCACCAGGGTGATACTTAGAGTATCTACCACTCTGAAATAATAATATACCAGATCTGAATAACCAGGTATTTTCCAACCTTCTTCTTCCCCATCTTCTTCCCCTCCCTAATATCTTCAGCCTCACAACATACCCCGATTGGGGATGCCATAGTCTCACTGGCTCTAGATGGTTGGGAGCAACACTCTACCACACTAAAAAGTCACGAGTCGCCACTGGTTGGGACTCTGGTACGATATTAACCATACATAATTTTTTTTTTTAAATATGTAATTTTAAAATTGAAGAAATCTTTTGTCCATAATATTTTGTGTATGTGTAAATCCCATCTCGTCTAATCAGAGTTTATTTTCCTACCTTAGCGCGTACTACGTGAGCAACCCGTCCGCGCTGCCGATGGTGCGCGCCGGGGCGCGCATCGCACAGCTCTGCGCTGTCCCGGACGCCGGCCGCTTCCACCGCGCGCTCGTGATAAAAAACGTGGACTTTGACACTGTCAAGGTAATATAATACTCTCTCTATCGCCCTGGTGAAAGACCACCGTTTAGAATCGAAACGTCGCTTGAAACGCCATAAGTCCTGGTTTTTTTTTTACTAGATTTGAATAATAATAATAACGTTTTATTCCAGAAGGTATGCAGGAGTAGTGCAATGCAATACCTTCCATAATTGATATTAATACATAGTAATAATAATTTTAACACAAAAGTTGTAATACACACAATAACATTAAAGAAAAATAAAAATGAACAGAAATTCATAAGAAAAAATAAAAAATTGAAATAAAACAAGTAACAAATGTTGATGGAGGATATTAGGCCTCATTTCTGCAAAACAGCTGCATTTTAGATTTTTCGAATTTCATAATTCTGCACGGTCTTTGTCGCCAGTATTGATAATATATCGCCGTTAATAAGATATTTAATTGCATTAAAGACTGACATATCGTTCCTGGAAAGGCAAAAGGGCTTATGCGACGCTTTGGTCAAAAGTGACTTAAACATGCAGTTTTGATCAGCTTTTTGTTCTGCATCGAATGCTCTGACTCTCGTTTGATTCTGGAAGACTTTTGTGGTCCTTCAGCCATCTAAAATATATTTACCATTTGGGAGAAGGCTTGACTCAAGCGACACAAGCTTGGGACTTTTTTTTAGCTTTTTGTCACTTCAGGTAACACAGTATTATTGAGTAAACTTTTTTTTTGAAAATCCAACCAGCTACTGAATACTTATGAATTTTATTGTAAAATAAATAAAAAAACTTTAAAGTGCTCCGGTGTAAACTTTTCCAAAATGGCGCTTCAGTCCTTTTGCCCTCCCGGCGACGATAAAGTTGTATAGATACAGAATTTTGGATGCTCCTACATAAATTCATCTTCCAGATTCGTTACATAGACTACGGCACCGTGTGCGACGTGCCCGCCAACACCATGCGCATGCTGCACCTGGACTTCACGCGGCTTCCGGCGCAAGCCCTGCGCGGCCGCCTGGCCTCGGCCGCCCCGCACCGCGCCCACTGGAGCCTGATCGCCTGCCAGGCCTTCATGGGCCACGTCAAGGACAAGTATCTCGTGGCAGAAGTGGCGCAGGTACACACGCACAACAAGGTTAGTCACTTATGATAATTTATTCCCGAAAATTCTTCTTTAACCAACAGTCTGAGTCTGAAAATCATTATCAGTATTATCAATGAGTAAATCTAACCCTGACAGACTGGCCGTACCGCTTATCAGCCCAAACCTAAGAGAAGTATGTATGACCGTGTTAAAAATTTGAATACCCGGAAAGAATGCAAGGCTGATGTAAGCGTAATGAATTGGATCAAGAAAGGAACGCTTAGATGGTTTGGGCATGTAGAGCGAATGAATGAAGAAAGGAGTGAAAATAATATATGACGCGAAAATGAATGGAAGAAGAAGTCGGAGACGCCCGAGGAAGACACATACTTGAATCGGGCCACGTGAAGAATAACAGAAGAGTATGTATGAGACGATGTATGAATGTGAACGTAGCAAGGAGTGTGTGCCTAGACAGAGTTGTATGGCGGTCCGTCCTCTTTGCCTATCCCTGCGGAGAAGCTGCGTCATGATTAGTTACTTAGAGAAGTAAATCCTCAAATGTAGGTAATATGGAAGGTATTTCATTATTTTAGAAAAAGATTGCAGAAAAAGTTTTGCCTATTTATTTATTTAATTATATACGCCCTCATGGGCTTTTACATAACATATGATATAAAACATAAAATAATAGTGACATAAAAAATAACAATGCTTAGCACCCAAAAACATGATTAAGTTGATAGAAATTTATAATGCAAATTAACACTAGTATTTTTGAAAGAGGTTTGCTATTATAGCCTTCTTGTAACTAGATTCAGTGCAGTTGAATATATATCTACTATTTCAGCGATAGAATTACTCACCGTATGCAATCTAGGTACAAGCGAGTATTTAAAGAAAGATTAAAAGCTTATTCGTTTAACTTCCAACAATTTTCCAGATCACCACGTACGAACTGTGCCTGTTTGAACGCAGGGATGGCAACACGCCGGATTTCCTCGCGGATCGCCTCATTGCCGCGAACCTGGCCGTCGACCCCTCACGCCTCGGCAGCAAAGTAAGTAGAGCATCCAGATCGCCCGACGAAGACTTCATATCCTTCTCCCTGTCCGACATGGAGCTAGACTATAGCTCCGAAGACAGTTGCAAGAGTGCTTCATCCCATGCGGTCATAAATAATTCCCTCGGTTATCTCAAACCGCACAAGAAAAAAACCCACCAGAAGGCTTATCGATCAAACTCGGCCATGTCTTGGAATCACCTGGAGGCTTCTGACGATGATATATCTCCGCACGATTCAATATCGCAAGTCGGAGTTAATCATCGATTTCGCAATGGGAAATTTTAATTTCAGTTTAAATACGGATATTCTGAAAAAATGTTGACCGATGTAAACCTCGACAATCATCCAACGATATACTATGCCGTTTCTACAAAATCTTTTTAAGTAATGTTTTTGCATGAATCATAGTAATGCCCTATTTGCATGTGAAGTTACAAAGCGCCTAACGCTCTTTTCTATTCAACAAAAACTGCTAAATACATAGCCATTATTGTCACGGCAATAACGTTCGTTGGCTAGCAAAAAACTTACAGGTGGTTATTTAATCCCATTTGAATGTGGCGTATTTAATAAATTTTATGCAATATAATATGTAGGCAAATATTAGTATGTATATTAATTATTTTTATACAAAAACCATTTTTTTTTACTTATGAAAAAGATATTGTGATAGATATCGAAGTGATCTTAAATTGTACATATTCGTTACATTATTGTCTTGTGTTCTGAGGATATGACTGATAATGTTAACTTTATTACTTAGACGAATATTTAATTGATATTTAGCCATGATTGATCAATACTTACATATTTATTATAAACTCGAATTGCTTTTTTAGTTTTAACAATGTACGTATTGTTTTTCTCAATCAATGCCATCATTGGCCTTTTCATTTTACCAAATTGTTAAGGTGTTTTTGTTTAACAATATGTATGTATTTACATAACAAATTTTACCCTCTGGACAACGGCTCCAGCTTTTGTAAATTTTCTTACATTCATTTTACGAAAATTATAAAACCGTCATCACTCATAAAAAAAAATTGTGACTAAATATTTCTAGATATACTTGTTTTTAAGCCCCTGACATTCTGGTAGTAATTTTTCAGGTTATCCTTTTCAGTTTAGAGTATAGTTTAGACATAAGAGGAAATCAGGTAAGAGAAACCAAAGAGTCGTGGTTACGAATCATCTCCACGTGCGCAGAGTTTTCGCCTTTTTATCGAGGATGATTCCTCCATTTCGGATCCGGAGGAATTAATTATAATTTGCTTCTTTAACTTTGATCCTCGTAGCTGCATGCAGGGTCTGTGCGGGTGAGAGATATATAGAGGCTGACGTATACTGGTGACTTTGTGCCGTCGATGCCAAGATGGGCAGAGTTTGGCTCGTTGATCTTGTGTTTCCATTCTTGTTCGGAAGCCAGATTGTCTGCTTGAGAGAAGAATTTTTACTGCCTGTTTAGGTATTTTTGAGATTGAGTTTAGAATTTATGTTGTTCTGTAATTAGATAAAGTTTCTTTGCTTTCGCTCATATATATTGGAATTATAAGTGCTTCCTTTAAGTGGGTTGGAAAAAATCCAATTTTGAAGCTTTGGCTGAATATGTGAGTCAAAGAAAGAATAATGAATTAACTTATGTTTGTAAGAAGCTTACTTGAAATGTGGTCTGTTCCCATGAAGCAATTTGGCCACAGTGTCGGTATTATTTCATGGACTTCTTTTTTAGAGACAGAGATTAAAAGAGTGATCTGTTGAAGTCTTTTCTATTTGACTTGAAAGTAATTGATTTAGTAGCAAGTTTGACCACTCGGTTCCTCTTTCCCATGTATTAGTGGATACCTTTATTAAAGTATTTGACACAAACAGGTTTCACTCTAAACATACTTCAAGTATTCTGTTACCATTGTCATTCGTTATTTTATCCCCAAACATACCCAAGACAGATTCAAACCTATCCCGTCTCACTCTGACCCGATTCAAATCCCCTGCCATTATGATCTTTATATTTTTACATATCATTGCTTCGCTCACACTAGTCCAAAAATCATCTTTCACTTAGTGGCTTTCAGGATTAACAGGATCGTAGCTAATAACAAGAAACAGCCTTGTCAACCCGATTTAGAATCCCCTGATCTGCATTATTCTCACATACATCCAACCATGCTAGGAGACAGTAGTGCTGCAACACCCTGACAAGCCTGCTTTGTTTCTGGTCGCCCAGACCAGATAACGAACGTGCTATCATATTGCATTGTACCGCTTTCTTTCTTCATACTCTCTGTAACAAAAAGTATGTCCAAGCATTTACCTATCATTGTGTCACATAATTCATTCATCTTTCTTTCCATTCCTTCACACATTCCATGTACCGATTCGACATTTTTGACGTTCCATTCTCCTCTTTGGGCTACCGAAGGGTTGGCGATGTGATGGATAGCGAACCTCATCTTCATCTCGAACAAAGGCAAGGCGGAGACAGGGAGTGGGGGCTAGTTCAGCATTTTTTATTTCCACATCTCCGACACTCCTAGAGCACGGGGTATGAGCGGTGGTTACCGTGCTTTTTTCCATATAATTTCACCAGTGCCTTTTATTACTGTAGTTTTTACTTTTGTGGTTGTGCTTAGGATTGTGGGTCACGGTGGTTCACCCGGACACTTTTATTTTTTTTATGCATGTACATAATATTACAACATTACAGATTATTACCTAATTTTTTATAAGAGTACCGTTGATACATTTAATGAGTTAAAACACGACCACTTATTGGTGGGATTAATTTTCCGAAAAAAACCATTCGTCAAAGGACACATAGTTCGGCCATATAGTCGGGTCCATGAATGATGTCATAAATTTTACGACATTGTATGACAATTCATTGTTTATGTTGTGGAGGAATTTTTTTATACCCTCTGTTGTGTTTACTTCAAATTTCCAAGCAATTACGTATTTTCGTCTTTCGACGGCCCACAAGCCGGTAGACTCTAGGGCCGCACCTCAAAGAGTAGGTCACCTTTTCCGCCTATTAGTGACTCGGCGCCAATCGGAGATTCCCGAGGTTGGAATCTCAGGTTTAGATGCGGTTTCAGTCGCTACTGTTTGAGTTATTACTGACTTGTCTGTGGAAGAAGTAGACTCGGGAGTATGTGGTCCATTACCTGAAATGCCACCGGCTTTTTTCCCTCCTCGGAAGCCCTCAGCAGCCTGCAAGCGGGTTATTCTTCCGCCAGTGGGGACTTCTAAGGCAGGAGCCGGCTCAGCGGGCAGGGGGACCGGAACGGGGTAACGGGTCGAGCAATAGTGGCGCTAGTAGTAGTAACGACGAAACTATCTGCGAGATCCTTGGGCGACCAAAGGAATGAAACACATAGTTAGTGTACTGGAACACAATAGATACTTGTATTTCAATATTTTGTAATTTTGAAAAGGCTTATAAGTGGATGAATTTGTCCAAAGTGATTAATTTCATTACTTTATAATTTAAAATCATCCTTTAATTACCTTAAATACATCACATTGTGACCAAAATGTGACCCCAATAAGATCAAAGTGTCAAAGTTTCCACCATTTAGTGAAGATTTATTTTAGTCGCTACTTTTCCACCTTCTGAAAAAACCCATTCGGATTCAACTCTGGCAGATGTTATTAATTTTAAATCTTCGTAGCATTCTTAAGATTAACTCTCCGCTGTGTTTCGAATTCGAAATTTGTCAGCTCCTTTTTAATAATGTTTGATATGTCTTTGATTGTTCTTGATTTTAAAGTTATTGTTTGATTAAGCTCATGATGGGTAGCTCCAACGAGTTTATCTTTTAGAGACATTTAAATCGACTACCTTTACAGTTCCCATGTCTAATTACGACGCTGAACGGGATTTAAGGAAGCCCAGCACCGAGATCCTAATTAAATAAGTAGCCTACATAGACGGAGGTACCGGAGTAATGACTTAACTTTGGGTGATGTAATAGGCATTCAGTCCGCTCATGTCCAGTATTCTATAGAAGACGACCATGGGCCAGCGTCGTGTTCTTCGGCTGCTCGAGTAAACGGAACACATTTGATCAACCATGTCCACACCTCCCTTTGTTCTGTTATAGTCCAATATAATTTCAGCTTTGCCAAATTCTTCATCAATGTCACCAGAGTGATGCATGGTGTAGACAAGTACCGCTTTTTTTTTGGCACGTAGCTGACGATTGTAATATCCTTCATAAAACCAAACATTGAGGGATCGAACTGGAGGAATTTCTTTTTTGTTCTTCCTCATTGTTCCCACAACTGTCAAGTTAATTCTTTTCATAGCTGTGATCCAATTCCATGGAAGTATACCAGTTGTCTGTACTTATATTACGATTGGAATTCATTATGGGTCGGCACAAACGAATGCAGGCTTGCACAGGGATTGGTTTTTTTTTCTCATCATCAGTGAGGGTCAAGCCATCACTGTCCTTTCCGCAGAATAGGTACGTGTTCAGCACATGGTGAGTTCTGGCATCAGCCAGGCATTTCATCTTCAAACCGTACTTGTGAGGTTTGCTAGGAATGTACATCTTAAATCTGCAGCGTCCTTTGAATGCAAGAAGCATTTCATCAATCGTCGCGTTTGCTCCAATGGAATAGTTTGATTGAAAGTTCAAGTTGAAAATACTCAACATATCGGACACTGGGCAAGCGGGATCGGTTTTCTTGCGCTCATCGCGAATTTCGGGGTCATCGAATCGCGAACAAAGTAGTAATACGTAGAACCGCTTGGCTGACAAGCAAAGTCGGAATATTTCACGTCCGGTCCCATCAGTTTGTTTGTTTTTTATTGTTTTTGTATTTTTATTTAGATGTAGGGTTGTAGGGTTGGGTAGTAGGGTTGTTGTGTATTGGTCTCTAAATGTCACGAATGCCGGTTTTTCCTCCAGCGGTCCGCTGACCCGGGTGTCATAATCTTGAGTTAGTTCTGCCATGGCAGTCCAGTTGGACCACGTTAATATCAGGTTGTGTAATTTCTGGGCTCTCTCGCGGTCCTGGAACCCTCGCTGTAAGTATGGCATGGTGGTTTCTAGACGCAGTAATTCGGTGCACACGCTGGAACAAAAAACTTTTGATTTTGCCCCCGCTGCTACGAAGGCCTCCATCCTGACGCATCCATGGCCACTTTTTTTCATCAGTGCAGCCAACCGAGCCGCCGAGGCTTTGAGATTCCCTTTTCGCTTAAGCTTGGGGGTACCTTTTGATATTGTAACGGTGCCCAGGCGCTCTGCGCGTTCAGTATTGGACTCCGCCGCCTCAGCGTCATAGTCTTCGTTAGATGTATGCAAATATATTTTTTTTCACACATCTAGTAAGAAAAACATTTATACATTTCACAATAATAGAACAAAGCGTATAAGGTTCCTATACAGCAGATAAAAATTGAAATCTTAGTAATCTTAAGAATCATAGGTTTTTTTTTAACATATTCAGCACAAATCCTACAAAAAGTGCCAAGACTTGAGGCTTCTTTTAAGGCATTTGGAAGACTATTAAAAAGTTTTTGGCCTTTATAAAACACACAGTGGAGAACAAGGTACATATGTCCTCGTGATTTGACTTGAATACTGAACTGTATAACAATATTCCGAGAAAACATTTGATTTCTTGTTTTGTTAATGGACGTAGTTTCGTTCGATTTTGGTTTTCAAATTTCAGTTTAAATTTTTCAATGTTTACGTTCGTCCACACCAGAACAAGTTCAAGGATGGCGTCATCGAATATAAGACCAAATGCTTCATATGGGTTATATGGTTCTTTTCGCCTTGCTTGTTTTCTCAGATACGGTAACTTCACAATATTGTGGTTCGGAGTACGAATGTTTCATGTGGGTGGTGTTTTCGCCCACCTGAATCTATTTTTTTCCGTGGTATGCACCGGTGGGCATAGCAGCGGGGTTCTCAGGAATGTCCTCGTTGTCCTCTGCATTGTCTGAATCTGAGGAGATTTCAGACTCCGTCTCGTGATTACTTGGAAGATAGTCGGCATCCTCATCATCCGAATTTTCTTCCTCCGAATGTGTCGGTCGCTCAGCCACTGTTGACGATGTAGGATCCTTATCATTGAGTTCTTCAAGAAGCCACTGTTTAATTTTGTCTTCTTAGTCTGTAGAACGAGCCCTGGTACCGGCAACTTGGTTATCCATGATGGGTATAACAAAAATCAAAGAATTACGTAAATGGCGTCTTAGCCCCACTGGACCCACCCGAGCGTTAAAAATGCTAATTTCACTGACCCTAATGATACGCGCTCTCGCTGGCACGTTCGTAACTCGACTAAATAAAGGTACTGAGGAGGAGGGGGTTACTTCGGAAAAAATGCGAGAGTAGCAGAATAAATAAAAATCAACATGAGTCCAAAGGGCCCAGGACGCCAGTTAAGAGTTAAGCAACTCGTCATTGTTTAAAGTAAAACACTGTCGGAATTACTATTCATCTTCTCGTTTCACCATACAACTGAATCAAATTAATTATTAATAAAATCTTATGAGCTGTAACCGAAATGCTCACATATAACTCATGGCAGTCTGACAGATGAAAGTGAGGTTAGAAAAGCAATAATATTTTATTTATTTTTTTATTATTATTGTACAACAGATATAAATCCAATAACAGTACAATCGAACAACTTTACAAGTAAGCATTTTTAAATAATAACATTTTTAAATTAATAAGTTTTTTGAACTTCTGTAAATTTTCGGAAAATATATCAATATAAATAGATGATTCATTTAATAGAATTATACCTCTTGTCATGCTATGCTGTGCCAAAACATCTGTCCGACCATAGGGTATGCTGAACATTGCATGATTTCTTCTGCGGCAGTATTTTTCCGGCACGAATAAGCAGTAGCACGCCAAGAGGTATGGACAGTCGATCAAATGGTTTACAATCTCAAAGTCTATTGTCATGAGACCAGCATTGCGCCTAGTCTCTAAGCTTTGATAATTTGTCTCCTCGAGTAGTTCCATGTGATGCATGAACATATGGTATGGCGGCATGAAATAACAACTTGAGAGGCATGTTGATATTCTTGCATGCAGATACATCTGTTGAAAACGTAGTATCGATTTATTGAAATATGCATTATTATATTTTAGTTACAAATTGAGGAAAGGTCGACCTCTCCGCTCCTCCGCTTAGCCGTAACAGAGAAATTCGAAATTTAAAACTTAATTCTGCCACCGGACACCCTGCACATATATTGTAATATTTTAATTTTATTCACAGTCCTTACTAGGAATTCCTGTTCCAAGGCGGACTGTAGGCTGTTGTGTTGGTGTTACTGATTCTTATGTTGTCTTCACAATTTTTGTGATTTCCTCATCTTCATGTTTATTTAGCCATATCTTGATGTTTTTGAATTTTTGTATCTCCGCTTTTTTTTAGTTCATTTTCAAAATCATTTATTTTGCTAGAGCAGAATTCCACGTCCTGAAATAAGTCTTGCATTTCTCTCTTAATGTCCAATATAATTTGGAAGAACATTATACAATTTGGTAGCATGGAATTTATGGTTTTTCTGGCCAAAACGATGTATTTCATCTTGGAATGTTAATTAGATTTGAGGATTTTGTCCTTGTAGTGTAAGTGTGTTGGTCAGTAAGGTACTCAGTTTTCCCGTTAAAATTATGTACAGTATTTTTTGAGTAAAGTTTTATAATACTGAGAACATTAGAGTTTACTTTAGTTATACAACTTACGAAAATAGGTAAACAACGTTTATTACACAAAAACAAAGGAAGTACGATACATTGAAACCTGTGATGGAAAAAAATTCTACTTAAACAAAGTAGATTTGATTAGAAAACGAAAATTATTCAACAAAACATAAGTGATTCGGTATATATAAAGAATTTTTGACGTTTATACTCTTACGACAATAATCTCCTCGAAGCGGTCACGTAAAACTTGCTTATGATGTGGGAGTTCTTCAGGTTGGTTTTCGTGTACATTACTATCGGTAGCTTCAAGAATATTGTGGAATTTTTATTTGTGATGAAGTCGCTAGTTCTCTCCATAGTGTTTTGTCAAAAGATTATTTACATCTTTTACCTTTGCAGTTTTAAGCAAATGATCGCGATCCATTTCAATAATTTTAGGCATAATCGCACTCGTTTTCTTTCCTTGCAAACTCTGGCATTTTACCGATATTGACTCTCCTCTAATCATAATCACATTTTCACCACTTTTCTTAATATAAAACCTCTTAAAGACTTGTCATTGAAAATGGCAGGAGCCAGGTGGCTTGATTACATTTAGGAGAGCTGTTTTCCAATCGAAGACTTGGCAACCGTTCTATGTTGTCCGATTAACTTCCGAAAACTCGTTTCGAGGGGAATATAGGAATGCCTCGTCACTGGAAATGGAGATGAGCGTCCTCTGATAATCATTTGCTGCACATTGTCAGTATTGTGGTGTTTTTGTTTTGTCCATTACATCCATTGGCGAAAAGTCGGACAGTATTAACATTTGCATAATTAGTGTCGGTCAATCGGTGGTGAACAGGTGACGCAATTTCAATTACAAATGCGTATAAATAAATCTAATGTCAAGTCGTAGTGCGATATCTTTCAAAACACTCACCCCTATGAAGAGGAATGGAACAATACTTGCACATATAGCGTGTCAAATTGTTTTTTTTTGTGCGCGGCGCACATGTGACATTGTCGTTCCGTCACTGTTTTATCTAAGCAATGTTTTCGCATATCCATCGATAATATTCCAGGGGTCAACATTTGGTGTTCTTGGCGTTTGATAGGTGGATGGTACTGGTTCTTGAACACCTGCTTTCAATTTTCAGATATCCAGTGCCGAAAAATGATTTGTAACTCGTGTTACGCCTGTCGACCGATAAACTCTAAACACGTTAAACTGAGCAGAGTTTAATAAAAACACGACGACTCGTTTTGTCCGTTTTGTTGTCTTTCTCAATATGGAATAATATGAAAAATGTTGGTCTCCGCGATCAACCCTTTCGTAAATTTGCTGTATTCAATCACACATTGAGGTTTCCAGATTCGTTATTTTGTGGTCCAATCAATGTTGTGACTTTCGAGAATATTTGCTGAATGAATCGTAGAAATCATTTGTACTTCTCTTTTTGACTGCCGAACTTGCAGAAGTATACGGTTTTTTCGCCTAAATATTGATTGACCTTAGATTAGGACCCCTATTTATTTTAATTGTATCGCAAATACTTATTTCATGTTGAAAGAGGATTTCACTGGTTTGAACACTGTTGGAATAATTATCCATAAAAACGTGATGCCACAAATTTAAATGTGGATTCAAAAGTAAAGTTATTATATCTAATAATAATCTCCCTTGTCCACAGTTTATTTCTATGTTACAAATATAACCCTTCGCTGACAACGCGTACAAGAATTCCATATTTTATAAATCTTGAAGCATTATAAACTTTATAGGATAATCTTCCTCGCCATGGCATTATACTTATGTCAAGAGAAAGCTCTCTTTTAGGACTGTAGACATTTATAATGCTACGTTTTCTTCGTTAGAAAAATGTCATATCTGCCTAAGTCTGTCACGACCCTTTTAACTTTGAAAAAATCGTTATTCGGATATATTGACCAGTAATCATCTCTATTATCTTTCTGGGCCTGACCCATAAACAGAATCCGCCCTACTAACTTTTTCAACTCCGCTACACTTAATGGCTTCCATTTTATCGCCTTCATTATTTTTTTAAATAGCTCTACATTTTGCTCTCTTCTACCATTAGTTCAAATAAACTATCCCCAATAAACAGTTTATCCACAGAAATTACATTTTGTGGATAATTTGGAAAGACGTTAATACCAGTTTGATCTAAAAACGGTTCTACCCCTGGAGGATTGTTTCATCTACATCCTCCCCCTTTGGTCTTCAAGCAATGTAAGAAAATGGCTTTTATTGTAGATGTGTCAATCAGCCTGAAGAAAATCTTTTTCAACCATTTGAAAGACTTTCTTGGTGTCTCGAATAATTGACTACCGTTTCCAGCTTTAATTTATAGTGGCCTGTGCGTTTATCAATTTCGTCTGTAACAATAGTTTTGTTTCCATGCGTGTTCGTTTACATAATGTCTCGTCATTTTAAGGCTATTGGGTTATTCGAGTGTTGGTTTCTAATCTCTCCTTTTTTTCATTTTAGCTTTACTGAAATGCGGCATATCTTTGCTATTGCTTTTTAAACAAAAAGTCAAATAGCGTTGGACTTGAGTACAAACTGTCCACAAATAACCTGTTGCTCTTTTACATATAGTCTCGGCATCGTATATACCACTGAGCCAGATATTGTGTTCACCTATATATATATGAAGCTGACCTAGTATGCACTATGATATCTAAGACATAGCCAGTAGCGACATCACAACACGCAGAGAGATTAATTCCAAAGTGGTGTCTTAGAAGGGATATATTTTTAAACAAAGTCTTCCCTTCGACAGCATTCATCTTCATCTAAACATAGATTTTAGAATTCATTCACTTTCATGCCAGGTCAGGCCAGGAAACCTTTGTTGGTGACAGTGAGGGACACATCACAAAGTAGGCTGTTGAATAAAGCAAAAAATGATGTCTTTTAAATAAGTAGGTAATTTATGAACGAGTAAAAGAAATAATTAAATTACGATTTTTCATTTTCATACAATGGTGGGTTTACTTGAAATCTTAATATTTTTGTTTGTCTCATCTTCTCCCCTTCAACAAGGCGCCTCCAGGTGTCCGTGTCCTGGGCTGCTTCAGCGACTTCCGTCCATTGCAGGCCCAGCTCTCCTTTATTTTTGTTGTAATTTTATTTTATTTTTTGCAAAAGTTAATTTAAAATAATGAGCCCATAGAAAACTACTCTAGACATTGTTATATTAACAGTTTTGAACAAACCTAATGCTTACGTCAAAATAAAATAAAAAGCATTTAAATGAATATCGATGTTTTTAAAATTATTTTAGTAATGTATATTTCATAAGAAACAATTATGCGCTGAAAAGATTAACCTCTTGGCGAGTATGGATGAACCTTGTCGTCCAAATGAAAAAAGTATGGACAACAAGGTTCGTTCGGGCCCTTTAGACAAGGCAAAGTCATTAATCAGTCTATTAGATAATTTTTGATTGGGACAATTGTCGACTTCCCTCCAACTCCTTTGTATTTCTCAAGTGAAGTTCTACCTCCAATCTAGATCTGAATCTGTACGCACATAAAAGAGAGTGATGGGAACTCATTTGCCATTCCTGACAACTTATATCCAATGTATTTATCATTCTTTATTAATTAAATGTACGAGTTAAAAGTTTTTATATCAGCTCCCAACTGGCATTATTTGGCATCCCATTGGCATATATTTCAGATAAGCATCCCCCAGGAAAATCTGGATACTCTGATAATGTGTTGCATATTGTCCTAACACTAGTCAGATTTCTGTATAAGACTTGTCGTAACATGGGCTATATTGTCACATTATCAATCTTAAGAGCAATTAATAGATTTGTAACTCTCTTGATAAAAACCTCTGGAGTGAGGAACTTCTTCTTGATGTAATAATATATTTAATCATAAAACTTTTTTTTGGATATGACGACTAAGAGGGTTGATAAACTTATTACAAAGGCAGTAAATTAATCTATAATTTCAAATAATATCTGCACTGTTACCGTTCCTATGAAATATACGTTGAAATAAAAATGGAAGTTTGGAAATTGTTACCTATTTAAATAGTGGTGTGCAGTTCATTAAGGCTGAACAGCTGTGCCTACGTTTAGAAAAACGAGCATTAAAAAAATTATAACTTCATAAAAAACGTCAAATTTCTGTTAAAACTATTTTTTTCATGAATATGAGGAGTTGTTTTGGGTGTCGTTCAATCATTCTATGTTATTCTACCTAAAAAATATCTGCTTTTCAGTTGCAACATACGTATCCTGGTTCGTACCATCTTAACAGAGCTTAAAATAATTTCAAGCAATTCTAAAACGACTGGAAACTTTGAATGATTGATTTGTGTTTTTTTTAAATTACATGCAAAATGGTAAGGAACTTGTAGGCTCATTTATTCAGTTGGCCGCCACTTTCGATTACTTAACGCACAATCAAATTCATACCGGTTTTTTTTTCTGTTTTTTTCTGGCACTTATTAGCAGTATGTTCAAACCATAAAAGGTAGTAGCATTGGGACAATGGATTGGAGTATTATATGTGTACTCTTGTAAAATCCAGATTTATTCTGCCTTCTTGAATCAAGAGATTTCTAATTTGGCCACTGGTTTCAAGCACCTAGTTAGATAAGTTCTGATTTATTTTTTGTATTTGCCATATTAAGGGTACATGTTTTTTGTATTCTTGGATTAGTTGATTGATTGATGAGATCTTCATTAAAGTCTTGGATTTTGTAGTCTTTGTGGATACCTTTAACGATTATGTTTGGTCTATGCTTTTTGATTTCTGTTGCAGTTATAATATTATTTCCCTTTTTGTTAATTTTGTTTATCATTGCGTCAGCATCTTACCTAAATGTGTAAAATTGCACACAGATTTCTTTTGGTCATAGAACAATGCACGCCACTACTATTACATAATATTCAAACATTACTTTTGTAAATGTTATGGAGCCGTGTAAGTTTGTAATTTATTAGGACCAAATTGTCCCGGAAATCTGACTGAAGTGTTAGTCTGTTTATTTAAGTACAAAATTATATTTGTTTCAATAAATTCACTTATAGTCTTGTGTTTTAAATTATGTAACATTACAACCTTAAAAATAATAATTGACTCAATCAGTATGCTTTATTGCACCAAACATATGTCAACTAAACAAATTAATTATTAACAGGAGATTTTTTCTTTTATGATCTTTACAATTTGGTTTTCTGAGAAAACCATCTATTATAACTGAATTTTTGTCTGGGGAAATGTTGTAAGTAATGTGATGTCAATAAATATTTTTTCAAAACAAAAACTTTATTTTTTTTGAGCCAGTGATGAAACCTAAAAAATCCAAATAGTCAGGCTTGCACACAGTCGGGCATCTAAAGATTCACAACATTTTCCCATTCAGAACATCTTTGCCGTGCCGACAATCAATTTGGATTTTTTGGGTTGCATTGCAGGAGAACCTCTACCTCCTTCCCACCTTCGACGATATTGAAAATGGTTTAGTGGGGCCTTGGGAGCCCCCTGCCGAACCAGAGCCAGAGGAGGTGGGCCGCCTTCCGACAGACAGGGAGGAAGCACTCCGAAAGATGCCTTTAAAGACTGTACTGAGATCATCAGCCCCTCTGGATCGGAATGTGATAGTGCCAGAAGTGGCAGCGTTGAGTTTCTTCCCAAACTGGAGGATCAACCGTTTGCGACGAATCCAAACGTTCAGCAAGTTTTCATTAATCATTTAAGCTTGCCCCAAGGGAGACCGTACGAGAACAGCCCCTATTCGGGCTTCCTGCCTGTCCAACCCTTCCCGCACTTCTACCCGTCGCAGCAGTACCCGCCGCCCCCGCCCTACGGGTGTAATCTCCCTCCCCCCTACCAATACTACCAAGATCCCCGCGATTACGCCAACTACATGCCACCCTACGGCAACTATGTCAACTCGCAGTGGGGCATGTACGGGAATGGCCCCGCGCCGCTCCGCAACTGCTTGCCCAGCCCCACTCTTCCCATGATTCCCCCGAACCACATCCGGCCCTCTGTCAACATGGTCAAAAAATTCTCCACGAATCTCAGGGAAATCCCAAGCGCCACAGATCAAATGAAAAACTTATCTATTTCCTGCGAGCCTCCGGCCACCAACAACACGAATGCTTCGCAGAAGAACAGCAATAAGAAAAACAGCGAAAAAATTCTCGCGATCTTAGCAATCAAAGTTCCCTAGCTGAAAAATTTATCACACATGATTTTCAGCAACATAGTAATTTAGTTCAGATTAAAATGGAAGATTTGGATGGGTCAAAGGAAAAGAGCGATCTAACGACTTACTCGGTCGATATCAGTTCAGAAGAAGACTCGTACGAAGAAGTATCTGAATCAGAGTCCTCTTCACCTGTCGAGAAACCGATGTTTTCTTTGGAGCTTGTAGATATAGCGGGTAATTATAGCACACAATCCTAATCTCTAAATTTTAGAACTCATATAAACCAGGGGTGGCCTAGTCGCTAGTCCTATCTGAAGCTGCTTACAGACAAAGAACACCGGCGAATACATCCTAGTAAACGGAAATCCCCAATTCCCAGCGAACCTGCGTAGCTATCGCTTATACGTCCACACTGCTTCGCCATTCTTTGCCCGCATGCATCCGGCAAAAAACGCAGGCTGCTGACAACCACGCACTAACAACTGTCAAAAAATGTCTGACGACCCTAAAAATGTCCCACAAGCGTGGCGTCTCTCTATAAAGGTCTATTGATGAAAGTAATTTGTCACTTGACCACTCCATATTTTTAAATCTTGCTTTGCCAATAAAAAAATTGCGCTGGTATAGATATTTCATATTTGTGGAGAGAAATCATCAATGTCTGTTATTAAAACAACTGGAAATTGAATAGGAATTGGTAATATCTATGTCTATTTAAATTTTAAAATTATTTTTGGATTTAAATTACTATTTTTCTTATGATCACTTAACACATACAATGTTAGTAGACCGCCGCCAATAATTTAAAAAGCAGGTGGCCAGTAGTGGTCAAATAGTTGGCCACCCCTGATATAAACTTACCCAAGTAATGTACCCATTCATGGTAGAATTCCCTTTGAATATGAATTTATGATTTTTAAAAACCCTTAGTAAATTATTTATTTTTGACCGCAATGGTTTCACCTTGTAACGGGCATCTACAGATTGGTACAAATTAAAGTTGATTTACGCTACTGTTCTAAATATAATCTTGGCTCTATTTAATGGTAAAATGAAGCACCTATTAAATAACACCTTAGTAAAATCACACAACAAACCCCCATCGGGGATGCCATAGTCCCACTGGTTCTAGACGGTCAGGAGCAGTCAGGACTCTTGTGCGGTATTGACTTATTCATTTTAAAAACAATGGAAGCGTACGGTAACATGTCATGCAGCTACAAAGTGCATGGAGATCTGAATTCCTTGTTTCGTGACTTGCTTTTGATTGCAGACCTATCGGGCAAGCCTGTGGAGGTGTGGCTGTACCAGGGGAGCCCCACGTGATCCTGCAGCAGGTGGCGCATTCAATCATGCTTCCCGAGAAGGCCCAGGGCTTGGTGGACTCGGCCCGGGGGCTCAAGACGCCTAACCCCGCCCACGTCATCCAGGATGATTATGTTGTCGGCGATATGATCAGGTACTTGCATATTTTGGCATCATTAGTGCATGTAATAATAATATTCGGATAATTTGTATAACGCTGTTTTTGTGAAAATAATCTGAAGGGTGTTTTACAATTATGTTGTGACAACTCTATCAGAAAATTAATGACATATCAGGTAAGTATTGATCAAATTGCTTATGCGTGAACATTTTGTATATCGACTGTGTTTAGGTCAAAAGGGATTATTCCACATATTTTAAATTGTGTATTTATTTTTACCTGTTCAAACTTAGATCAAATTTCAAATTAACTCTTCCCTTGATGCGATGCACTTATCGAGATTTTTTTTCCATTGCTCACAACAGTATTAGAACTTATCAATCTTGATACCTTTTTTTTTAAACACTGACTTGACCTTGGCTTTGATTTGTATGTTCTTTCTTATGTATATTTGGTCCTATTTGTGTATTTGCTTCATTTAATACATAGATTCTTAACCTTCTTTTGCCCACCCACTTTGAGAACATTTTCTTTTCTAGAGTCTCCCCCAAATTTTTTTTTACTCACCATCTGTCGCGGTTGCAGTTACCGGTGACCACCGGGGAACCGGTTATCTATCCAGTTCTTTTTGGAACCGGTTCCTGGTGTTTTTTCGAAAAGTACTAGCAAATCGACCAAAGTTCCTCGCCAAAAAAAAAGTACTAGTCGGCAGAGATTTGAAAGTGAAAAGAACTGGAACCGGTTCCTCGCCCAAAAAAACACGAAAAGAACGAACAAAGGATATTGACCGTTCCAGTGACCGGCTATTTTTTCCAACGCCCCCTAATTTTCTCTGGGTCTTCTACTGCCCCCCTGATAGTCTCAAACACCCACAAGGGGGCGTTATCGCCCACGTTGAGAACCTATGATTTAGTATTATGTATGTGCTGTTCTTTCTCTGTTGCTCTTTTTTGCCATTTTGCGTCATGTATTTTTTGGTATTGAACTTTAGTCCGTTAGTTTATAAGTAAATGCTTCTAGGGATTTCTGTTTTGCTTCTTTCATGTCAGCCGATCATAATTAAATTTCAGAAAAATCGAGAAGACTGGCACAACGACCTACGGCGTAGGGATTTCCATAAGGATTGTCTGCAAGAAGAATTTGTCTATGGAAGAAGATTTCATTCTTCTGGTTCCATTGGCTCGCCTTTTCGACTTCACCTGTGGCTCAAGACATAAGTAAGCACC
Organism: Drusus annulatus; assembly: GCA_022651775.1. Taxonomy (NCBI): domain Eukaryota; kingdom Metazoa; phylum Arthropoda; class Insecta; order Trichoptera; family Limnephilidae; genus Drusus; species Drusus annulatus. Next base: position 90,767 of record JAGWCC010000169.1, read on the forward strand.
GTTGACTATTCAATTTTTCTTTCTTTCTTATTTAAAAGAAAGACAAACATTCCCGGGTTACGAATAACCTGACAATATTTGAATTCCTCCTACTACCATCTTTATAAGCGGAAAATGTTTCTTGTGCAATGATGGGTGCAACCTGTGACGCCTGGGTGGGAACCCGACACTTTGGACCGCTTAACCAACTAACTGATCATGGTTTCGTAACTTTTTTCCTGGACAAAATTTCCTAATTTAAAATGTCACCATATTGTAATGATTGCTGATGCGACCGACAGAATGCTCCTTGGATAAAATATAATCACTTTCTCTTGAATACTTTTTATTGAAACAATTTATATAATACATATTAGTAATTAAACCTTTAATTGAACATCGGGTTTACTGTACAGGAGTGCAATGAGAATTGAATGTGGAATGAATGGAATGGTAATGAATAGTAGAATGGGTGCTTTTGCAGAAATGCTCTGGTTTTATACCTGCATATGGACATGGTCAAACTTAAAGTATCAGAGTCCAAACATGTGGTCTATGGGATAATACATGTTAAAAGGAATTTTAGAAAGCGATGTTAGGATATAATTTATTAGACAGAAAGACATTAAGGGATACAATTAGGATACAAGAGGAGATTGGTAGGAATGTTTAGTGACATGGGTAAGTTGCACATGTGCTAAACTGGTTGAGCCATTACAATATTTATGTTTCCTTTTCTTTCAGTTTCAGTGTCAATATGAGTGATGTGATGAAATTCATCATCTCTGCGATGAAAAAGCATTCCAAAGTCGAAGAAAGCGACGAAGATTCAGATGACGACTAAACCAAAAATTGATGGAACTGCCGTATTAACCGATGAATCTTAAATACAGATCTGATAAGAATTACGTATACTCATATGAAAAATGCACCATATAATTAGTTTTTATACTTGACTAAACCCTCGGAGTGCTTTGCAACAAATAGTCATTGTTTGCTGTACTGTAGAGAAATGCCAACAAAGACGTGTTTTAGAAAACTTTGTTGAAATATTCTTGCAGGGTACTTTTTCAGCAATCTTTGAAAAAATTGGCTACTACGGTACACCGTTAATTGGAATTTTTGCATAATTTCATAAACTGATCGGCATTCTAAGGGTTAAACTGTTTTATCATATAAGTTACAAGATACAAATATTATTCTTGTGAGTAGTAATAAATTTTACTTTTATATTCTCAACCAGTGGCGGCTCGTGAGTATTTAGTGTGAGTAGTAAGATTAAACGTCATTATTGATGTTGTTGTAGCCGAAAATACTTTTTTTTTTTCAAAATTTCAATTTTTTGTATGAAGATTTTTTAGAAATCCGTGCAGTGCACCACCAAAACTGAAAAATCCTGAAAATCTTCATACAATTTTTTTTTTTTAATAAAAATAAAAATCATTTTCGGCAACAACAATACTAAAAATGACGTTTTTTTCAATCTTAGCACTCAAAATAAATAAATTCTGTGTTTGTAATTTTCTTCGTTACATCATCGTCACTGTCCGTCTTAAATTTACAATTACAATAGAATCTCATTAGCCCGCCTCTATGCACGGTGTCCGAAAACTCAGGTACGCCAGAATGTAATCATAGAGAACCCAAATAATCATAAGTTTTTTTTCGATTTGTGCATAGTTAGTTTGATCAAAAAACTTTCATTCCATTTTTTTTGACAAATTTATGATTAAAAGAACTATCGAAGCCATGTCTACTACGCTTTGAGGCATTTTAAAAGACAATAAACAGCTGATAGTAACCCCTTAGTGCCTTACTAACTCTGGACTCTTTGAATGTGATTTAGATATCAGTTTTATTAAAAGTGCAGATACGCCCCCTCTTTGCATAGTGTGGAAGCATAGTTGTCATACCATGTGATCTTATGCCAATATAATTGGCCAGTTAGGTTAGGTTCAAAACTGTGTGTATTTTATGTAATATGGGTATTAATTAAGCCATTTTCGACCTTTAGTAATATTGACTGCTCCAATTTGAACTACATACATGTACACGTTAGACGAATGATCAGAAGAATATAATGCAGATTTCTCTTATTTTTCACGTACCACAAATATTCTGCATATCGATTTAACATTAATTTAAGCACTCGGTCTCCGCGGTGGAGTGGTTAAGATGCCTGGCTGCGTATCCTAAGGTCGCGGGTTCAAATCCAGGCGTGCAAAAAAAAATTTGATCAATATGTTTTATTTCACATTTAATTCATATGAAATTATATATACGAGGCCTGTTCAAAAGAAAAGGTGAATTTTGAATTTTCGCGGGCTGTGTACATTCGATTATCGATTTTTTTGTTGTTGTTATGTTGGTACACATATGTTTATCATATGTTAGCATTATCAGCCATTTTGGATTAGTGGTTTGTTTTTGACAACTGAAAAGGTTAGTCACGTTTTTGTGTGTTCTTCGATTTTTTACTTTTGAAAAAAATGGATCAAAGAATAAAATCCATGATTTGTTTTTCCACAACTCCAGGACGCTCATCGTCATTAACATTTCTTCGATTGTAAAAAAATCACCTTTTCTTTTGAACAGGCCATGTATATGGTATATATAGTATATTTGCGGCACGTTCCGTAGTGGTAGATACTCTAAGTAACACCCTGGTGAGAGACCACCATTCAGAAATTAAACGTTGCTTGAAATGGCTTTAGCCGTTTTTGGTGACCAGATTTGAATAGGCAAGTACTTTTCAATCTTCCTCTTTGACAAACAAAATTTATATAATTTGATTTAGTATTATATAGTTCACTTGGTAGCAGTAAAGTAGAGGTAAAAAAACTTGTCAATTTTTCTTTCTGTGTCGCCATTGTTTCAAATGTAATTTTTTGTTTTTTTGTTTATTTTATTTGAGTATGATTTTGTTACGTTTATTGAATATCTCAATTGATTTATTATTATTATGCATTATTATTACATGCATTTTGGTTGTTCTTTAATTTTAACTACTTTTTTTTACTGTACATTGTTTTACAGTTATGAATATTTTGTCACTTTTCACAAGGGAATATTTCTAGTACATTCCTATGCTTGGAGTTAGAATATACATGGAGAGAGAGGTAAATATTTTTACCCAAGCTATATAAATTTACGATAAATCACTTTCTCCGGGTTTTTACGTTGTGTACCATAAGAGAGAAAGAGACAAGAAAAGTCTTCATAGAATATTGCAGCACTTCTAAGTATGCAAGAATGTTCTCCGTCTACGCCAACTTCACATCATCGAGTCGTATAACTTACGTCAACGGATTTTGAGGTTATTTCCTATATTTGTGTTGATTAAAAAACTTGCAGTGGTTATACAAATAAATCAAACATGACGGTGATATGTGCTATGCGTGAATGTTCAAATAAGACCAAACAAAGATTATAAAGCATCACTTTTCGGAGGTATTTCAACAGTTTTAAATATTTTCGACCAAACTTTAGAATTTTCACATTTTTAATGATATAAAGACATAAAATCAACAAAAAGCTTCCATCATTATTAATTTAGGCAAACCTTCTGTTATTAGTGTATGTGTGATATTTTGACTTTATAAATCATTTTAATGGTGTATTGATATTGTTTTGTTTAATGTGTTCAAATATGTTTATGAAAAATGTCCGAATTCCATGTGGGCGGTAACTAATAGGCTATCCAACTTCCTTTAACATATCTTCGTCTCTTTCTATCGAGTGAGTATAAAGTCAGCAATATTGACTACACTGTTTCGCAAATGTACCTCTCCATTTATATTCTAACTTCAAGTTCCTATGCAATTTTAATTCTCTATTTTACAGTGGCTTACTATGTAGCTCTGGTACCCAACGTATGAACATTTAAAAAATATATTAAAAGCAAATTTCAGTAAAATAACTTAAAATCCCATCTATTTTCTTTAGAGAAAGATAAATTTTAAAATGAAAAATAAATTCCAAGCTCTTTTGCATTTTCATTGAAATTAATAGTCCAATATTGCTCAATATATTTTTTTGCGCTTCAATTTTCATTGGTTAGGTCCATTCTGAACCATGTGGGTTTGAGGTAACCCCCAGCTCTTTCAATGTGTGTATATATTAATGGCTACTTAGTATTGAGACAGCTAGCTACCTACTTAGTCAGTGAACCAGCAAGTTGCACGGTGTTTGGTCAAATATTATTTGACTATCTCTTTCTGTGACCTTGCAAAATATATTGTGTTGATTCAAAGGTTTTTATGTTCCTTCCTTTAATTTTAGTATTTTTTTCTTCTTAATTGCTGTTTAATTAAAAGAAAAATTGAACGTAGTTACGCAGCCCCATCCAACCCCAAAAAGATGAAACTGAGAAAAAGGAGTTTGAAAATATGACGATAAAAAAGCATTAATATGCGCAATCGGCATTTGTAAAGTGAATACCAGTGTTTTTTTCTTTTATTTATTTAAAAAATGTGTTTCTTATGTTATCATACATTTTATAATGTTTTTAAATTTTAATTCAAGTCAAATATCAGCAATGTGCGTTAGTAAAAAATTGAATTATCAAAAATCTTTTGTATTTGGAGCTTAGATGTTTTCAGCAGATATAAATTTTCTATTTATCTATAGAAAAACATGTAAAACTCGGTTTTGGTAAATTGTGGATTGGATGCTTTCTGCATAACTATGTCCAATTATCATTGCCATTATGCCAAATGAAAAATCAAGCAATTCAGCATAATTAGATCAATAATTAGGTTTGATTCTGATCTTTTTAATTTGTACCAATAACTTAAATATTACTGTTAAGTATAAAACAATGTTAAAAATTGTATGTTACCTTTTTATGTTAAATATGCAAAAAAATTGAAAAAACAGTGGAAACAATTCTTTACCTGTATTAATTAAGGGTTCACTTCGAAGGGTTCATTTTAAAAATAAAATTTCAAAACTGACGCTACAAACGTAGTTTGAAATAAAAGTTGTGTGAAATTTTTTCTTTGCAATTTTGCTCCTTTTTTACAAATTCGTTTTGACTCAATGTCTAATTTGTATCTGGTTTTCCCTATTTCTTAAAAACAATAAATTTAATAATATGCAACCTTTTATACCCTGGCATAAATATCGATAATAGTAGGTAGGTACTTTTTTATCTACCCACGTTTATAACGAGTAATGGCTATAAGGAGCAAATTTGGTTGGTCCCTTCGCGCTCGCTTTAACCAAGTTTGACTGTAAATACTAAATATCTCAACGCTTGTGATAATATATGCATCTTTTTTGCAACCAATTTTTCAGAATGCCGTTTAAAAATGTTTTAATATTGATTGAGTTCATTTAAATTATCTGCTTGTTGTCGTGGATATTGATATGGTAACAAGTATTATTACGTGCATACCCAACATAACACAACAGAATGAGCTGTACAAATATTGATGTTTTTTTTAAAGGTATAAGGTATTATTAATAACTATGTGAGTTTAATTGAAGATATTTTTATGTCATTGTGTTTTCGATGACTACATTTTACGATGTAGTATTATTTTTTCTTAAATAAAATCGCTAATAAAGATAGTTTGTTTCAAAAGTCTTTCTCCATAGCCGCCTGAATCTTATCTATCATGTCCATGGAGGCCATGCTGCGGCTGTGACTCTCGTAGCCCCGTCGGCTGAGACTGCGCACGAGCTTGGCGGCGGAATACGACGCCACCGCCGCTGGGAACATGTGCCCCCTTACCGTGTCATTCACTTTTATGTATTTGGTAGCCCAGAAGAAATAGGCGCCCGTGATGCCGGCCAGGAGGTGGAGCGCTTGGCCGACCCCCCTTCGCTGATTGACCAAGAACTATGCGGGTTAGCGCTCATTCCCTGGTCTGTGCAGCCTTTTCTCAGGAAGAAGATGTAGTTTCCGTATTTGGCGAAGTTAATGGTGGGGTGGGTCTTGCTCGCATCTCCTGGCAGTTTCATCTCGTTATACAGCTTCTTGAACTCGGGGATGTTGGGTGTGATGATGACACCCGGGTAAGTAATCATTATGAGGGCGTTGGTTGTGGCGACAGTCCAAAACGGCAGCTCCAAGTCTAGGACAAGAGGCTTCTGGTGCAGTTTGCAGAGGTTGATGACTTTTGGGACGAGCTGTATGCTGTACGTGTACGGAGCTAGGCCTGGCCCCATGACGATGACATCCATCTCCACTATTTCCAGGAGGAGTTTGGGTTCCGTGTTGAGGATGGGGCGCACCCTGAAGTCTGGGCTGTAGATGCGGAGAGATTCGGCCGCCTCCACGGTGCAGAAAATGTGAACTTCGTCTGCACCTACCTGAAAGAAAAGAAGATTAGTATCCATTTTTTTAGTGAATACCCCACCAGAGTGCCAACTGCTCCCAACCGTCTAGAGCCAGTGAGACTATGGCATCCCTAATTGGGGTATGCTGTGAGGCTGAAGGTAGGGAGGAAGGGACAAGGAAGGTTGGGAAGTACCTGGCTATTTAGATCTGGTCACCGAACCCGGTTAAAGCCATTTCAAGCAACATTTCGATTTTGAATGGTGATCTTTCACCAGGGCGATATTTAGAGTACCCAACACTCTGGAACGTGCTATTATTATTGTTAACACACAATGAAAGTCAAATTATTAAGAATTTGCAAGTTAAATTTGAAGTTAAGTATAGAGAAAACAATGTACACAGTGCTGGAAAAAATTATCTCATTAAATAGTTAAAGTTTTTATTTATGGGTGCATTTGCATTTCATCATCACAGCACTACACCTCGGGTGGGATTTGACCTTCTCCACTAAAATTCTAAGCGGGTTGCAGTCCGTAACCATTCCTCTCTAGTCCAGTCCAATCCTATTTGCTTTCGCTTTATCCGTTATTTCAAATGTCGCCGCAAGATAAAAATACGTAGTATTGTTTTGACCTTACTAAATTGCCTTGACTTCTATCAGCTGTTACAATAAACGTTGATAAAATAAATCACACGTACTCTTAGTGCCGCCATAGCTGCAAAGAAAGGTGCTCCGGTGTCTTCGTTGTACCCCCCCAGCACTCCGACGGTTCCCATGTAACCCTTTATCTTGTCACCCCCCAAACCGGGGACCAGTCTGTCGGCCCACGCCTCCATGCCGTTGGAGTCAGATTTAATCGGAGACTTGCAGTCACTGCGGCGGGAGTACGCCCTAACACTCTGGCACCTGTTTGTATCACCGCAAACCAATGAAACAACACAAAACAAGGAAGAATACTTTGAGGCTTTTTTCTCTGCTGGCGTTGGAATGCATTTTTACAAAGTTGATTAAATCAACGGTTTTCTGCACTTGCAAACTTCAAAATAGTTTAGTCAAACACATACTTTTTTTGTACTAATTTAAAGTAATAAAGTTTTATCAGTAAACAGTATAACATTTTTTTTTAAATTATCAGCACGTAAGTTTTCAGGGGTTATTCATTGGCTAGAAGGAATTAGATTCTATTACATTTCTTGATGACATTTTAAAATTTCATTTATTGTAAAACGTTTGCTTAGCATTGTGCATTGTCATGACCAGATCTGAGTGGGTAGATTCTTAATGTTCATCCGGCGTGCGCCAATAACTTTTATTTAATTAACATATGTCATAACACATTTAATTCATAAAAAAATAATGGTATATTTGCGACAGTTTCCAGAAAGATACTCCCAGTATCGCCCTGGTGAAAGACCACCATTCAGAATCGAAACGTTGCTTGAAATGGCTTTAGCCATGTTTGGTGACCAGATCTGAATAGCCAGGTACTTTCCAACCTTCCTCTTCCCAATCTCCTTCTCCTCCCCACTACCTTCAGCCTCACAACATACCCTATTTGGGGATGCCATGGTCTCACTGGTTCTAGACGGTTGGGAGCAGTTGAGACTCTTGTGTGGTATTCATATTAAAAAAATGCTTTTTCCTAGTCTTCATCCTATTCTTCTTGCCTCTTAGGATTTTCAATTTGCAGTTTCTATTTAGGTTTACATGTGCAAACATATTACATATATATGAGGTAACCTCCACAAATCTCTATTTTGAGTCAAACGTAGAAAACTGTGATTTGCTTTCTGCATGTTAGATACTATATTGTTATTGTTACAAAATATTCAACCGAGATTAAAAAAGAGTTTGATTGTCCGAATCATAATAAAGATGGCGGCGAGTGGTGATGACCGTTTTCGCAAGAAAGGTCACATTTGAAACGTTATTTCCAGGAATATTAAGCAGGATCTTTTTTTTTTTAATTCATACCCAATGCGTAAAAACAAGGTGAAAGGTAGATCCTACCAACTTTACGTGTGTTTTTAGTTTTATTAATTTTATAACTCAAACTTTTTGACAATATTAAATACAACTGATTATTTTCACTTATACACTACTTGATATTACATACTAATGGATTTTATATGGTTTACAAACTATTTTTAATTTAATTATTGGTTTAATTTTGATGGTTTCCGGCAGCGCATTATATTTTATCCATTTATAAAATAAACTGTTTTGCGTACTGGATTTATTATTTTGTTGGTAGTCTGATTTCTTTGTAGTACCCTCATATACTGTATGAACATAACATGTATCTGTTAACCAAGAACAAATATAAATTTCGTAAACGATAAAACTGCTGGTGGTTTCGGACACGTAGAGTGGGTGGGTGGAGAAAGGAGTGTCAGAAGAATATACGACACACAAATCGATAGATAAATAAGTCAGGGCCATCTAAAAAATTATCTGGAACATTTTAAAACTAATTTATGAACTTCTTCATTTCATAAAATATAAATATTTTTCGAGTCACTCATTGTATTTAGATATCCCTGTCGGGTTGACATTTTGACCTCGCAATATAACGAAATATTTAAAATAATAAATTTTAAGTTTGGTGTTTCCCAACAGATAATTTTTTTGTGTGTTAATAAATAATAGTTGCTTATTATTAGCTCAATGTGTGATGTACTTGCCAAACGTCATTGAGAAGCAGCCCTTGCCTTGATTATGCCTGATTATTATCTTTAGAGAGAATTATTATCTTTAGACGGCCTCCATGGTCGAGTGGTAAGACGCTCGACTACGAATCCAAAGGTCGCGGGTTCAAACCCGGCGTGCGCCAATAACTTTTATTTAATTAATATGTGTCACAACACATTTAATTCATATAAAAATGATAACAAGTATATTTGCGGCACGTTCCAGAGTGGTAGATAGATACTCTAAGTATCGCCCTGGTGAAAGACCACCATTCAGAATCGAAACGTTGCTTGAAATGGCTTAAGCCGTGTTTGGTGACCAGATCTGAATAGCCAGGTACTTCCCAACCTTCCTCTTCCCGATCTCCTCCCCCTCCCCACTACCTTCAGCCTCACAACATACCCAATTTGGGGATGCCATAGTCTCACTGGCTCTAGACGGTTGGGAGCAGTTGAGACTCTTGTGCGGTATTCATGTAAAAAAAAATAAAAAAAGAGAGAAAAGGACAACAAAAAAATTTTCGAAAAGTTTTACCGTTTGTGTATTAAAAATAATCTTTTTTAACTTTCACTAGAATTTTCATTTCTGAAGTCAATTAACAAATTTGAAACATGCTATATGCAAGCAATGCATCTGTGTTCGCTGCGATACCCATAATAAATGTAACAGTTTATTGAAGTGTTTTTATTTAAATCAAACAAATTAAACAAAATTTGTAGCATTTTGAAGTATTTAATCTGGTGTTACAGGTAACATAAGGTTTAACTAATAAAGACGCATTGTTTCAATAATCTTCCTCCATGGCCCTCTGAATCTTATCTATCATGTCCGTGGAGGCCATGCTGCGGCTGTGACTCTCGTAGCTCCGTCGGCTGAGACTGCGCACGAGCTTGGCGGCGGAATATGACGCCACCGCTGCCGGGAACATGTGCCCTCGAACCGTGTCGTTCACATGGATATACTTAGTGGCCCAGAAGAAATAGGTGCCCGTGATGCCCGCCAGGAGGTGCCCCTGCCCCGTGGAGCGCTTGGCTGACCCCCCTTCGCTGATAGACCAGGAACTTAATGGGTTGGCGCTCATCCCCTGGTCTGTGCAGCCTTTCCTTAGGAAGAAGAGATAATCCCCGTATTTGGCAAAGTTAATGGTGGCGTGGGTATTACTAGCGTCTCCTTGCAGTTTCATCTCTGTGTACAGCTTCTCGAACTCGGGGATGTTGGGTGTGATGATCACACCCGGGTAAGTCATCATTATCAGAGCGTTGGCTGTGGCCAGGGTCCAAAATGGCACTTCTAAGTCTAACACTAGGGGTTTCTTATGCAGTTTGCAGAGGTTGATCACTTTAGCCACGAGCTGTATGCTGTAGGCGCCGGGGGCCAGGCCGGGACCCATGACGATGACGTCCATCGTCGCGATTTCCAGGAGGAGTTTGGCTTCTACGTTGAGAATGGGGCGCACCCTGAAGTCTGGACTGTAGAACCGGAGGGCGTCAGCTGCCTCCACCGTGCAGAAGATATGCACTTCGTCTGCCCCCACCTGGAGAATGATAGTTCATTATTATTGGCATACAATTAAAGTCAAATTCTTCATGGCTGTATTCAAATTTATGATATTAAAATACAAAGAAAAATAGGACCATGGTATTGCCGCATGGCTAAAATATACTGACGTGAATATTTTGGAGTGTTAATTGTTCAAAATGTTGATGAATGAAAATGTCTTAGCACCTGTCAGCTGTTAACCCTGGGTGTGCGCAAATCGCCATCCCAAAAGTATCCGTAGTGTTCATAAGTCAAATCGCGACGCTGGCTATAATCGCTTCAATTAAAAGGATTTTTCTGTTTTTATATAAAATGTATATTTAAAGTAAAATTTTATCTTTAGCACACCCGTGTTAAGGAACATTGATAATACAAAAACATACCCTAAGTGCCCCCATAGCGGCGAAAAAAGGTGCTCCGGTGTCTTCGTTGTACCCCCCCAACACTCCGACGGTTCCCATGAAACCCTTCATCTTGTCATTCTCAATACTGGGGAGCAGCCTGTCAGCCCACGCCTCCATGCCATTGGAGTCAGATTCAATGGGAGACTTGCAGTCACTGTGGCGGGAGTACGCCCTGACACTCTGGTACCTGTTTGTATCACCGCAAACTAATGAAGCACAACACAAAACAACAAATAATATTTTTAATCCATTTTCTCTGCCGAAGTGCTTCATTTTTACAGCTCCGATGACTGATGAGTAAAAATAACTATGTCTCAGTGTTTACAGGACTTTAACTTTGTTTGGCAAAATCCTTGATTACTTTTTCCTACCAATTGAATGTTTTTTTAATGTTAAATGACACCACCTACACACATTATTTTATTTTAAAACAGGATAGTGGTAACTTATTTCGATTATTTTCTTCATTTTATTGCTATGCGCAAGAGAATTTTCAGGGGTTTTTAGCTATTTAAAAAAACAATATTTAAAATAAATGATAATGTTGAAATTAAAACTAATCAGTTGTGTGAAAACGTTATATTTTTACTTCACTGGAAAGGAAGGAAACAATATACTTTATAAGATTTGTTTTAATTATAAAAAAGTTATTTGCTGGAAAACAGTTTTTAGCATTTTTCTTGCTTTGGGTATCCATGTTTGTTTTTAAAATAATATGTGTTGTTTCAGTGCGTACACAATCAAATAATTAGTTTTTTATGTAGGTACTTACCGAGACATATTTTTAATAAGGGCATGTTTGTCTCTTTAAATAAAAATATGTTTTGTACAAGACCACTCCATTGAATTTACTATCGTCAACTATTTTCGGCTCAGCCTAAACCTTTATCAGGATTGCATGAATATATACTAACAAAATAAAATAATTAAACGAGGCATGGAAAATATAATAGAGAGAGATATAATATCGACTTGGGTGGGGGATAGATAGGTGAGAGGGGGCAGGAGTAAGGGTAGGAAAAGAGAGGGGAACATGTCTGAAATTGGGCATGTTTTATTTTGACAAATGAGTGTTGTGACTTTTCAAACATGCGAAATTATAATAAGTTTCAAAAAGCAATTACTTATATCATTGTCAAAATGTAAATTTGATTTTCGTGGGTTTGGTCGCTAATTCGTATTCTGAAGGGCCTGAGAAGATAAAATACACAAATATTTATATATACTTGCGTGACACAAAACAGTGTGTTTTATAAAGGTCAAAAACTTTTTAAAAGCCCTAAAAGAAGCCTCAAGTCTTGGCACTTTTCGTAAGATTTGTGCTGAAAATGTAAAGAAAAACCTATGATATTAATACATAATACGATTTCAATTTATATCTACTTATATATACACGTGTACCTTATGTGCTTAGTTCTACTATTGCAAAATGTATTTAAAAAAATACTAGATGCTTAGATTAATTAAATAATGTAGATACGTTACTGAGACAACGCGCTTGAATGTACTAAACTGAGTCCGAGAGACATACCTGAGATTTACTACGTTTAGTTTCACACAAACATTTGTTCGACAGACAAGCTGTCACCAGCTGCGACAAACGCGTCGCCGTAGGCTCCTTTCTGAGAAAAAACATATCTCATGGAGTTCCTTTCCATTCATAATTACCCACAAATCACTTATATTTCAATTCATTAAATACAATTATTAAGTGTGTGAAGGACAACCAGAGCTAGTAGCGCAATACCCGATTGTAACAGTAGCGTGGGACGTTCATATAGCCATCTCATCCGTACACACATATTTTTTGAATGGCTATCCTTTTCATACGTGGGTGAAATGGAATACAAGACGTGCTGCTACATTTTTCGTAAGATTTGTATGAATATGTTGTGACTTGTATTTTATGTCTATGACTAGATGTGTGAAAAAATAATAATGTGCATACATCTAGATAAAAATACAGAAACAAACAAAATATTATGTTTTAATTCTTTTATGGAAAGTATAAAAGATAACAGTAAAAATTTTCTATTTTATAATTTAGTGTATATATTCCATTCAATGTTGACGATTGTGACATAATAATGTTTGGATATCCCTGTCAAGTTGACATTTTGACCCCACATTGAAAAGTGGAAAACAAAATAATAATAATGTTGATTAAAGAACACAATAAGTGACTTTAAAGACGAATTTAATGTCAGTTCTGTTATTTCCCAGCAAAGATATTTTATTATGTGTAGTTAAACATAAGTTTCTCAAAATTATTATTTGCTTTATACTTTCATTGTGTCATAATTTTGTACATCATTAAAAAATACAACAATTTCCAAAAAGTTTCTTTCATGATGTGTTTAATTCATGTCAATACCTACACTATAATAATTAAAGAATGTATTGGTTTATTGAAGCTTTTTATTAAAATCACACAAATTACACAAAGTCTGTACCATTATGATAACCTATAATATATGATTATTATACACTGTTACAATCTGATTTCAAAACAAAGATGTGTTTTATTTTTGTAGAAACACTCAAATACAAACCAATCTTCAACTGTCAGAATTAGTTTTTTTTCTGTACATGAACACTTTTCTTAAATTAGTATAATAATTTATTTTCCACTACGGAAGATTCACCTGCCTAATTAAGATGTTGATAAAACTTGTTTTTTCACACGTTAAATTTAAAAAAAAAATTACGTTAATAAAAAAAATATATATATATTATACTGACCGAATAATTTCTTGCAGAATACATATTGACCTCATCGTATTATCAGCAATGACATTACATATATAATTATCAGGTCAAATTTGAAATTGTTTTGATTTTTTTATTCAGCATTAAAAACGTTAAAGGAAAAACCCATAAAATTCCCAACTGATAGGGGCGTGAGAATTCCTCATTAGTGCATATTTAGATACGCCAAGATCTAGACCAGAGGTTCCCAAACTTTTTTGTCCCGTAGACCACTTGCCGATTTTTTCTGTTTTGTGTAGACCCCCTGCATTCCTAATATTGTAACTCTCAGTGTGAGGACTATGGCCTAAGGAAGGGCAGCCCTAGGACCTGTGGGGGCCCGGGCGGGGCGTAGTCTTCTTGGCAGCCCCCGTGCAGCCAGCCTGGTGGCGCTCTATCCGCTCGGGGGCGAAGTTCCGGCCGCAGCAGGAGCACTGCACCAGGGACTTGAGATGGTTGTCCCATATCCTGTGAAAGGTCGCTTCGCAGTCCAGATTTCCATCCTCTGAAATTTTTTAAGGGCTTATTTATTTCAGCATGTAGGTTTAGTAAACCGATATGGGTCGTACAATTAGAGTTGACCTAAGTTCTGTTTAATTATTAAATCTTGTTTTATATTGTATATTATATGCAGTGTACTCTGTTTTTTTGTTTACTCGATATATATTTTTTTGTACATATCTTTAATAACGCATTAAAATTTTATTTTGTAATGTTATTAAAATGAATAAAGAAATTGAATTGAATTGAATTGAATTGAATTGAATTGAATTGAATTGAAATTGAATTAAGCAACAGACACTTTCGATTGTGTGTATTGGTGCATGTCATTGCCAAACCTCACTGAGAAACAGCCTTGCGCCTACATTTTTAGAAAAAATGGGACAGCAAGTATATACGTTGTTTGAATTTAAATGTTCTAAAAAATTACAGTTTTTTTTATTAAATATTAAAAATTACTTTTTTACGATTTGACATAAATTTTCTTTTATGAAATCGAATAATAAGTTAGACAGATGCTGTACGCAAGCAATGCATTTGTGTTAGTGCTTTGTTCGTGTCAACTCTGGCTGCGATACCTATACCCTCCGAGCAATAATATACAAGAGAGAGCGCTGCTGCAGTCAGTTTTGATGTGTTTTGCCGGAGTCGGCTAGACCTGGGCGTGGCTAGGACTAGGGCTAGGGTATTTATACATCCATTCAAAGCACATGTCGACATAATGTTTTTGTTTATTCGTATATATCGTTTCACAGCATTGTTATAAACAAAAATATAGCATAAAACCTAAAAAACTGTTGACTTATGTCCATTTATGTCGCATGTCAAAACGTGTGGGCGGAGTCAACGAAGACGCGGGACGCAAAGAACATACTTACAATACTTTAAAACGGTGTGATAATTTGGGAAATTTTGCTGTCTCTTTCTTTCTCATGGTGTACGACGTAAAAACCCGGAGAAAGTGATTTATCCCAAGTTTGTAAAGGTTGGGTAAAAACAATTAGCTCTCTCTCCATATATTGTTTATCTAAAGCCTATACCCGTATATTATAGCATTAATTTAAGCGCCCTTGAGGTGATTTCCCACGAAAACGGCGCTATAAAAGTCATCCATTTATTATTATTATTAATTTTCTGTGTTGCATTTAGAAGGTAGGTACTCTCACGCATTAAGTTTAATAAATCGTCATCAATTTCTAAAATTAGGAAAAGAAAACCAGACCAGCGAAATACAGTTCAAATTTACAGGAGAGTAAAAAATAAGAAAAGAATATTCTTTTTTTCTGAGTGTTGCTAGTGTCAAAAATACAATACAGTGTACCTAATTGTTCCTGGCTGGGGGTGATATATTCATATCGTATCACATCGTAACTTCGCGTGTTAGTATTTAAATTACATACATTTTTCCATCATATTTTTAACGTTCCCCCTCTTCATTTCACCGATGGAGTATTGAACGATTGAATGAAACCGACATGCCACGAAATTCGTCCCTTTTTCAGTCCTTTGTGCGTCCTGGCGAGGTCAATGAACCTGCCACCCCGAAATTGGCAGTCGGTATTTCTTTGACACGGGAAGACGCCATGACACTCCATTGAAACTTATGAAAATCGGCATTCGATACTAAATTCGAGTGCCCTTCAACGTCGACGGTCTGACTTTCAAAGTTTTTTGTTTGCGAGAATGACTGATCGTTAGTTTGGTGGTGAAATCGATGGGGTCTTTAAATAACGGGCAGCCGTGGTACCTGGCACCTCTGCCTTCGATTTATACCAATTATAATCATTGTTCGATTCCAAATGTCAAGAGACGGAATCGTAGAGGAACTTTTAAAAAATTATATGAATGCCGCACGAGAGTTCCAACTGCTCCCAACTGTCTAGAGCCAGTGAGACTATGGCATCCCCAGTCGGGGTATGTTGTGAGGCTGAAGGTAGTGGAAAAGTAAATGAGATGCGAATGAGGAAGGTTGGGAAGTACCTCCTTTTCAGATCTGGTCACCAAACACGGCCAAAGCCATTTCAAGCAACGTTTCGATTTTCTGAATGGTGGTCTTTCAGCAGGGCGATACTTGGAGTATCTACCACTCTGGAACGTGCCGCAAATATACTATATTTTATCTTTATATCAATTAAATGTGTTATGACACATTTTATTTAAATGAAATTTATTTGCACACGCCGGGTTCGAACCCGCGACCTCTGGATTCGTAGTCAAGCGTCTTACCACTAGACCATGCAAGCCGTCAAACTCATAGCACATATCGACGTAATGTTTTTGTTTATTCGTATAATCACTTTTTCACAGTATTGTTATCGACTAAAATATAGCATATAACCTAAAAAACCGTTTAGTTGTGTCCAGTTTAGTCGCATAATAAAGCACTTCGGCGACTCCGCCCGCACGTTTTGATATTCGACATAAATTGACATAACTCAACGGTTTTTTTTGGTTATTTGCTATATTTTTGTTTATAACAATACTGTGAAAAAGTGGTTGTACAAATAAACAAAACATTATGTCAACATGTGTTATGAATGGATGTATACATACCCTAGCCCTAGACTTAGCCCCATCCACGCCCGAGTCAGGAAAAAATCAACAATCCTGGCTACACAATCTATCCCCCCTGGTATATTATTGCTCTGAGGGTTGACCTTTTCGAAATTTGCACAGCTTAACTTACTATATTTTCTAGTATTTAGTTTGCGACCAAATGAAGTCTGACTGGTAGCTGTGCAGATCGTTTTTTGTCATGGCTCTATATTATTTATTTATTTATAAATTAACGGACTTAAAGTCCAATTACAAAAAATACATATAAAACACGAAATGGAAAAAAGAGCAACAGAGAAGGAATAGCACATACTTAATAATAAATGAAGCTATGACAAAAATAAGGCAAAATAAACATAAGAGAGAACATTCAAGCCATGTTCTAGTCAAAGTTTTGGTAGAGTCGTAAAGAATGACAAAAATCGTTTAGACTGCTACCAAAAATTTCAAGACCATGGCTTGAGTTGACAAGTCTTGACATTCTGGACATTGGAGAATTATACCCATAATTAGTATTGTGACGATTGAGGAACAGCAATTCATTGTTTCTGAGTCTACGGAAAGGAATGTTGAACTGGATAAGTTGCAACGGAGAAGGTGAGTCAATAAAACAATTAATAATTTTGTAAATGAAAATTAAAACGAATTCTTTCCCGCGCTTTTCTAATGAATAATGTTATTTTTAAAGCATGACAGAAAACAACAGTGCTTGGTTTACTGTCCAAGTATTGCCAAGCGACCAACCATTGTGTACACAGAGTTCTTACGTACTTGCATTGTTTTCTAGCGCAAAGTAGTCAAAGTGCCATTAGTGAAAAAATAACATGTTCCAGTAGCAAATAGTCATTCACTTTACCTCTGAAAACATAATCATCCGCCTCGGGGGACTGCTGGAGTGGAATTCGGGGGGCTCCCGTAGCCCCAGGGCTGTGCAGTATCCTGGTGTTGTTCGGTATCTTGCTGGTGCTGGAAGCCCTGGGGCTCCCGAAGTTTGGTACCGTTCTGGGGCTGCCCAGGACCCTGCCGGGACTTTGCAGGACCCTGGTGGGGCTTCTGATGCTCGGGACCCTGACCGGGCTGCTCAAGATGATGGCGGGGCTGTGGGTGACCCGCCTGGGACTGTGGGACAGTTTTCTGGGGCTCTCTTGGGGACTTCTTGTCCGGGGTGTGTGCATCACAGGAACTGGGGAAAATTCAGAAAAAAACCTAAATAATTCAAAGTTTTAAATATATCATTTACGAATTACTATTTTATCTTTGTGTGTACCTCAGAGCAAGAATATACATGGCCTGTTCAAAAGAAAAGGTGAATTTTGAATTTTCGCGGGCTGTGTACATTCGATTATTGATTTTTTGTTGTTGTTATGTTGGTACACATATGTTTATCATATGTTAGTATTATCAGCCATTCTGGATTAGTGGTGTATTTTTGACAACTGGAAAGGTTAGTCACGTTTTTGTGTGTTTTTGATTTTTTGCTTTTGAAAAAAATGGATCAAAGAATAAAAAAGATGATTTGTTTTTCCACAACTCCAGGACGCTCATCGTCATTAACATCTTCTCGGCCTTCTGAAAAGTGTTTATAAGTGGTACAAGCGAGTATATGGAGAGAGAGCTACATATTTTTATCCAACTTATACAAATTTATGATAAATCACTTTCTCCGGGTTTTTACGCCGTAAACCGTGAGAGAGAAAGAGACAAGACAAGTTGTCACGTAATATAGCACCACCATTCGGTATGCAAGCATATTTTTCCGTATCCCGCGTCTCCGGCCACGGCGTTTTGCTATGCAACATAACTCGGTTTTTTAGGTTATATCCTATATTTTTGTTTATAACAATACTGTGGAAAAGTGGTTATACAAATAAACAAACACATTATGTCGATATGTGCTATGAATGGATGTATAAATACACTAGCCCTAGTCATAGCCACGCCCGAATCAGACAAAATCATCAATGCTGACTACAGAAGCGCTCCCTCCTCTATACTATTGCTCTGAGTGTGTACCCATCTCCTATTCAGTAATATCCAATTTCTTGGGGAAATTACTAGTGTTAAAATTACACGGCAAATCTACACGTTTGGGAAATTACACGTGAATAAAATTACACACCGTGAAAAGACACTTATTCAAAATGAATATATGCCGTTAAGGGTCAGTACCCAAAAATACACACTTTTTGGCTTTCTAATACAAGCAATACTACAAATGATTTATATGTTTATTCTACACGGGTAGTTGGGGAAATGTCTAAGTTTTATAGTGAATACAAAATTTTCGCTGTTGTCTTTTAAATTTTATATGAAATTCATACTGGAATTCAGGTAAAATGTTCTAAAATGGCTGAACTGGTTTTAAAACTGCATTTTTTACTGTCATTTTAGTATGTTTTTCGTTAAATTCAAAAGATTACAACCTTAATTTTTTATTCACTGTAAACCTTAGACATTTTCCTAAATGCCCATGTAAAATTTACAGATAAATCATGTGCAGGATTGCTTATATTAGAATCATAGACATAAAATACAAGACACGTCATATTCATACAAATCTTACTAAAACTGTAGCATTACTAGTAACGTCTTGTATTCCGTTTCACCCGCGTATGAAAAGGATAGCCATTCAAAGAATATGTGTGTACGGATGAGATAGCTACATGAACGTCCCACGCTACTGTTATAATGGGTATTGCGCCACTAGCCGTGGTTGTCTTTCACACCCTTATGTATTTCTGCATTCGCTATCTCACACTGTTTTTGAGTTTAAAAAAACCTTGTGAATAATTAATAGTAAATAGTGAATTGAAATAATAAGTGATTTGTGGGTAATTATGAATGGAAAGAAACTCCATGAGATATGTTTTTTGCTCCCGAATGATTTTTACGCCTCTCAAGGCATTTTTGTCAGAAAAGAGCCAATAGCGACGCGTTTGTAACAGCTGGTGACAGCTTGTCTGTCGAACGAATGTTTGTGTGATACTAAACGCAGTAAATCTCATGCATGTCTCGCGGACTCGGTTTACTGCAACCAGGCGCGTTGTCTCAGTAACGTATCTACATTATTTAATTCACCTAAGATTAGAATGCTACAAAAGGACATTTAGCGTCATTTTAGGTGAAACAGCATTTATTATATATTTGATCGCATCCTCATAAAGAGGTGAATTAATCATTTTTCACCCTTCCGCTTTTGTGTGTGTATAAAATAATGAATATTTAAAGTATTTTCCTCACCATGTGGTCTACATCCTAATTTCACGACCGAAATATTTAATTATTGGTAAACATGTCGAAACCGATCGCTTAATTACACGCGTTTAACCTAAAAACACTGTTGATTGCGAGTGGTAGTCAATTGTCGTAACTTTCGATAAATCGTTACCCTCAAATACGAAAATATCCAATTTTATTAGCTTTTTCATGCTCGGACGGTGGATAATTTATTTATTTACCTTATCTGAAAGGCGAACAGGAAAACGTATATGTGTCGAATCAATTCAAAGTCGTTCAGAGAACTTTTCGTATTATTTCGATTGTTAATTTAACGGGGTTATTTGACTACCTCTCAGTAAGCTGTGGATTAGCGCTATTCATAGAGTAACGTAGGTATATCATGCGTTTCACTAACGCTGAGTAACACTACTCGCTAAGTAAATGTCTGTCAAACTACTCCGCACTCTAACCTACGATTTGCTGCTACTTACGAGATAGATACATATACTGTTCAAAATGGCGTCGAATTGATTTTTGACGAATAATTGTAGAAGTGATAAAAGATCTCAATATCAGAGCAATAATATACAAGGAGGGATAGCTTTGCGAAACAGCGTAGTCAGGATTGTTGATTTTGTCCTGACTCGGGCGTGGCTAGGGTTTTCAAGGACACACCTTTTTACATCCACTTATAGCACATGTTGACATAATATTATGTTTATTTGTATAACTACTTTTTCACAGTATTGTTATCAACAAAAATATAGGATATAACCTCAAAAACTGTTACATAACAAAACGTAGTGGGCGGAGTCGCCGGAGACGCGGGAGACGAAGAAATATGCTTACAAATATGCCAAAAGTGGTGCGATATTATGTGACAGCTTGTCTTGTCTCTTTCTCTCTCGCGGTTTACGACGTAAAAACCCGGAGAGTAAATTTGTATAGACTGGGTAAATGCTGTGAAAATGAGATCCCTGAGACGTATGTGCGTAAACCCATGTGTGACCGTAATAAAAATGTGGATGTCCGTAAAGAATGCAAGACTGATGTAAGCGTAATGAAGATCCAGCTTAGATTGTTTGGGCATGTAGAGCGACTGGACGAAGAAAGAAGTGTGAAAATAATATATGACGCGAACGTGAATGAAAGAAGAAGTCGAGGACGCCTGGGAAGACATGGCACGAACAAGTAAATCAAATACTTGAATCGGATCATGTGAAGAGTCAGAATAACAAAAGAGTATGTATGAGACGATTTATGAATGTGAAGGAATCAAGGTGTCTGTGCCGAGACAGAGTTGTATGGCGGTCCGTCTTCTCCGCCTACCTCTGCGGAGAAACGGCGCGATGGTTAGTCAGAGACTACCATAGAAAACCTTTCATTAAAATACAGGAATAATTGGTATGTAGCAAATAGCATACATACACACGTTTTTTTTCTCTCAGTGATTTGCATAATTTGAAAGCTCACAGCAAATTTAACAAGAAAGTAATAATCGTCTGTTGTTAATTTTATAAATACAACAATGACTTGAACCTTGGCACCCTGACCTACCCCCCCCCCCACCCCTCCCAGGCAGGAGCCCACACCGCCCCCGGCTTGACCTGAATAGGGCTTCACGCGAAAACCCCGCAAAAAGACAGTTGAGTGTTTTTCTAATATCTGGCGGTGATTTTATTTGGCAATGTGGAACGGCTGCCGCTGCATGGGCCGCGATTTTTGCAAACATCCATTTATCAACGTCGTCTCGACACAATGGGTGACATTGAAGACGTGCGGTTTCGAGGGAATGGCCTATATTAAAAAAATAAATCAACTAGATTGAAGGGGCAAACCAACCGTGGAAGAAAGTCGACGAAATGGAAGGAGTAGAGAAGTTTTCGCAAGCATTACCACTAGCGTTGTGAAAAGAACTACTTGAAAGAACTATTTCAAATAACGACTTCACAGAACTACTTCAAAGAACTACTTCCAAGAACTACTTCAAAGAACTACTTCCAAGAACTACTTCAAAGAACTACTTCAAAGAACTACTTCCAAGAACTACTTTAAAGAACTTCTTCAAATAACTACTTCCAAGAACTACTTCCAAGAACTACTTCCAAGAACTACTTTAAAGAACTTCTTCAAAGAACTACTTCCAAGAACTACTTCCAAGAACTACTTTAAAGAACTTCTTCAAATAACTACTTCCAAGAACTACTTCCAAGAACTACTTCAAAGAACTACTTCAAAGAACTACTTCCAAGAACTACTTCCAAGAACTACTTCAATGAACTGCCTCAATGAACTACTTCAAAGAACTACTTCCAAGAACTACTTCAAAGAACTACTTCTTTTGGCAGCCGTTCCCACTTCATTCATTGTTCACTGAACAAATACTACAATTGAAGTTGGTAGTTCATTTTAGCGTTCATTCATTTCATTATCTTCGTTCAATTCATTTCATTGAACAAATACTTCAATGGAAGTTAGATTACAAAGAACTACTTCAATTTGCGGCAGTTCAGTTGTGAAGTTGAACTTCAAAGCCTATAAAGAAGTACTTCATTACAAGTACTTCGACTTTAAAGTACTTCGATCTAAAGGAACGTGATTTTTTGGGAGTTCTTTTCGTTTTAAAATTTCTACCGACTAGTACTTTTTATTTTGGCGAGGAACCGGTTCCAGTTCTTTTCACTTTCAAATCCCTGCCGACTAAGATGTGTTTTTTTCGGCGAGGAAGCGGTTCCAAAAAGAACTGAACAAATAACCGGATAAATTCAAATCTCTTTTTTGCGAGTTTGACTTCAATTGAAGTGTTCACTGCGCAGGGTTCATTTTAAAGAACTAGTAATTCGCGAAGCATTCACAAAACATTAAAGTTTTTCCCAACGCTAATTACCACTAATACATGTGATCACTCAAATGTGTTACCTACTCAGAGCAATAATATACCAGGAGGGATAACTTTGCGAAACAGTGTAGTCAGGATTGTTAATTTTTTTCCGACTTGGGCGTGGCTAGGGTTTTCATGGACACACCTTTTTACATCTACTTATAGCTCATGTCGATATAGTGTTTTGTTTATTTGTATAACCACTTTTTCAAAGTACTGTTATCAACTAAAATATAAGATATAACCTCAAAAACCGTTGAGTTATGTCGCATAACAAAACGTAGTGGGCGGAGTCGCCGGAGACGCGGGAGACGCGGGAGATTGAAAACGTGCTTACATACCTAAAAGTGGTGAGATATCATATGATAACTTGTCTCGTTTCTTTCTCTCTCACGGTTTACGGCGCAAAAATCTTGATAAAGTGTTTTCATCGTAAATTTGTATAGGTTGGGCAAAAATATTTAGCTCTCTCTTTTCGTATATATTCTTACTCCAAAGTTACCTTAGAGTACATAGAGTAGTATCTATCCAAGGCAGTGAAGTCAGTTTTTGACTTGTTTTTGATGATTTTAACCTGACTCGGCGCTCCTGGGCGTGGCTAAGACTACGGCTAGGATATTTATACATCCATTCATATCACATATCGACATAATTTTTTGGTTTATTCGTATAGCTACTTTTTCATAGTATTTTTATCAATAAAAAAAATATATCAAAAATATAGCATATAACCTAAAAAACTGTTTAGTTGTGTCAAGTTTAGTGGCATAATAAAAAATGTGGGCGGAGTCCCACGGTGACCCAGGAGCTTAAGATCATTGGGTGACAGTATATAGAAGTGGTCCATGAAATTTGTTGTCTCTTTCTCTCTCGTGGTGTACGACGTAAAAACCCGGAGACAGGGATTTATCACAAGTTTGTGTAGGTTGGGTAAAAATAGTTAGCTCTCCCTCCATATATTGTTACTTCAAGAAAGTTACCTACTTGACGATAAAAATAACTTCCAAAAGGATTAATGATCTTCAAGCGGTAATCTCCTTATATCTGGACCCAGAGGTTCATGTTCCAACGTGGGCAAATATTTTTAAAAATATAACATATTTTGTATTATTTTTTTTTTAATATTCTATATATCTGAGAGATTACCATTTAGAATCGAAACGTTGTTTTAAATTGCATTTGCCATGTTTTGTGACTGGGTATTTTTCAACTTTCTTCTTCACCTCCCTAATTCCTTCAGCGTCACAAGGTTCCCCGAATGGTAGTGGCATAGTTTCATTTGCTCCGTGCAAATAAAACCCTTGTGTAGTATCACATGAAAAAACAAATCATTACTAGTAACTAGCGTTGGGAAAAACTTCAATGTTTTGTGAATGCTTCATGAATTATTAGTTCTTTAAAAAGAACCCTTCGAAATAAACACTTCAATTGAAGTCGAACTCGCAAAAAATAGATTTTAATTTATCCGCTTATTTGTTCAGTTCTTTTTGGAACCAGTTCCTCGCCGAAAAACCACTGGCTAGTCGGTAGAGATTTGAAAACGAAAAGAACTGGAACTGCTTTCTCGCCAACAAAATCACGTACTAGTCGGTAGCACTTTGAATTTTACCACCTTCAATTGAAATATTTGTTCAATGAAATGAATGAACGCTATAATGAACTACCGACTTCAATTGAAGTATTTGTTCAGTGAACAATGAATGAAGTACGAACTGTTGCCAAAAGAAGTAGTTCTTTGAAGCAGTTCTTTCAAAGCGGTCACAACGCTACTAGTAACATTGGTAGCGGTGTTTGTTCTCTCGTAGAAAATAGATTAAGTGCCGAATTCATGAATTGCGGAGAAAAGCGTAAGTGCATTTTTTAATGAACATTATGAAATAAAGAAAAAGGAAGATAAAAAAGAAAGAAAGCAAGAAACCCGGGTCTCACCGCTACCTCCCAAAGAAAAGAATGAAAGAGAGAGAAGAAGAAAAAAAAGAAAGCTAGTAGGTCTCAAGAGAAAAAAAGATAAAGAGATAAAGAAAAAAAAATAAAGAAAGCAAGAGACCCGGGTCTCACCGCTACCTCCGAGAGAAAGAAATAAAGAAAGAGAGAAAGAAAAACAAAAATAAAGAAAGCAGGAGACCCAGGTCTCACCGCTACCTCCAAGAGAAAAGAAAAGAAAAGAAAAGATAGAAAGATGAAAAAAAAAAAAAGCAAGAAAGCCGGGTTTCACCGCTACCTCCGAAAGAAAATCAGGGTAGTTGGCGTTGACTGCAGAATACCGCAACGTAGTAGACTGTATTATATCTGACCCAAGTGGAATCCGATAAAAAGCACTCGGAAACTCATTTAAATTTACTTGTATCACGCGAGCGTCAAAACTTCAATAAACTTTCTCATCATCACGACGATATATGACGTTGCAAAGGAACTCTTGACTGCAAAGACGGTTGACCTTGATTATTAATGACGAAGCTGCGTCTTACCCGTGAGATTTATTTGCACCGGTCTGTTGTGAGAATTCATCCTTTCCTGGGCATCTGCTCGGCCTCTCTATAACAAGAAAAGTCAGTTAGAAAATGTTATGACATTCGTCGACTGTTCAAAATCAAATTAACATTTTTGTAAAATATTAATTTGATTTTGGAATATATTATGACCTCTCCGCTGCGTAGGTTGCTGTGTACACCAGTGAAGCACAACCTTTTTTAATAGAAGGGCCAGTGTACCTATTTTCTAAGCGTTCGTTAAGATACCGCATAGGGTACACGTGTTACCATAGAGTTGGTAGAGTAGTATCTATCCAAGGCAGTGAAGTCAGTTTTTGACTTGTTTTTTTATGATTTTAACCTGACTCGGCGCACCTGGGCGTGGCTAAGACTAAGGCTACGGTATTTATACATCCATTCATATCACATATCGACATAATGTTTTTGTTTATTCGTATAGCCACTTTTTCACAGTATTTTTATCAACAAAAATATAGCATATAACCTAAAAAACCGTTTAGTTGTGTCAAGTTTAGTGGCATAATAAAAAATGTGGGCGGAGTCCCGCGGTGAACCAGGAGCTTAAGATCATTGCGACAGTATATAGAAGCGGTCTATGAAATTTGTTGTCTCTTTCTCTCTCATGGTGTACGACGTAAAAACCCGGAGAAAGTGATTTGTCGCAAGTTTGTGTAGGTTGGGTAAAAATAATTAACTCTCCCTCCGTACATTGTTACTTCAAGCGTGTTACTAATATGTGGTACACGTGTTACCAACAAAGAAAAAAAAACTTTAAAATGCTCTGGTGTAAACTTACTAACCATATTATTAAATATTTTATTAACCAAGTGGGCCGTACAAAATAAGTCCGCGGACTGCACGAAATGGGTTCGCGGGCCGCGAGTTGTGCATCACTTGTGTACACATACAAAGTGTTACAGCTGCAATTTAATTAGTATTTATTATTTAATGCCTTCCTTCAGTACCATTAGTTAGTTACCATTAGTACCATTGCACTACTTTAATGCACTCATTTTTCTTAAATTAAATCTACGCTGACATCAAATGAATCTGTTGCATTATTACGAGCAGTTTTACTAAAAACAAAACCATGTTTTTTATATTTGTTTTATAGTGAATACCGCACAAGAGTCCCAACTGCTCCCAACCGTCTGGAGTCAGTGGGACTATGACATCCCCAATTGGGGTATGTATGTAGTGAGACTAATGGTAGTGGGGAGGGGAAGGAGATGGAGAAGAGGAAGGTCGGGAAGTACCTGGCTGTTCAGATCTGATCAACAAATACGGCTAAAGCCATTTCAAGCAACGTTTCGATTCTGAATGGTGGTCTTTCACCAGGGCGATACTATGAGTATCTACCACTCTGGAACGTGTCGCAAATATACTATAATATATATTATTTTATATGAATTAAATGTGTTATGAGTTATGACACGTACTAATTAAATACAATTTATTTTCGCACGCCGGGTTCAAACCCGCGACCTCTGAGAGGATATGTGGAAGGGGATGGTTTGTAAGTACCTGGCTATTTCGATCTGGTCAACAAACACGGCTAAAGCCATTTCAACCAACGTTTCGATTCTGACTGGTGGTCTTTCACCAGGGCGATACTTAAAGTATCTACCACCCTGAAACGTGCCCCAAATATATGATACTATATAATATTTTATATGAATTAACTGAAATGTAAAAAAAAAATTTAGTTCATTTAGTTAAAAGAAGAAAAAACTTTTTTATTGGGATACAACTCAGTTCTTATTGGTAAATTCAATTTATTTTTATGTGACATGTATGGCTTTACTAGAACACATACATCTCATAACCCTATTTGTAACACTTCTAACCTCAGAGCAAAAATATATACGGAGAGAGAGAGCTAAATTTTTTTACCCAACCCATGCAAATTTATGCTAAATCACGTAAACCGCGAGGGAGAAAGAGACAAGACAAGTTCTCAGATAATATAGCACCACCATTCGGTATGTAAACATATTTTCCGTCTCCGGCGACTCCGCCCACTACGTTATGCGACATAACAGGACATAACTCAACGGTTTTTCAGGTTATATCCTATATTTTTGCTGACAACAATACTGTGAAAAGGTGGTTATACAAATAAACAAAAACATTATGTCGACATGTGAGAAAGAAAGAGACAGCAAAATTTCCCAAATTATCACACCGCTTTAAAGCATTGTAAGAATGTTCTTCTTGTACCGCGTCCCCGTTGACTCCGCCTACACGTTTACATATGCGACATAAATGGACATAACTCAACGGTTTTTCAGGTTATATCCTATATTTTTGTTGACAACAATACTGTGAAAAAGTGGTAATACGAATAAACAAAAACATTATGTCAACACGTGCTATGAATGGATGTATAAATACCCTAGCCCTAGCCCTAGTCCTGGCCACGCCCGAGTCAGGCAAAAATCATCAATACAGCGCCCTTGAGGTGATTTTTCACAAAAACGGCGCTACAAAAATTATCCAAATATTATTATTATTAGAGAAGCGCTCCCTCCTGTGTATTATTGCTTTGCGCTTCTAACCTATTTAACCAAAATGTTCACATTTTTTTCGTATTCCGTCTGGGTTTTGAGAATAATCGAATCACTGCACAACAAAAAATAAACAAAATAAAGTAAACGAAAAATAAAACATGAAAATGAGAGTTCTACCTGTCGCCGGTGCTGGCAGTGGCTAATCACAGCAATCAGTGTTCACCTGGGGCGACCGAAGGTCAACGAATTCACCTGCCAAATGCCGCATTTAACAGATTCGGTGATGCGATAAAAATGAACGAACCCTTCGTGATTAGGGCACATAAAACGACCCACATACTTGCGAGCTAAAGCGGCTGGAAAATCCTAGCAGTTTTATTACGGGTTTTCGAAAATCCGAAATGATAGGCACCAACAATTGAAAACGGGAATTATATTTTGTCGAACGTTTTCCAATACTTTTTAGTGCATAATATAAATGGACTAATTCAGCTTTTTGACTGGGGTGAACTTAAATGTGTTTGGCTAAAAAGGGGGATGTTTTTTTCATCTAGGAAGTTTCAGTTTTATCAATTGATTTAATTCAGTCCGGTGACGCATATGAGGCGTGCCCTTCATATAGAGGCACATATGCACCGCCTACCCTGCGGTACTCGCATAAAAATATGAATTATAATGGATTATAAAATAATAATAATAACAGTGAACTTATAGCGCAGTTTTGTAATATTTTACCGTAAGGCGCTACATACTAAATTAATTAAGCTAATAAGACTAACTAACGAGGAGAAAATAATATATAAAACATGTATACAAATTAAAACTATCTGAAATCATGTTCGTCATCATAATTCGGGGACGATGAGGGATGTTAGTCAAAATAACAGAAGAGTATGTATGAGACGACGTATAAATGTTAATGAAGCAAGGAGTGTGCGCTAAGTCACAGATGTATGGCGGCTTGTCCTCTCTGCCTACCCCTTCGGGAAGCGGCGTGATGGTTAGTTAGTTATGGATTAAATAACATGAAAATATTGCAAAAAGTAAATCTACGCTTTCAAAAGTTCAGCCAATCGCACCGCCGCGAGCGCCCCGCCGACTGTCCTACTATAACGTGTCAAAAGCAGTAACTACATATGCCCAAACGCCGCCAACGTCAGAGTAAAATATCCTGTGTTCACTAGACTACACAAAATATGTATGCTGTGAGCTGTTGTCCGTTTAAGTGGCTCGTTTGTGTTAGTATCTTTAATAGTGTCTAAACAGTGCTTTTACAGAACAAATGCAATAACAAATAATGACATATGTTGGTACCTATCTTTATTATTATTAATCTGCTGTTTTTCCTACTGCCTAGCTTTGTTAAAAAGTCTGTGTACGCCACTGATACCTACCGAGTATTAATTAATTGCATCCCTAACGTATTATAGCACGAGGCAGTGCATGACGGGTATCATAAAATATAAATAATCATTTTTATGACTACCACATACTGACATTTAAGTAATCCAAAATGTGATCAGTAAAATATCAGCTTGGTTGATAATTTTTTTTTTCGTTCTATAACCAAAATTATTTACAGTCAAATAAGAGGCGTATGCCAGTATGCCTCTCGTGGAAAAATACTTGAAACGGTTTAATGGAGAAACATGCGAGGTTTGAAGGTTGGTGCGTTAACTTAATGGTTAAAGCAGACATGCAGATTTAAAAAACATAAGTACATAATAGTGAATACCACAAAAGAGTATTTTTTATAATTCAATTGAATTAAATTTAATATTATTATTATTTAGTCTAGCTTCTATTAATTTTTAATTTTTGAACTAAATATTAAAAATATTTTTGTTTATTTATTTGCAGCCGTTATAGACTTTTATACAAATGTAAAAAAATAATTTTTTTAAACAATAACCTCTAAGTGCAAAAAATATTATAAAATAAAAATAAAAAAGAATATTGAATAACAGATACAAAATATGGTAGATGAAAATAACTAATAATATTTAATAAATAACAGGTCCAAAAACATTGTAAAAGAAAAGAAAATAATAATATTCAATAACAGGTCCAACTATTAGTTTAGCTCTGCCGAATGACAACAACTGTACTAAATTAGACTTATAGTTTGATATTGACGTGTTAAATATATCAGCGACATCGGAGTATGTGTATCACAGCTGTTGCATTCGTCGCATAGGCAATCGCATAGTATTACATTTAATTCAATTGAATTATTTTAAAAAAACTGGAGTTCTACAAATAAAACACAAAAACTATAAATAGACCACACAATAGTCCCAATTGCTCCCAACCGTCTGGAACCAGTTGGTCTATGGCATCCCCGATTGCGGGGTAGGTTGTGAGGCTGAAGGTAGGGATGGAGGAGGAAAGAGATGAAGAAGAGGAAGGTTATGAAGTACCTGAATATTCAGATCTGGTCACCAAACACGGCTAAAGTCATTTCAAGCGACGTTTCGATTTCGAATGGTGGTCTTTCAACAGGGCGATACTTAGAGTATCTACCACGATGCCGCAAAGTGGAGATTTCAAGTTTCGATCGCATTAATAACCTTTGTTCTTGTGTGTTTTTCTAAAGCACACGATTTAATTATTGTTAATACTGTTTAAAAATTAATTTTAATTTTTAAATTTATTTATTGACTGGGGAAAAGCCATCACTAATATTGCCTGAATAATATAGAATTCCAATTCCTCGTTTAAGACAATAAAATATTAAATACTTCCTGAAAGAACTGATTGCATATGTCCTTGGACATACGACCAGCTAGGGCATGTAAATTTGTTAAAGAAAATATAAGTTTTTTTTTTTTAAATAATACCTGTATGTCAAAACACAATCCTCTGAGGTAACGGTATATAGGTAATAACCAATGACTGTGTTTATTTGCATAAGACTAATTCGTACGCGAATATTGGGAACAGATTATTCGGGACACGATGATTCCCCACATGGAAAACTACGAACACAGATTATTCTGTACACAGATTATTTCGGACACAGAACGTTGCTCACATTGAAATCTCTGGGCAAATAATATTCCGTACGCAAGTTATTCCATACAAAGATTATTCCGGACACAGCTTATTCCCCACACAGATTGTTAATCAAACTCAAAATTCCGGACACTAAGGTTATAAGACACCCTTGATATAAATAATTTCTTAAAATTTGGTTAGTTCCTAATAATTACTGTAAACAATCACTATTTATTTAATGTCCTTAAAAATTCGATATTACAATTTCAAATTAGAACATTTGTCCGGAGTTTTCCATGGGTGGAATCATCGTTAGAGCAATATTCGTGTACGGAATCATCGTGTGTGCAATATTCGTGCATGAAATCATCGTGTGCGGGATTATCGTATACACAATATCCGTGAATGGAATCATCGTGTGAACAATATTCGTGTATAGGATCATCGTGTGCGCAATATTAGTACGTGGAAACATCGTGTGCGGAATCATCGTTAGAGCAATATTTGTGTATGGAATCATCGTTTTAGCAATATTCCTGCACGGAATCATCTTGTAAGCAATATTGGTGAGTGGAATCATCGTGTACGCAATATTGGTTAATGGAATCATCGTTTGAGCAATATTCCTGGACGGAAACAACTTGTAAGCAATATTCGTGTGTGGAATCATCGCGTACACAATATTTGTGTATGTAATCATCGTTTGAGAAATATTCCTGGACGAATTCATCGTGTGCACAATATCGAGATCTTTAAAAATATATGTAAAAATATAAATATATATTTGTTTACGGAATAATCCAAGAATCAGGGAATGATAATTAAGGAGTACACTTTTAGTATTAGTTGGGATTAACATTGTTGAATACATCAGAAGAGTAAAGCTGACCTATTGACCTACATACTCATTCGATGGTCTCAGAAAATAGAATAGTTAATTTATTCATCAAGTCAACCGCGCCATAATACCGCCATTACTGCATTTCCTGAATCATTAATTTTAAGATAAGCACTTAAATTTGCAAGTATAAAAAGAAGCGTCTTGAAAAATGGAGATGTGACGAGGTAATTTAAAGTTTTTGTGTTGAGTTTGTATAACCCAATTAAAAAATATATTTTATTTATTTATTTATTATTTTCCTCAACAATACATATTTTTTTGTTGGTTGGTATAATTGCCCATCCCACTAGGCATATAAGCCTGTGTTGGGGATGACAATTTGCAAAAGTGTTTTTTTAGCTACATAGTAACATGTCAATATCGAAAATATAGTACATACGTAATAAAAATAATATAAGTAAATGACAATTTTGAAGATATAGAATCTACATATTAAGAACTAAATTAAACTTGTTTTTTAAGGTGAGTAATGATATTGCTTTTAAAGGAGCTTTTGGTTTGTATATTTCTGATGGTGCTGGGCAGAGAATTGAATTGCTTAATGGCGTTGTACTTAAAACTTTTTTGTCCGTCAGCGGTTTTATAGGCTGGGATATTATAAAAAATATGTTTGACTGCCTTAAGGTTCTAGAAATTTTCCTTTCTTCAAACATATGGACATTATTAAATTAGTGCCATAGGATATTTTTTGAGTATAGTTGTTTCAAGTTTCGGAGGTCTAGCTCCTTAAAAACAAATTCAGTGCTCGTCCTTAAAGGAACTTTAGGGATAACTTTCAGAAATAATTTTTGGATGTTTATTAAAGGCTCCAAGTAATTGTTAGTGGCACTACCTCAACTGATAATGCCAAAGTCTAAAGAAAATTGCACAAGTGCACAGTAAACTTAATTTTTAATTTAATATTTCTATCAAATTTAATATATTTTCATTATTAAGTTATGCTGGTTTTTTTGTTTTTAGTGACAGCTGTTTCGGCGTTCAAGGCCTTTACCAAACTTTTGTTTGGCCACATGCTTAGAGTATATAGAGTGGTATCAATCCAAGGCAGTGTAGTCAGTTTTTGATGATTTTTACCTGACTCGGTGGACCTGGACGTGGCTAAGACCAAGGCTAGGGTATTTATACATCCATTCATATCACATATCAACATAATGTTTTTGTTTATTCGTATAACCACTTTTTCACAGTATTGATTTCAACAAAAATATAGCATCTAACCTAAAAAACCGTTTAGTTGTGTCAAGTTAAGTGGCATAATAAAAAGTCCCGCGGTGACCCAGGAGCCCAAGATCATTGTGACAGTACGTAGAAGCGGAGTATTGTATTTGTTGTCTCTTTCTCTCTCATGGTGTACGACGTAAAAACCCGGAGAAAGTGATTTATCGCAAATTTGTGTCGGTTGGGTAAAAATAATAAGGTCTCTCTTGATACATTGTTTCATCAAGGCCACATGACTAATTTATTTAATATTCACATTAATTATCAATTTCGGTATAGTCGATTTACATTGATATTCTTATTCTGCGGGGTACTTTACTATAAAATCTGTTTTCCCCCATTACCGCACAAGAGTCAGAGTCCCGACTGTCTGAAGCCAGTGAGAGTAGAGTAGTAGTGGTAGTGGTAGATACTCGCAGTATCGCCCTGGTGGAAGACCACTACTCAAAATCGAAATGTTGCTTGAAATGGCTTAAGTCGTGTTTGGTGACCAGGTCTGAGTAGCCAGGTACTTCCCGACCTTCCTCTTCTCCATTTATTTCCCCTCCCCAATACCTTCAGCTTCACAACATACCCCGATTGAGGATGCCACAGTCTCACTGGCTCCAGACGGTTGGGAGCAGGTGGAACCTCAGAGCAATAATATACAAGAGAGAGCGCTCCTGTAGTCAGTTTTGTTATGAGGTTTGCCGGATTCAGCTAGACCTGGGTGTGGCTAGGACTAGGGCTAGGTTATTTACACATCCATTCATAGCACATATCGACATAATGTTTTTGTTTATTCGTATAACCACTTTTTCACAGTATTGTTATTAACAAAAATATAGCATGTGACCTAATAAACCGTTGAGTTATGTTAATTTATTTCGCGTATCAAAACGTGTGGGTGGAGTCAACGGAGACGCGGGACTTGAATTACATTCTAATGATACTTTAAAGCAATGTGATAATTTGGGAGATTTTGTTGTCTCTTTCTTTCTCATGGTGTACGACGTGAAAATTCGGAGAAAGAGATTTATAAAAAAAAAATTGTATAGGTTGGGTAAAAATAATTAGCTCTCTCTCCATATATTGTTACTTCAAGGTTGGGACTCTTTTGCTGTATTCACTATTGTGGATTTAAAAAAATAATTGATTCGTTCATTAGTTTCTCTTTTGGTCGCCTGTACAGATAACCTCATGGGTTCATACAATTTTCTGTAGATAACAAATAAATTAAAACCTGCCTAAGTCTCTTAAAATCAAAAAAAAATGTAGATTCCCCCAACGACAACAATTTCATAAATTTCAATTTACCTAATGAAAATCGCCTCGTTTGACTCACGTAACGCGATTGATATTAAAACCGCCCCTCATTTGTCTAACTACACGTGGAAAAAAAATTAAATCGAGATATGGCACAGTTGACGTCACCGATTCGTTTCTATGGCATTAAAAAAAAACTTTCCAATGTAAACATTGACTTCTCAAACAATTTTCTATATTACAGTCATCAGGTTGAAGTACCTACCCTTGTCCCTACTAAATTATTCTATTAAAGTACCTACGCAACATTTTTTCTTTCGGGTGATTTTGTTTATTTTTGAGCCCCTCGCGTCATCGGTGCTGCCATAATGATGTAATGTTTTGTATGAACGTCTGTAGGTAGGTACTTGGGTACATAATAAAATAGGGTAAACCTTTGGAGTAAGAATATGTGAAGAGGTACCTTTGCGAAACAGTGCAGTCAGCATTTTTGACTTCATACTGACTCGATAGAAAGAGAGATATATATTAAAGGATGTTGGATAGCCTATTAGTTACCGCCCACATGGAATGCAGAGATTTTTGGTAAACATATTTGAACACATTAAACAAAATAATATCAATACACCATTAAAATGATTTATAAAGTCAAAATATCACACAAACACTAATAGCAGAAGTTTTGCCTTAACAATGGAGAAGCTTTTTGTTGATTTTATGTCTTTATATCATTAACAATGTGAAAATTCTAAAGTTTGGTCAAAAATATTTAAAACTGTTGAAATACCTCTGAAAAGTAATGTTTTATAATCTTTTTTAGTCTTATTTGAACATTCAGCTGATATCACCATCTTGTTTGATTTATTTGCATAACCACAGTAAGTTTTTTAATTAACACAAATATAGGAAATAACCTCCAAATCCGTTGACGTAAGTACGACTCGATGATATAAAGTTAGCGCGGACGGAGAACACTTTTACATACTTAGAAGTGCTGCAATATTATGTGAAGTCTTTTCTTATCTCTTTCTCTCTCACGGTATACGACTTTCTCCATATATATTCTTATTCCAAGGGAAAATATAACATACAAATATACCGAGACTGTATACATACTACAGATACGTTTTTTTGTCGTTTTTTCAATTATGTGTAAGGGTATCATGTCCTGTTCGTGACATGAACACGTTTGAATAGAGGCATTGACATTACGATGTTCCTAATCGTATTATATATTATGTAGATATTATTATGATTATAGGCGCCAGATATACGACACATAATATAATAACATGTTATGTTGTGGTGACACGCTGTCAGGCATTATAATCGATAAACCACGTAATGTTAAATTTCAACTGTGATTGAACTGAGCCCATGACATTGAACATTTTTAAATCAATACCCTCGAACAAGTTTTAACTATAAAAGAAAGGGTAGATTGAAGAGACGATTTCGATGCCTTAATCCAAAAGTTTACGGTACAGTAATTTACTACAAATCGCAATAAAAAACATTGAAAATGTATTCTCTAAACTCGTAAATAAACAAACATTGATTCTCAATATATAAGTTTTATTAGCTGGTTAGTAGCTGAGTGGAAAAACGCGTCGGATTAAAGGGAATTTGAGTCAATTTTTAGTACCACCTTCAAGTATAAATACCAGTTTTCTTTTTTAAAGTTCGTTTTCATAGTTAAATTAATTCTCCAAGTTTGAATTTTTTAAACGCCGCCAAAACGACAATATCTCAAAGGTATGGAGCGGGGGGGGTGACGTCATCCGTACCGTCAGAAGGGCAATTTAATTGGATTTAAAAATAATACCTAATAAGGAATTCCAGTTCATTTTTTTGATTAATTTTAACCGTCTAACTTAGTTAATAGGATTTTTTATATATATTTTTAATATTAAAATTTCATACAATCTTTTTTTTGTATATTCCACCAAAAACATCGCATTACACGGTATTTATCTTTGACATCGCAAACTGTCGTTATCCAGCTGTCAGTCGCGTATTTTGTTAGCTTGTGTTTTTTCTTCAACTTTACCGCTTTTAATTTAACAAAACCTAATAAAATGTCAGGAGATAATACGTATTACTATTGCGTCGTACCGATGTGTAAAAATACAAGCATTACTGCAATTTATCATCATTCCAAGAAATGCAGTTTTACGTTAAAAAAATGGTGTGACGCCATGAAGACGGCGTCACATTGTACGTAAACGGTACATATGACGTAGGAGTTCGTTCGACTAATCATGAAGCGTTTATATTTTATGGTGTTTTAACCAATTTTCAAGAAGCATTTATTAATTCTAAGAATTATAATATGGAAATATATATATTCAGAATCGGTGTTTTTTTATCTACATTTTTAAATTATTATTTTTTATATGAATACCGCACAAGAGTCTCAACTGCTCCCAGCCGTCAAGAGCCAGTGAGACTATGGCATCCCCAAATATGGGTATGTTGTGAGGCTGAAGGTAGTGGGGAGGGGAAGGAGATTGGGAAGAGGAAGGTTGGGAGGTACCTGGCTATTCAGATCTGGTCGCCAAACACGGCTAAAGTCATTTTAAGCAACGTTTCGATTCTAAATGGTGGTCTTTCACCAGGGCGATACTTAGAGTATCTACCACTCTCATGCACATATTTTTTTAAAGTCAAATTTTTTCACTCAACTTCCTTAATTAAGTCCTCCATCGTTGCACAAGCAATTTCTTCCGCTTATTATGATGGCGGTAGGGGTTTTTTTTTAATTTGTCAGGTTATTCGTGAACCGGGAATGTTTGTCTTTCTTTTTAAAAAAAAAGAAAAAATGATGTCTATTTTTAATTATTCAAATTTAAGTATAAGTAATGCATGATAGTCCTTCCGTTTTTTCTTAATTATGGAGGTAATTATCACAAAATAAAAATTATAAGGATGACATTGTATTTTAATTGTATTTATATATTACCTGCTGTTATTATTAAGTTTAAAAATGTTTGATATGTACAATAAATTCAATAAATAAAAATAAATTACTGAATCCCGCAAGCTATAATTTCCGTCGTACCTTGCTGACTGTAATTTCGAAATAACTCACTTGTTTTTTACAAAATGATGTTCTTGTGAATTGTTCTATTTTCTCAGATAATGTGCTTACGTAATAATTAATGCCCGGTGACTGTTGGCACCTCCGGCACACTAGATGTTAAATAACCAATATAAAATATAATTCTGACGTCATAAAAACCGTCCGGGACGTAATCGGACAGGGCGATTAACAACGTATGTGGGTATGTGACGTAATGTGACGCCAAACTCATCTTCACCACTACTACTCGAAAATGGGTCCATTATACGGGTTTAGAGAAAAATGTAATTATTGAAATAATATTAACAATCTTCAACGAAAATATGAAACAGAAAACTTTGGTTAGAGTTTTGCATACCATTACAAAAATGACTATATCGGCAAATTGAATAAATAATATTAATAATTTTCAAGAAATTACGAGATCAATTTAAATACCAGCTTCTAATTAGGTTTCGGTAGTTCAATTGGAAGAGACGTTACTCCCGGATAGAGTAGAGGTTCCGAGTTCGAGTCTCGGTCGCGATCAAATCTTCTTTATTTTCTGATGTTTTTTGTTTCATATTTTCGTTGAAGGTTATTAATATCATTTCAATAAGTAATATCAAAAAGAAAAGCATAAAGTTAATTATCATTGAAAAATTTACTATTTGAAAATAAAAATATGAAAACATATTTCAAAAGTAAAAATATATTTCATCAATAAAAAAAATTATTACTCGGAATGTAATTTTTTTCTTTCTTATTTGAGAAGGTACTGACTGACCTTAGAGTACATAGAGTAGTATCTATCCAAGGCAGTGAAGTCAGTTTTTGATAATTTTAACCAAGTTTTAACTTGACTCGGCGCACCTGGGCGTGGCTAAGACTAAGGATAGGGTATTTATACATCCATTCATAGCACATATGGACATAATGTTTTTGTTTATTCGTATAGCCACTTTTTCACAGCATTTTTATCAACAAAAATATAGCATATAACCTAAAAAACCGTTTAGTTGTGTCAAGTTTAGTGGCATAATAAAAAATGTGGGCGGAGTCCCGCGGTGACCCAGGAGCTTAAGATCATTGCGACAGTATATAGAAACGGTCTATGAATTTTGTTGTCTTTTTCTCTCTCATGGTGTACGACGTAAAAACCCGGAGAAAGTGATTTATCGCAAGTTTGTGTAGGTTGGGTAAAAATAATTAGCTCTCCCTCCATATATTGTTAATTTAAGGCAGTGGTCCCTAACTCATTGGCCGCGGCCCGGTACCGGGCCGTGGACCAAATGGTACTGGGCCGCGCTGCCTGCTTAAAAATCAAAATAATTTTTTGAAAAAAATTTCAATTATATAGCTTGTTTATTTTTAATACATTTTTCTTTACTGTTTTTTTTAAATTTAATATTTCCTTATTGAATAATATTTTTTTTTAAATCTACATTATGTGACCCCCCCCCAATGTGACTCCCCCCAATGTGACCCCCCCAATGTGACTCCTCCCCCCAATGTAACCCCCCTACCCTCAGTGGGCCGCGGTGAAATTATTAAACGCTGACCGGTCCGCGGCGACAAAAAAGGTTGGGGACCACTGCTTTTTAGGTACTGACCGTTGAGTAGGTACTATTTAACATTCTATTTCATAAGTGAAAACAAAAACTAAATAGAACGCGTAGGTACTATATTATTATTAAATATATTTTACCACAGAAAAATAATATAATCAAGAAAATTCAAATATACCGGAATGTTCGAAAAGGTGGAATGGTCAAATTTCCTTCCGGATCACCGCCGCCATATTTTTCACTCGCTAACTTTAGATTAGGCGTGTGAAAAAATCGCCTTTTCGTTCTTCCGCACGCACGTGCGTGCTACGTACGAGTATTTGCGTGTAAAATTAGGGTTTTATCGATATTCTGTGTGATTTTGATCTACGCAAAAGGAGTAATGCGTGTGTTCGTATCTCGCACGAAAAAGGAGGACCATTAACGACATTAGGGGGTGATTTTCTGGTCAGGACCGGATTCAACTATTCTAGGGTCGCATCACCTGCGAGAAATTTCAGACAATACGTATTCATTTACAGTATTCACCCGCAAACATCAAGGTCTAATTTTTTTACCACATTTTCACAGAAAACAACAATTTAAAAGTTTTTAAAAATTTCAACTTGTAAAAATGGTCCAATTTGAAGTGTTAAATGGCGCCATGGGATTATGCAACAGATGACGTCACATGATTGTTGATCAGGTCCGCAACTGCGTCTCAAACGATATAATTTATTTATGCCTAATCTAATCGAAACGTTGCTTGAAATGGCTTAAGCCGTGTTTGGTGATCAGATCTGAATATCCAGATACTTCACAACCTTCCTCTTTCTCTTTCCCATCTTCTTCCCCTCCTCACTACCGTCAATCTCCCAACATACCCTAATTGGGAATACCATAGTTTCACTGGCTCTAGATGGCTTAGGAGCAGTTGGGACTCTTGTGCGTTATTCACTATATTATAAATAAATATACTTTATTTATTTTTAAAGAAAGACAAACATTCCCGGGTTACGAATAACCTGACAATATTTGAAAACTCCTTCTGCCATCATAAGAAGTGGAAGATGTTGCTTGTGCAATGATGGAGGACTTAGCCAGCAGAGGAATTAAACACACGACGCCCGGGTAGGAATCCGACGCGTTTGTCCACTCAGCTACCGACCAGTCCAAATATATATATTTAAAAAATAAAAAAAATTTAACGCCTACTCTTATATCTATATATTATATCTATATATTATATTTACTACTCTTTTGTAATAATATGTATTTTTATTACGATTTATGATACTTTTCATTCTATTATTTTATATCTTCTTTTACTATTATTATCATAATGAGTTATATTTTTGTTTATCTACATCATAGGTATTGCATCATTTAACAAAAATAATTACAACTATCATGACCGGCCTGAACACATGTAGTATGGCAGTCGGTAGAGCTCAAAAACATGTAACGTGTAAAATAAATACAATTAATAACGAAAAAAACAAACAAATCTATGACGTCACAGCTGAGCCGGAGCGTTTATATCTGTTGGTTATTTTTATCATTTTTCTAGATAGATTGTGCGAATAGCGATATGAAATACAAGTTCTTTTTCTGAATCGATGTTGATTGATTTATATATGTTAAATATATTTTTTGGTTATAATTCTTCTTTCAAGAGTAGGTACTGATAAATTTGCCCTTGGGCCGGGCCTGCGTGATTGGGGGCCGGAGGGCTACTGTACATTTACTACAACTTGAATTACACGTGAAAAACTTAACTCGAAGTTCAAAGTCAAAACATATTGTGATTTATTTATACATATTTCAAGCGTTATTCAAAAACATGAACATTAATAAAACTTTATGCGGTTGGGTTTTTTTGACAATGGTCTTGTTTGCGATATTTGTGAAGGCTGTCGCCAAGCGGGGAACATTTTTTAACTCTTTACTTTGTTACCCGACTTTGTTATGCTAAGCTTTGCGCATACTTCCTTTGACATTTTATTTATTAACGGATTAATATTCAATTTACAAAATAAGTAACACAAACTAAAATAGTGTAAATTATAAATAGGATGGTATATGAATCAAGCAAAGACTAAATACCAAAGACAAAGTAAACACAATAAGGTAGAAGGGGCAAGTTAAGTCAAGACCTGGTCATAACAAGAGTCATAACAATATAAATATTAATATTTTTGTAGAAAGCAATCACTTTGTGGTTTGACATATTAAAAAAAAAAACGAAAAAAAAAATTGTATAAGACCACGGATATTTTTTTAGTATTAAGTATATTTCCTGTAAACTCATAATATATATATTGTATTCTTTAATCACCTTCTCAGTTGATGTTTAGTCTCTTTCTTTTTTTTATTTTTTTTTATAATGAAAACCGCACAAGAGTCCCAACTGCTTGCAACCGTCTAGAGCCAGTGAGACTATGGCATCCTCGATCGGGGAATGTTGTGAGGCTAAAGGTAGTGGGAAGGAGAAGGAAATTGGAAAGAGGAAGGTTGGGAAGTACCTGGCTATTCAGATCTTGTCACCAAACACAGCTAAAGCCATTTCAAGCAACGTTTCGATTCTGAATGGTGGTGTTTCACTAGGGCGATACTATCTACCACTCTGGAACGTGCCGTAAATATACTTTTTTTAATATTTTATATGTGTTATGACACATATTCATTAAATTAAAGTTATTGGCGCACGCCGGGTTTGAACCCGCGACCTTTTGATTTCGAGTCGAGCGCCTTACCACTCGACCATGGAGTTGGAGTGTAATTTCAATTCGTATTATCTGTCTCTTTCTCTCTGTTCCTTTGTTATAATTTTAATGTTATTCTATTGTTTTCTCATTATTATGTTATTTTATTTTATATTTTGTTCTCCCTCTGTATGTATATATAACCGCATACTTTGTATTTTTTGTTTAGTTTAATTTTGTACCCTGATGATGCTTAGGCTAAGCGAAACCGGTCGGTCAAAAAAATATATATATATTCGTGGTCTTATACAAAGTTATTTTTTCATTTCTTTAAATTAAAATTTATTTGCGCACGCCGGGATTTGAACTCGCGACCTCGCTTCGTAGTAATATTTGAACATTTTGTATTACAAAAACATACACATTGCGACCGCGACATTTAAAAATGATTATTGTTAAAAGTAATTAAATGATGGAAAAAGAGCCAACACCACAGATCATAGAAAATATTCTCTATGGTCAACGCTAAGGGGATGGTTGAGGTTGATGGTACCTGGTCTTCCGCCTTCTTGACTGGCGAGGGTAGTCGCCGCTGCGGGGAGGTAGTGTAGCGGGGGAGGGGGTGCGGAGGCTGATGTGTCTCACTGGAGCGAACCACTTTTACCGGAGAAGAATCCCTCCTCTGCAAAAAACAAGGTAAAAAAATATATACGAGTATATCATTGTATGGGGAAGTTCATGTACCTTACAAACTGTTATCGTTAGTTATATATACGAGTATATCATTGTATGGGGAAGTTCATGTACCTTACAACCTGTTATCGTTAGTTATATATACGAGTATATCATTGTATGGGGAAGCTCATGTACCTTACAACCTGTTATCGTTAGTTATATATACGAGTATATCATTGTATGGGGAAGTTCATGTACCTTCCAACCTGCTATCGTTAGTTATATATACGAATATATCACTGTATGAGTAAGTTCATGTACCTTACAACCTGCTATCGTTAGTTATGAAGATTATGCCAAGAGTTCCCAAGAACCTATCTGGCCGT
The DNA here is from genome assembly GCA_022651775.1 of Drusus annulatus. Taxonomy (NCBI): domain Eukaryota; kingdom Metazoa; phylum Arthropoda; class Insecta; order Trichoptera; family Limnephilidae; genus Drusus; species Drusus annulatus. The sequence continues at coordinate 133,309 of JAGWCC010000169.1, forward strand.
ATGCACACGGAGATACTCAAAGAAACTGAACTGGTTTGTGATTGTAATTACTAGCCGGCTACTAACTCTTTAGTAACGCAGTTCCACAGACGTGGGCTACTCACAAGTGATCTAAATTGGTAGTTTTCTGTGTGGTGTGCAAAGTGGCGAAGGTATATAAAACGGGATATTTTTCTACTTATCCCAATAATTTTGTATTCACTTGTTGATCGTTCATTTTCGTGAATAAAAATTGTAAAATATATTCATAAAATAAATAAAATTATGCGACAAGAAACTTGGCGACTCAAGATTCAAGTCAAAAACGAGTCAGCAGGTCGAGTTTCCTACCAACTGGTTACTAAAGCGTTAGTGACGGTGGCGCTCTGTGCGGTGTCTCGTTTAATTGCAAAGGTTGAAACTCATCGCGGACAAGCTAGTAATTTTCGTCCGTGATCAGTTTCTTTTGAGTATCTCTGTGTGCAGAGAGCCTAAAAAGACATTTTTAACGCCCAATGTGAAACAATTATCTTTAAAGGAGATTTTAATTTACGTATGTAACGCCATATGTGAAACAAGGAGATTTAATGCATGTATTTAAACAATTTATCCAACTATAATCTTATTCACTTGGGTAAGAATTCAAGATCCTCAACTCAACAAAAAAAACCACAACACACAACTAAAACAACTTTTGGATTTTTTTTCTCGATCAAGTAATGTAAACTCTCTGCCTCTCAAAATGTATAAGCATATCGTCACGGAAAGGCAAAGGGGCTTAAGCGACACTTTGGTCAAAAATAAGTTAAATAGTATGCAGTTTTGATCAGTTCTTTTTTCTGCATAGAATGCTCTGACTCTCGTTTGATTCTGAAGACTTTTGTGGCCCTTCAGCCATCTAACGATAAAAAGCTAAACAAGTCCCAAACTTGTGTCGCTAGAGTCAAGCCTTCTCCCAAATGGTAAATATATTTTAGATGACTGAAGGGCCGCACAAGTCTTCAGAATCAAACGAGAGTCAGAGCATTCGCTGCAGGAAAAAAACTGATTTAACTTACTAACTTAAGCCCTTTTGCCTTTCCAGCGATGATATTTTCTGCCATCGTGTTTACACTTGAAGTAACAATATACGGAGAGAGAGCTAATTATTTTTACCCAACCCATACAAATTTTGGATAAATCACTTTCTCCGGGTTTTTACGTCGTACACCATGAGAAAGAAAGAGACAACAAAATCTCCCAAATTATCACACCGCTTTAAAGTATTGTTAGAATGTTCTTCGTGTCTCGCGTCTCGCGTCTCCGTTGACTCCGCCCACACGTTTTGATACGCGAAATAAATGAACATAACTCAACGGTTTATTAGGTTACACGCTATATTTTTGTTTAAAAAAATACTGTGAAGAGGTGGTTATACGAATAAACAAAAACATCATGTTGATATGTACTATGAATAGATGTATAAATACCCTAGCCCTAGTCCTAGCCACGCCCAGTTCTAGCTGAGTCCGGCAAACCTTATAAAAACTGACGACAGCAGCGCTCTCTCTTGTATATTATTGCTCTGAGGTTCTAACTGCTCCCAACCGTCTGGAGCCAGTGTGACTGTGACATCCCCAATCGTGGTATGTTGTGAAGTTGAAGGTAGAGGAGAGGGGAAGGAGATGGGGAAGAGGAAGGTCGGGAAGTACCTGGCTGCTCAGACCTGGTCACCAAAGACGACTAAAGCCATTTCAAGCAACATTTCGATTTTGAGTAGTGGTCATTCACCAGGGCGATACTGCGAGTATCTATCTACCACTACTACCCTAGTCTCACTGGCTTCAGACAGTTGGGAGCAGTCGGGACTCTGACTCTTGCGCGTAATGGGAGAAAACAGATTTTAAGGAAAAGTACCTCACAGAATAAGAATGTCAATGTAAATCGACTATACCGAAATTAATTATTGAATATTATATAAATAAGTCGTGTGGCCAAGAAAAAGTTTGATAATGGCCTAGAATGCCGAAACAGCTGTCAGTAAAAACAAAAAAGTGTTTACCCCTATCAGCTGTTTTGTGTCACAATCACTCGCGACGGTATTACGTAAATTAAAATCATTACGTGACGCACACATCATTGAAAAAAGTAAAAAGATTTCTAAATAATTAGTGTTTGTATGTACAATTACAATTGTGTAATTTGTGCGTACGAATGTCCCCTATGCCATGGCGAGTACATATTATAAACCCAACGGGTAGATAACAAACTTGGAGTGAGAATATACATGAAGAGAGAGCTAAATATTGTTACCCAACCTATACAAATTTGCGATAAATCAATTTCTCAGGGCTTTTAAGTCGTATACCACGAGAGAGAAAGGGACAAGAAAAGTCTTGCACATAATATTGCAGCACTTCTAAGTATGTGAGAATATTCTCCGTCCGCGCTAACTTCGCATCATCGAGTCGCATAGATTACGTCAGCGGGTTTTCGGGTTATTTCCTATATTTGTGTTGGTTGAAAAAGTAGCAGTGGTTATACAAATAAATCAAACATGATGGTGATATGTGCTATGCGTGAATGTTCAAAAAAGATCAAACAAAGATTATAAAACATCACTTTTCAGAGGTGTTTAAACATTCTAAATATTTTCGACCGAATTATAGAATTTTAACATCATAAAGACATAAAATCAACAAAAAACTTCCATCATTGTTTAGGCAAACTTTCTGTTATTAGTGTTTGTGTGATATTTTGACTTAATAAATCATTTTAATGGTGTATTGATATTGTTTTGTTTAATGTTTTCAAAATATGTTTATTGAAAATATCCGAACTCCATGTGGGCGGTAACTAATAGGCTGTCTAACATCCTTTGATATATCTTTGCCTCTTTCTATCGAGTCAGTATAAAGTCAATAATACTCACTACACTGTTTCCCAAAGGTGTATTCTTACTCCAACAATAATCATATTTTGCCGATACTGATTTTTTTTTTGGTGCTAGTATTAAGGGTCAGCACTCAAGATGACACTAAACGTTACTTTTTAGCATTATAATAGAAACAATACTACAAATGATTTACCTGCAAATATATGTATGGGTAGTAAGAAAAGCGTCTGAGGTTCCCAGTGAATACAATTCTTTAAATTCTATGAAAAACACACTAAAATGTTAGTAAAAAGTGCAGTTTGAAAACTAGCAAGGGCATTTTTAAATTTTTTACTTGAAATTCCAGTATGAATTTCATAAAGAATATCAAAGAGTACTGTTTAATAATTGTATTCACTGGAAACCTTAGACATTTTTCTAACTACCCGTATAGAAGTAATAGATAAATAATTCGTAGTTTTGCTTGTACTAAAAAGCCAAAAAGTGTGTATTTTTGGGTATTGACCCTTAAAGGCTTAAGTCAAAAATCCTTTTTTTGGGTTGAACAAAAAAAAACAAAAAAAGTGGAAATCAAGTATCAGAATTGAAATTAATAATTAATATATGTTTGAGATTAGCGTTTTCGCGTTTAATAGTGGATCGAATTTGATTAATAGGTATGCCAAAATACAATTGGCTCTGGACAGTCGGAACTCTGGTGCGGTGTTAATTTGTATTGTCTTTGATCTCGTGATCAGTGCTATGTTTCATATTATAATCATTTTGAACGCACACCACCATGATACGGGCACATATCTATTTTGAGAGGTAAAGTCCTCGTCGAAATATTACAACGGTCAATACTTACAATACATTAAAACAGGGCATATTTATGTCACAAAACAAATAAAGTACCTACCTTATTATTATTATTAGATACTAAAACATAATAAATGCACTTGAGGTAAACTATCACAAAACTGCGCTATATAAATTCACAGTTATTAATAAAATATCATGTCCGAGTAAGTACCTAATCAGGGCCGGTTAGTTAGTTAGTTATTTTTAAAAAATCCGCGACTAAAACCTTTTTTTCATACTTTTTCGATAGCCGTTGAATGCACAGTGATGTTGCCAGCGCAATAGAAAACATAATTAGAAAACATAATAATTAATTTTTAAAGCGCCCTTGAGGTGATTTTCCCACAAAAACGGCGCTATAAAAGTAATCCATTTATTATTATTATTATGATGCAAGTAATTTTTATATGATTTGTGGAGTGTTTTAAGAAAATTTAAATAAAATCTTTACTTTTTCGGCGGCGCTTCAGAGATGGCGCCTATGTTTTTGCACAGTTTGAACGTATGGTGGGTCCGGCGCTATACCTATTATAAGTTGAGGAAACGTGAAAAATATATTAAAACAGGTAGGTACTGACCTCTCGACATTTAGCCTCATGTATCGCGATGGATGCGCTGCCGAATCTCTTCCCGCAGTAGGAGCACAGCAGGGGCACCCCCGCCACGTGCGGCTCGGGCTCCGGCTCGGCCCTGCTGGGGCGTGGCCTCTCGGGGGGCGCCCTGCGCACGGGGCTCCGCCTCCGCCTGTCCACCACACTGGCCGCGGTGCCCTGCACCTTGCCGTCCCTGAACACGTCCTGACTCCGCGTCCGCGCCGAGGAATTCGGCTTGATCGCCTTGACCGTACTGGCAGCAGTGGAGACGGGGCTCGGGGGAGGTGGGTGGGTGTGCAGCCTCTCCGGGCGGGATGTCCTGCCGCAGGAGTCGCAGGGGGGAGCCATCGGGCGGCTTATCGGACCGCAGAATGCCTCGTCTATCTTTCTTCTGGCGCGAATTTTGACGTTGCGCCCCATCGCTGTGACGAGCTTCAAGGGTGATTTATCTCTTCGGAGTACTGGAATCCGCGCCGAGCCTTTTTGGGGGTGGGGGACATCTATCACAATGCTCGGGATGCTTTCGCCATTTTTTGGACACTTTTTAGTCTTGGCTTTAACTTTCAACGGAGCGGTGTTTTCGTCGTCAAGGCTTTCGTCTGATATTTCAGTTCCCTTCGGTCGCTTTATCTGTCTAGTTGGTTGCTTCACGGCTAGGGGGACCCGCATCAAGGTGTAAATGGAAAGCAGCTCTTTCCTCATGAGAGACATATCTATCTTGCCTTGCAGAGCGATGTCCAGAAGTCTGGGCCGCTCCAGGGTGGCCGTGAGAGGGCGAGGCCTTCGCGGCCGGCGTCTTTTCTCGTTTTTCAGGGGCCAGGTTCCCACAGGGGCGTCTGCCTGGACCGGGGGGGCGTCTTCCTCGAAGAAGTTGTTCATCTTGACTGCGAGGGCCCTCCGCTGTCCGCCCCCGCCCGGAGACTGTCCCCTCCAGCTCGCTATGGCAGGTATAAACGTTTTGTTCCTCATGACTGTTGATGACAACACTTTGTTGTCCGATGACACAGAAAATTATGCACTCCGCGGATATATTGTAAACACACAGTGGGTTTCAAACATTAAAAAATATGGATTCATGAGCTAATAATATGCGTTGCATTAGATTGTCGTAATACGATTTATTGGCCTCTGCAAAAAAGTATTAATGTTATTTCATTTCAATCTGTTCAGACAGTTTCGATTTGATTTATTGTTAGAATATCATTCATTGTTTATGTTGGATTTTAAAGAAATAATTTGTTAGGTTCTCACCTTCTTGTTTATCATCCAGTTCCTACCTATCCCGCCATTTCGCTGTTCAATTTTTTGCCCAACAACACTGTGTTAAAAACAATTGACAATCAAGAAACAGAAGAATTGTGTGAAAAATATGTTGCTCGTTGGTTTTTCGTTTGGTCGTCGTTTAGTTGTTTTCTTCGTGTAAAATTGAATTCAGTGTTGTGATTCTTTGTGTAAGAAGAATCAAGAGCTTAAACATCAACTTCATCGGTGAGTGAATTGGTTTTCCTTACTTCCTTCACTGCTTAATCTGTCCACATCCATTAATAGACACTTCCATCAAGTAGTATAGTTTTATCGTTTACAGTCCACTTTTTTCAAAATTCATCGGAAGCTGAAAACACATTCGGTGTTTCGTATACAACAGTTTATATTATGAGATTTTTTTACCACCTTCCAATTATTAACACTTCTTTAATTAAAATCGTATGTTTATTTGGTTGGTTACAACTACACTTTTACTCGAGTTAATGATAAAAATCTGTCCAGACGGTTTCGAACTGGTTTCACATTAGAATCGGAATATTTGATTTGTGACTTCCCGAAAAGGGGAGACCGCTTCGGGCCACCCACGCGAGTGACTGGAGCTCCTCGGCATGACGTAGGCGCTCCTCCGGCGAGGCTGACCACAATGCCGAAGCCTGTGCTAGGTACACCCTGCGCGAGGTTGCTATCGATCCCCAGGCCCCGCTAGACCGTTCACCTGCGCGGCTGGCGAACTACTAACCACTAACGACTGACAAGTAGTCACTTCTACAACACCTGTGTTATTGCGGAGGTTGTCCGCCAAACGGGCCCAGGTATAAATATATTTAGGAACGCAAATTTTACATACATTTCTCACTCTTGGGGGATTCTGTGTTCGGGGAATTTTGTAACTGACTACACTGCCTTGGATATGGGGGTCTTTGTGTACTCTATGATTTTATCTAAATGCGGATGCAGTGGCGCGGAGTAAAAGTCGACTTTAAAAAATAAATAAATGATAATAGTGAATATCGCACAAGGGTCCCAACTGAACCCGACCGTGTGAAGCCAGTGGAACTATGACACCCCCAATCGGGGTATGTTGTGAGGCTGAAGCCGCTGAAGGTAGTAGGGAGGGAGAGGAGATGGGAGAGAAAAAAGTCGGAAAGTACCTAGCTATTCAGATCTGGTCGCCAAACACGGCTAAAGCCATTTCCAGCAACGTTTCGATTCTAAGTGGTGGTCTTTCCCCAGGGCGATACTGAGAGTATCTACCACTCTGGATTGATCGATTGATTGATGAGAATGACGGTATCTAAAAAGGTTTCGGTAGCTCAATTGGCAGAGACGTCACTCCCGGATAGAGTAGGGGTTCCGAGTTCGAGTCTCGCTCGCCACCTAATTATTTTTATTATCGTTGAAAATCATTAATATTATTTCAATAATTTTTTTTTTTTAATTTAAAATAATTTACCTACTTCTAAGGCATTTTTTTTTAATTCTTGGCTCCCTCTATCCCATGAGCCACGACTTCGCCGTTTCCTGGCTGTATTGACCGGGAGTTGTTCTACCACCCTTCAGGCAGTGTTTCACTCCGCTAGCGATGGTATTACCACCCTCCGTCCACCCCACGGCAATTACCATTACCCGCAATAACTTCAAATTTACACGTTCGTATTTTTGGGGGCAATCTAGTACCTACCTACCCACAAGTAACTGTTAATTAGATTTATTTTATTTATTAAAATTACTTTTTAAAGCTTTTAAACTATTTAGTCTATCCTATCCGATCCGTGTGTAGTAGCATTGAGAAAAACTTCTTTGAAAAACGAACCCCTTCGCAGTGAACACTTCAATTGTAGAACTCGCAAAAAAGAGATTTGAATTTATCCGGTTATTTGTTCAGTTATTTTAGTGAAAAGAACTGGAACCGGTTTCTTGCCGAAAAACACGTGCCAGTCGGTAGAGATTTCAAAGTGAAGTTCTTTGTAATCTAACTTCCATTGAAGTATTAATCCAATGAAATGAATTTAATGAAGTTAATGAAATGAATGAACGCTAAAATGAACTACCAACTTCAATTGAAGTATTTGTTCAAAGAAACAATTAATGAAGTAGGAACTGCTGCCAAAAGACGTAGTTCTTTCAGAGCGGTCACAATACTAGTGTGTAGGTATTGGATCCGTTCGACCCTCTCCGTGGTCGAGTGGTAAGACGCTTGACTACGAATACAGAGATCGCGAGTTCAAACCCATACTTTCAAACGGTGCAAAAAATATAGGCGCCATTTCTGAAGGGGCGCCGTGAAAATGAAGATCTTATTTAAATTTGCTTAAAATATTCCCTAAGTCAAATAAAAAATTACTCAATAATGGATAATTGTGTTTTCTATTGCGCTGGCAACATGACTGTGCATTCAACGACTAACGAAAATGTATGGAAAAAAGATTTTGTCACGGAACTTTTTTACGAATTGCATAATAGTTTCTTGGACGTTGAGTCTGTTTTTCTATGGTGTGCCGAACGTTAAAATCGATGTGATCCAAAGGGGTGGGGTGGGGGGGGGGGCACAATCGGTACTTGCTGCACAGGGCGCGAGATGTCTTGGAACCGGCCCTCTTCAAACCCGGCGCGCGCAAACAACTTTTATTTCATTGATATGTGTCATAACACATTCAAAAGTATATTTGCGGCACGTTCCAGAGTGGTAGATACTCGAATTATCGCCCTGGTGAAAGACCACCATTCAGAATCGAAACGTTACTCGAAATGTCTTCAGCCGTATTTGGTGATCAGATCTGAATAGCCAGGTGCGTCCAAACCTTCCTCTAGTCCATCTCCTTCCCCTCCCCACTATTTTCAGTCTCACAACATACCCCAATAAGGGATGCCATAGTCCCACTGGCTCTAGACGGTTGGGATCGGTTACAACTCTTTTGCGGTATTTACTATAAAAAAATAAATTAAAATAAAAAGGCCCTCTAGTGGCATTAAAGGGAGGTAGGAACAGACAAAAATTCTACTACCTGGGGAACAAATTTATTTTTAATGTTATATTCGTAGAGTACATAGAGTGGTACCTATCCAAGGCAGTGTAGTCAGTTTTTGATGATTTTTGCCGGACTTGGCAGACCTGGGCGTGGCTAGGACTAGGGCTTGGGTATTCATACATCCATTCATAGCACATATCGACATAATGTTTTTGTTTAGTCGTATAACCACTTTTTCACAGTATTGTTATCAACAAAAATATGGCATATAACCTAAAAAACCGTTTAGTTGTGTCGAGTTTAGTCGCATATGAAAACATGTGGGCGGAGTCCCCGGAAACGCGGGAGACCAAGATCATCCTTACAGTACATAAAAGCGGTGTGTTATTTTTGTTGTCTCTTTCTCTCTCGTGGTGTACGACGTAAAATCCGGAGAAAATGATTTATCGCAAGTTTGTATAGGTTAGGTAAAAATAATTAGCTCTCTCTCCATACATTGTTTCTCCAAGGTTATATTCTTATAAATATTCAAAATAAAAGAATTATTTGTATTTGTATTGTATATTCATTTGAAAGTATTGACCATCTATGGGTGTGTGTAAAAGTTGAATATTTGTTTTAAATACTATCTTCCATGAGATTCGATTCTCCGTAGAGGACCTCTTGAACTTTGTCCAGCATGTCCGTGGTGATGGCGCTCCGCCCCTTCTCCGCGAAGGCCATTCTGTTCGCGGCTCTCATCATCTTGGCCGCGTAGTAGGTGGCCATGGCCGCGGGGAACATGGGCCCGTTGGCCGCAGTGAGATTCGCCGGTAGAGTGTTCGTGGCCCAGTAGTAGTAGATGGCGGCGGCTCCAGCTATCATGTGCCCCTGCCCCGACGATCTCCTGGGAGAGCCCCCTTCAGCCAGGCTCCAAGAAGATGCGGAGTTTTGACTCACCGCCACATCCGTGCACCCCTTGCGATACATCATGAAGTTCTCACCCAACTTTTCGTAATCTAAAGAAAGGTGTGCATCACTGTAGGACCCCGCGGTCTTAACCATCTTGTAAATGATTTCGAACTCGTCACTGTTCATGATCATAACCACGCCGGGCGCTGGGTATTTGAGGAACTGGTTGAGCACTGCTTGAGTCAGGAAATACGGATCCAAGTCCACGACGAGGGGTTTCTTCAGGGTTTTACAAGCCGCCACGACTCTCGGGATGATGGTGGCTGCAGAGTGGGGCTCCTTATCCAGGCCAGGGCCGAGGACCACGACATCCATGGTGTTGAGCTTTGCGATGAGAATCTCCACGTTCACATCGTGCACCGGGTGGACTATGATGTCGGGACTCATGGCTTGCAGAGGGGGGCCCGCTAGCCTGGTGCAGAATATGTGGACGGCGTCGGCTCCGACCTGAAAGACAGTGCGAATAATTTTACTTTTATTAAATCTTTCAATCCACCAAAAAGGTTTTTCCATCATAAACCTGCAGAATGAAGGGTTGTAGAGAGGCTAAGAAACTAAGACGGTGTCAAACCCCGAATCCCTATGTAATAGAGATGATCGATATTAAAACACAATATATCGACGAAGTTAAAAGAAACCGGTTCCAAGCCGGTCACTGGAACCGTCGATATTATTTCACCGGTTCCTTTTTTAGGCAAATAAAAATATTTATGGCGAACCAGTTCTTTTCGTTTTCATAATTTTACTAGCAACCCCCCCCCCCCCTTATTGTTTTTTTTGCGGTGAGGAATCCTTTCTTGATACTGTAAAAATCTTCGTGGAAATTTTCTGGCACCAGAAACCGGTTCCAAAAAGAACCGGATAAATAACCGGTCACCGGTAGCTGGAACCGCAGGTTCACCCGATATTAACCGTCCCTACTATGTAAATACGATGAACTACCAACTTCCTGCAACCACCAAAGAGGCTCCTTTATTATCTTATGTGGCTAGATAATGCGGAGGCAGGCCCGGCCCTCAGCCGAACGGCGCCTGGCGCAAGCTAAATTTTGGATGCCCTTTGTCAAAACCTAAATTTAAACTAAACATTTTGGAAAAAAATCACGTCTTATTAAATAGCTTAATAATAGGTATCTTTGCTATACTCCACGTGGACCCATGAGAATTATATACAAAAAGCATAACTTTTATACAAAATGTCATCACTGTTAACCACTCGTTTTTGGCAATTCCCCTCTGAAAATGAGTAAATATAAACTGACAGATCCAACGAATTACGGGCTTAAAGTGAAAATGTTTTGCTCTCTTTAATTTTCAAAGTAATATTATGAATCGTGTATTGTTAAAAAAAAATCAGAGCCTTGGCAATTCGCCTCCTGGAGCGGGCTGCTCCAATTGCGCCTGCACAGGACCGACCCTGTGCGGCAACAGACGGATAGGATCCCCCAACTATTTTAGGTTCAATGCTGATAATTATTACCAACTGCTTTATGGATGGCACATAACTGTCACATTACCTCAACAATATATCAAACCACGTCTAACCCTAAAATCGGGTATTGCAAAAAGCAGTAAAGCCAGTTACCCTGAGGGCTGTCATGGCGGCGAAGTAGGCAGCTCCCGTCTGCTCCACAGAGCCCCCCACGATGCCCACGGTGCCCAGGTAGCCCTTGGGCTTCTCCGTAGCCACGATGGGCACCGCCAGCTGCGCGTGCTGCTTGATGCGGTCATCGTCTGACGGCCTGCGAATACACATTTTAATAATGTACATTAGGGTATATTTTACAAATTATATTTATTTCCAAAGACTATAGTCGACTAGACCGAGGAAAAGGTAGACTAAATGGGTAGAACAGGATTGGAGCAGGACGGGAAGGACAGAGGACAGGAGGGAAATGGGGATGGGAGATGGGAGATGGGAGAGGGCTAGATCAGGATCAGTGCAGAGCATTTTTGGAGTCATTGGTGTCAAATCCCACCATGAATACGGTCCTCTTGTGTCCGTTTTCTTAAACATTAGCTTCACACGGGAGGCCCTGAGGGAAATAAAGGAGGGATGCTGTGTGAAGGGTCTTTTTAATGAAGAGGTGATTAGTGATTTTTCAAACTGTACAAATTATGACACTTTAGGAGTTGAAGATGAATCCTTTGATGCAACACAGCTCTTAGTGTCAATTGTTGAGTTTAATTTGTAGGTAAACGCAACTATCTTCAGATCGCAACGCTATTTCCACCACAATCATCATTGTAAAAAATACGAGTAACACAAGACGCTGTGTCTTTTATTCTATTTTTTTTGATGGTTCAACAAGAAAAAAGTATGCATTTTTTACATGAATCCACACAGAAAAAATAGTGATGTCATCTTTGGGGATGCTGTGTGGAGGGTCTTTTTGAAGAAAAGAAGGAGTGAACTTGGGTCTTGAAGGGGTCCATATTGTAGGAGGGATTTAACACATAGGCCGGCAAATCGAGCTGTTGAACACAAGAACGAGTCGTAGAAGCGATCCGTTCTCATGTATCAAATGTCAACCATGTACAAATTTTGAGAGCGCGTTTCGTGAGTTTCCCAACTATGAACCGGTGCCGAAGGGATCAATGACGCAATTTCCTCTGAGCATCATCCATTGAAATACCGGTAGAACAAAGACAGCATTCCCACCTGACGTCTGTGCTCCAAAGATTGCAATCCGTTTGTTAAGATAGGAGAATCTATCAAACGGACCGCCCGTTTTTGTACAGAGAATATGATTTTTTTCAGGTATTATAGTGTAGTTAACAGTGGGGCGCACTTGTGATTTGTATAAGGCCAGCAGTTGTGTACTATAGTCCTACGAGCACCGTTGTAACCTTTCTATTCGTTCCAAGTATTATTTATCAAAAAGAAGATAAAAGCTACATCGTAGCTATCGGCGCTGCTTTTAATTCACAATTATAACCTTGTAGTTTTTAGCTAAGTTCTGATTTAGTTTAATTCACTTAGTAATAAATAATCTACTCATATTTTACCTCTCGACAAACTTTGTGTCATTTATTTTTAAATACGTGCAGAGGTAATTTAAATAATAATTATTATATTTACTTGTGAGTTCTGCACGCACCGAATCGGGAATAGGCCACATTGTCCAGAGTTTCACAGTTCACACAAGAAACGAGAAAAAACGAAATGGTGACAAATAAAATATTACTAAATTTCATTTTGATATTATAGTATTAACACTGGAACGAGGAATGGAAATAAATAAAACTAACTAATTGTCAACTTCTGTTCGTGAGGATTTTTTTTTAAATGCAGACAATATTGTTATCTACTGACCTTTGGGAGATACGCCGCTCTAATTGATCCGTTAATTTATACCAAGAATTGACATTACATTATTATTTAAATATCTTGATATGAACAAAAGTGGGTTTTCACAATTACATAACCTCTTTTCTTTTTTATCATTGAGTTAAATAAGCCAATTAATTTGTATCGTTCGGGCTGGGTTGTGTTTGTGAATTTGGTCACAATCGGGCTAGACAGAGCAAGCCGCTCTGATCGGTGCCTTGCTGAGGCTCCGTATTCGTACACACCAGCACGCCTAGCGCCTGTATTATTTTTAATAAAAATAATTCAAGATTTTTTTGATGTCCTAAAATATTTGCTTTTTTAGAAATACATTTTGTGAAAGAATGAAATACCAAATGTTAATGTTATCTTTTTTTTCTGAAACATTATTATTTCTTACTAAATGTCTAAACTGACTCGAAATAAACATTATTTTGCAGTGTTTTGAACTCTTTTACTCAAATGATGGTCCTTCAAACTGAAAGCAAGTTTAATTTTAAATAATATTGTGCTTCGGAATACTTTTATTGACAATAATTCATTCGAAGGAATTTTCAAATTTTTAAAGATAATTTTATAAAATGATTACTTAAGGGGTTACATGGGTTTCAGATTTTCAAAAAATCGTTTTTATTTTTTTATTTGATAGTACAACTCTTCAAGAATATATTCCCTAAATTTCAAATCGATCCGACTAAAACTCTTGGAGATATGGCATTTTGAATTTTCCCTCTCATGACTGTAGCGCTCTTCACTTTTTAGTTACACTAAACTTTAAACGCGTTTTTCTCGAAACACACTTTTCGTAATCGGTAGTCAAAATTTTTCGGAAACTAATCGGTTGATCTCGCCCAAATTTTGAGCACTTCTTTGAAATATCATTTTGTAGTCCCTGAACGAAGGAATTTTTTTTCCTTCGACTACAATAATTTTGACAACGTAATGAATACCGAAAAAGTGACACTTTCGTTCAAACCACTGCCAAAAATATAATTTTCATTTTTCAGATGAAGCAGTCGCAATTTATTTTGACCACCGCAAACTTCTTTTTTGTCGAGGCACCTTCAAAAATCGACTGCCATCAATTCAATTTATCATATTTTCTCATCATTTTTTTTTTAAATGTTGTTCAAAAGTTGTCTTATAATATGCAAAAAAAACCTAATAAAAATCTTTTCTGTAGTAAGAGAAAAAAATCGAGAAAATTAGCTTTTTTTTGCCTCTGAAACCCATGTAACCCCTTAATAATGCCCATCGCAACAATATATTTAAAACAAAAACTTTATCTATATTTTGATAAATATAAGACTAAATCAATCTTTTGATTTGATTGATAGATATAAACATTTGTGTCATGGCCGAATTATTATTTCAAAATAAAACTCGATTTAAGAAACGATTGTAATAACAAAAAAATTCCGATCAAGGCTTACACCTTAAAGTAATAATATACAAGAGAGAGCGCTGCTGTAGTCAGTTTTTATGAGTTTTGCCAGAGTCAGCTAGACCTGGGTGTGGCTAGGACTAGGGCTAAGGTATTTATACATCCATTCATAGAACATATCGATAAAATGTTTTTGTATATTCGTATAACCACTTTTTCACAATATTGTTTTAGCAAAAATATAGCATATAACCTAAAAAACCGTTGACTTAGGTCCATTTATGTCGCATATCAAAACGTGTGGGCGGAGTGAACGGAGACGCGGGACACGAAGAACATCCTTACAATACTTTTAAGCGGTGAGATAATTTGAGAAATTTTACTGTCTCCTTCTTTCTCATTGTTTACGACGTAAAAACCCGGAGAAAGTGATTTATCCCAAATTTGTATAGGTTGGGTAAAAAGAATTAGCTCTCTCTCCATATATTGTCACTCAAAGACCAACACGATCGCGAACATAGACATAGTGAAAATACTGAAAATGTCTATGATTTTTCGTTACATCACATGTGTCTATGGTAAATGTCAAAAACAAATCTGGGTCTAAAATTTTCTTGCCCGGATTAGTAATTTTCATATTTTTGACTTACCTTTGCTACAGTCGACCACTGTAGTTTATGAAAGGTAGGATTTAACATAAATAGCAGAATGGCGCTGTTCTTCAGGGGCTTCGCCGCGGCTGTCGGCGCGTCCGGCAGGTCTGCCCTCGCCAACATGAGAGCGCCTGTTATCCAACAAATTGCCCACAAGACTGACCATGTCGTGGAGCCCGTCCCGGAGACCAGGCCGACCGTGAGGAAATCCAGCGCGGTGCAGAGGACCCAGCTGAAAGACTTCGGCAAATACGTGGCGGAATGCATGCCGAAATACGTTCAGAAGGTTCAACTGACGGCGGGAGACGAGCTGGAAGTCTTGATAGCTCCGGAGGGAGTCGTTCCCGTCCTCCAGTTCTTGAAAGACCACCACAACGCCCAGTTCGTGAACCTGGTCGACATCGCTGGAATGGATGTTCCCAGCAAGCCTTACAGGTTTGAAATCATCTACAACCTTCTTTCGCTGCGTTTCAACTCCAGAATCAGGGTGAAGACCTACACGGACGAACTGACTCCCATAGACAGCAGTGACGACGTCTTTAAAGCGGCCAACTGGTACGAGCGAGAGATCTGGGACATGTTTGGAGTGTTCTTCGCCAACCACCCGACCTGAGGAGGATCCTGACAGACTACGGCTTTGAGGGCCACCCCTTCCGCAAGGACTTCCCTCTATCCGGCTATGTGGAACTTCGCTACGATGACGAGAAGAAACGCGTGGTAGTGGAACCCCTGGAGCTGGCGCAGGAGTTCAGGAAGTTCGAGCTGAATGCCCCGTGGGAGCAGTTCCCCAACTTCCGCCACGCCCCCGAGACCCAGGAGGAGATCAGCAACCCCGCGGAAGACGTCAAGAACCCACCTAAAGCCTAGACTTTAGTATGTACCTTTTATACTGCTTTGCTAATAATGATCTATAATTCGTTGAAGTCATCAGCAATCCAAATATCTGTAAAAATGACTACTCTTAATATTTTTTCTAGAACGCATTAGCCCAGAGCATTCAATGCTTCGAGATGTAGTACTAATCCACCATTAGAGTATTAACATTGTAAAATATTCTAGCTAGCGATATTATGGGAACGAAAAGCACTGGAACCAGTTCCCCATTTCCAAGAAGCGCAGGTTACCAGGGAATTTCTGGTAAAAAAGAACCACAACCGAGATCATCGTTCCGGCGGCAAAGCACTGGTTATTCGCATTTTGAGATTGTACCTGTTGAGGAACTGGTTCCTCGGAGAAATAATATCGACGGTTCTAGTGACCGCTTCGGAACTGGGACAGCAATATCGACCATCTTGACTACTGATGCTTGTAGTGTGATAATGAGCAAAATTAATAATTGCATTTCTTCTTTTCAGATTTCCACCGCTTCTAGGCCTTCGGGGAATCTTTTCATAGAGTATTTAATTAGATTCCCAGTGTAAATAATTTATAAATAAAATGTTAAACATAGATGTTACATCTCACGCAATCATTTCTGCCCAACCCTTGATAAATAAAAATTGTCTTGTTATAAATGTATCATATTATGATTTATTCAGTAGTTAACCTTATTATATGTATCCATAAATAATTTTGAGGTATAATTAAAAACTAAACTCAATATAATACAGTAATTTCACAAGCATTACAAAATAGCCATTAAGACTATGTAATTTGTAACATTCTAACGAAATCACGCACTTCTTATGCTGTTGGCGGTGACCTGTTACATATTAGTCAATAGCAGTCAATTGAAATTATGACTACCTTGAGTTGCACTGCTATTTGTAGTGTGGAGCGCTAGGTTTTAGAACTTTTAAACACATTTCCTTACTAGCCATGAAAATTCCAAAGTAAAATAGTCGACATTGTAGAAGCATGTGTATTCTTCCGATCAATGGATTAGGAATCTTAATTTAATCAAAAAATCTGGTCATTGAAATTAAATTTTCTCTTTTTCTTTCCGATTGAATGTTGTGATAACATCAACATTATGACATTTCCTAGCACAACGTGGAAAAGTTACATTTGATTATTTACAATAGTAGCATAATTTTTTATTCAATTCTTATTTCAGCATCAACAACTGTAAACTATGGAAGAAACAATACAGTGTTGTTTTATTTTTTGGGAGTAAAATGGAGGTTTCAAAGCTGTATACCTCGTGCTTAAATCGACTTTGTGGGTTGAAAATAGCTACATTGAACTAGAAATTCCAAACAGGGAGCGCTGTTTTAACTTCATTACCAAGAGCTTAATAACACACAGTAAGTTGTTCTGCTTTATAGTTGAAAAAATTCCAGAATAATGTAAACAATGACACTGCAGTTTTTTCTGGCGATCACCTCCTGTAGCGGTATCTCTTGAAGTGGAACCAAAGCTGGAAGATGTTGTTCTGGAACTGGCATCGGAAGCCCCTCTTGTAGGAGTACTCCCATTCTCTGTTGACGATCTTGAAGGCGATGTCTTCATAAGGGGGGCCGGCGTGGAAACGAAGAACTCCAAAGTCGGGGTTTTCCGGACAAGGTTTCTAGAGTAATATAAATAACAAATTAGAGGCGTGCAACTGGCAGAGGAAGGATGGAAGTAGACTGAATGATGCTGAAATTAGATCCGTGAGGCGCATGTGTTTATGCGTTCATGTGCAGTGAAGCCATGTATGACCTTATTACAAATGTGAAGATCCAGAAAGAATGCAAGGCTGAACAATTTTTTTTATAGTGAATACCGCACTAGAGTCCCAACTGCTCCCAGCCGTCTGTAGCCAGTGAGATTATGGCATCCCTAATCGGGGTATGTTGTGGAGGCTGAAGGTAGTGGGGAGGGGAAGGCGATGGAAAGAGGAAGGTTTAGAAACCTGGCTATTCAGATCTGGTCACCAAATATGGCTAAAGCCATTTCAAACAACGTCTCGATTTTGAATGGTGGTCTTTCATCAGGCGATACTTTGAGTCTACCACTCTGGAACGTGCCTTAAATATTGTACTATATATATTAATTAAATGTGTTATGAGACATATTAATAAAATAAAAAATATTTGCACACACCGGGATTGAGCCCGCGACCTGTGCATTAAGGGAGAGGATTAAGGGGATGCTTAGATGGTTTGGACTTTTGAAAGATTGACACAAAAGAGAATGAAAGAAGGAATCGAGGATTCCCTTAAGAAGACATGGAATGATCTAGTGAATCAAATACTTCAGTTAAGTTGTGTTAAGAGTCAGAATAACAGAAGATTATGAATAAAGCAAGGAGTTTTTTCCATGACAGAGTAGTAGTGTTGCGGTCCATTTTCTCTGCTTATCCCTGCGGAGAAACGGTCAATCAATTAGTTTTATTACCAGTGAGAACTGCGGCGTAGAGTTCTTGTCAATGAGATCGGGATAGAAGATGTTGAACTTGTATCCCTGGACAATTTTGGGGGGCGGGTTGTCCATGTCGTAGTGAGTCTGATTGTACTTGTTCCACTCGAAGCCAGTGTGCACCCTGAAAAGTGCATACATGTCACTCAACGTAAATATCACAAAACATACGTGTCTCAATACATGTTAAAAATCCCACATACAAAACGTAACTTATTAAAATTTAATTTCTTTGAAAACGTCCCTAATTTGCTTTGTTTCGGTTTTCTCCTTTCTTCTATCATTATAACTCAATGTCCTCACTATCTACTGAAAACCATATTCTCATTGTCATAAAATATTTATTTTCTTTTGTTACTTGCTATTTTTTTTTTTTTTTTTTCTCAAAAAGTAAGACAAACATTCCCGGGTTACGAATAACCTGACAATATTTGAAAAACTCCTACTGCCATCATAAAAAGCGGAAGATGTTGCTTGTGCATTGATGGAGGACTTAGCCAGCAGAGGAATTGAGCATACGACGCCCGGGTGGGAATCCGACGCGTTCTCCATTCAGCTACCGACCGGTCGTAGATATTATATCGTTATATTTACACTGTTTGCATTTTAGAATCGTTTACTTACAATACTTGAATATTAATGTTTTAAGTGCCAACATATTAACTGTCCTCAATCATATTTCCTTTTCTTTGATTTGACAAACGTGTTTATATGAATTAATTTGTTTCATCTGAATTTTTATACCTTAGCTTCTGGTAAATTGTTTTTTAATCTGTTGATGTACACATACACTGTTATACCCATATCTGAACCTTTTCTCTCGTGATTTATGATAACGATCATTATTTTAGATAGTTTTAATTTGTATACATATTATGTATTATTTTCTCTTTGTTAGTTAATCTTATTAGCATAATTAATTTAGCATGAAGCGCACTTGAGGTGAAATATCACAAACCTGCGCTAAATAAGTTCACTGTTATTATTATTATTACTATGCAGGAATTCCACACTTAACCCTTTACTCGGTGGCAATGTGGCATCGTCACTGTATACGTGTATTGGGAATACCAACGCAAAATAAATCCTTGGACTTATTTTAACTAATTAATCATCATTGAAATAATATAATATCAATAATCTTCAACGAAAATATGAAACAGAAAAGGCCAAAAAATAAAAGGATTTAGGTCGCGACCGTCTCTGCCAATAAGGAAGTTGAGTGAAAAATATTATGACTTTAAAAAAATATGCATGTAGATCGAAAAACACCGATTCTGAATATATATACGAGGCCTGTTCAAAAGAAAAGGTGAATTTTGAATTTTCGCGGGCTGTGTACATCCGATTATTGATTTTTTTTTTTGTTATGTTGGTACACATATGTTTATCATATGTTAGCATTATCAGCCATTTTGGATTAGTGGTTTTTTTTGACAACTAGAAAGGTTAGTCACTTCGATTAGTTAGTTCTTCAATTTTTTACTTTCGAAAAAAATGGATCAAAGAATATGTATTAAATTTTGCGTTAAAAATGGAATAAAGTGCTCCAACGCACATAAAATGTTGACTGTGGCATTCGGCGAGTCTACTTTGTCTCAAAAAAGTGTTTATAAGTGGTACAAGCGCTTTACAGAAGGCCGAGAAGATGTTAATGACGATTAGCGTCCTGGAGTTGTGGAAAAACAAATCATGGATTTTATTCTTTGAAAATTCAAAATTCACCTTTTCTTTTGAACAGGCCATGTATATTTCCATATTATAATTCTTAGAATTAATAAATGCTTCTTGAAAATTGGTTAAAATGCCATAAAATAGAAATGCTTCATGATTAGTTGAACGAACTCCTACGACAAATGTACTGTTTACGTACAATGTAATGCCGCCTTCATGGCGTTACACCATTTTTTACATAAAACTTAATTTCTTGAAATGATGATAAATTGCAGTAATGCTTGTATTTTTACACATCAGTACGATGCAATAGTAATACGTATTATCACCTGACATTTTAGAAGGTTTTGTTAAATTAAAAGTGGTAAAATTGAAGAAAAAACACAGACTAACAAAATACGCGACTGACAGCTGGATAACGACAGTTTGCGATGTCAAACATAAATACGGTGCAATGCCCTTCTGACGGTACGGAAGACGTCACGCAACACTTCGCTCCCTACCTCTGAGATATTGCCGTTTTGGCGGCGTTTAAATAATTGAAACTTTAAGAATTAATTTAACTATGAAAACGAACTTTAAAAAAAATACTGGTATTTAAGTTTGAAGGTGGATATTGATAAAAAAAAATTCAAAAAAATGGACTCAAATTCCTTATTGAGCTACCGAAACTTTATTAGAAATTGGCATTTTATTCGATCTCATACTTTCTTGAAAATTATTAATATTATTTTTTTTAATTTTACCAATATAGGCGGCTATCTTTGTAATGGATGTAAAGTTCTACCCTGTTGTATTGTATCGTACATTTATTTATTGCACACTATTGGCATAAATGTAAAAGAGAAGAATTAAAATACAGTAACCAATCATTGATGAACTCTTCTCGTGGGTAATTATTTACCGCAAAGCTAACAACACAATTTCAACTGGCGGTAACTCTTCCTAATGATTGAGGTTTTTTTATATGTTTTCAAAGTACACATCAAAACCTTGAGAATAACGCTTTGCCCATCACTTTTCAAAGGTTTTCCATTTGTATTGCTTTCTATCATATAAACAAAAACCTTTGAAGAAATGTAATTGAAAATATTTTAGGCTGAACAAGGCGTCTTTGATTATTTTTTGGCCGCCTTTAGAGATAAGCGTGTCTAGCAGTACAAGATTTACACTTTATACACTGTGTACAACGCTCTAGCTGTGAGATTATCTTTGTCTTCAGGCTGTCTGCGTGTTTTTGACTGCAGATGGAACTGATGTCTCACCTGTTGAAGTATCTGGGCTTCCTGGGTCGGTACTTGTCGGACCAGAGGTAGAGCTGGTCGGGCAGGTTGGCTTCCACGCTGAACTTAGCTTCGTCTCCGCCCATGTCGCGGCGCGCCTCCCGTTCCAGGGCGGCCAGCCCCGGCACCACCACCTCCTCCCCGCCCTAAACACACAAACATATCGAATTTTTATATCAACGCCATTTTAAATTCAGAAGAACCAAGATTCCCTCACAACATCCCTGACAATAGTTTATACAAAAATAAATGTAAATAAATCTAGGTGCTCGGTGCCAGCGGCTTACCTTCTGTTCAGTCTTCAGCACCTTGGCCCTCAGGAAGGCGATCTTCTGTTCATCGTGCTCGGGCTCCGTAAGGAGTGTGCCGGGCTCCAGCACGGTGGGCAGTAGCAGCGCGGGGCTGTAGCGCCCGCTGGCGTACTGTTTCAGGTACTCCGATGTCAGATCCGTCTCCTCGGGGTTCCATCTACAAGAAAAACAGGATGTAGGATGCAATGATTTTTGAGCTGGACAACACTTTAATGCTAACATATATTATACATATACATTATTTTTATCCCAGAACCTAAGTTGTTTGGAAAATGTTGCCACCTGGCTATATGACTGCCTTTACTACTATGTCAAAAAAGTATCTATATGAGATTTGAATACACAAAATATTTCATTTAGATTTTTTAATAATAAGTGAGGTTATTTTCTCACTAAAACGGCGCTATAGAACTGATCCATCTATTAATATTAAACAATCAGACCACCTACAACAAACTAAAAATAATCTAAATACATATTGGAAGAAAGATACTCTATAGATCGCCCTGGTAAAAGATCACCATTGCTTGAAATGGCTTTAGCCAAATTTAGTGTCCGGATCGGTGCATCCAGGTACTTCCCAACCTTCCTCTTTCTCCTCCTCACTTCCTTCAGCCTCACAGCACACCTTAAATTGAGGATACCATAGTTCCACTGATTTCGGGCAGCTGGTACTCGTGTTTTTTTATTTTTTTTTTATCGTGAATACCACACAAGAGTCCCAACTGCTCCCAACCGTCTAGAGCCAGTGGAACTATGGAATTCCCAATCGGGGAATGCTGTGAGGCTGAAGATAGTAGGGAGGGGAAAGAGATGGGAAAGAGGATAGGTTGGGAAGTACCTGGCTATTCAGATCTGGTCACAAATGGCTAAAGCCATTTCAATCAAGCAACGTTTCGATTCTGAATGGTGGTTTTTCACCAGGCCGATACTCAGAGTATCTACCACTCTGGAACGTGCCACAAATATACTTTATATTATTTTATATGAATTAAATTTGTTGTGACACATATTAATTAAATAAAAGTTATTTTTCCACGCCGGGTTTGAACCTGCGACCTTTGGATTCGTAGTCGAGCATCTTACCACTCGACCATGGAGGCCGTCAATTGTCAATCAGTTGTGGTAATCACATGATAATTTATTTAAGATAAAAGGAGGCTTACTCTTCATTACTCTCCTCATCTTCTTTCTCCACTTCTTGACTAGTGCCAGGCTGCGGTTCCTCCTCAGGCTCTGGTGGGTCCGCTCCAAGAAGCCCCTCCTTGCTGTCGGCCGCTTCGGCACTCCCCTCACCTTCCGGGGCTCCCGCAGCTCCCGCTGTACCCCCTTCAGCTACCACGCCCTGCTCCTGCTTCAACAGCTGCAGCTTGCGACGAAGGTTCTGCTGGTGGCGGTCGCGAAGGCGGGCGCGCGCCATGTGTGCTGGAAATATAAAAGATTATATTATAACTACTAACAATTAACAAACTTCCACACTACCAAATCTTAATTACATTAACCTCTAGTGTGCTGAGTGTCCTATAGCAGCGGTCCCCAACTGGCCGCGGCCCGGTACCGGGCCGTGGACCAAATGATACTGGGCCGCGAGGCCTGCTTAAAAATAAAAATATTTTTTTGAAAAAATCGTCAATTATATAGCTTGTTTATTTTGAATACATTTTTCTTTACTGTTAATTTTTAACTTTTATATTTCTCTGTAAAATAATATTTCCTTTTTGAATATATATATTTTTTAAATCTACATTCAATGTGACCCCCCAATGTGACCCCCCCAATGTGACTCATCCCCCAATGTAACCCCCCTACCCTCAGTGGGCCGCGGTGAAATTATTAAACGCTGACCGGTCCGCTGCGACAAAAAGGTTGGGGACCACTGCCCTATAGGACCGGGCATTCATCAATATCTTTTCAGGAGTTTTTATCCTTTAAAACCCGTTGTTCGCATATTTAAATGAACCGTAATCGCTTGTCAACAAAATAATCAATCCATAGGGATATTTAGCATTGCGTTAAGTTGAGTACGAGTCGAGTAATAAATATTTGAATTTTCGGTACGGCAGAAAAATATCGATTTTTAACGTGACATTACTGTTTGTATTTACAAGAAAACTTCAAGCAATTTTATTTTTATTTGAAAGGAAATATATTCAGCCATACAAAAATACGATAAAACAACCAAAAAATATTCACATTTCTTAACCAAACGTTTTTTAGTGACAAGAGGGAGAAAAAACCAACTCTCCAAATATGAGTAGATATTCCAAAAAAAACCACTTGGACTATTAATATACAATTTGAAATAATACGTAAACACATTATCTGAGAAGATAGCACAATTGACAAAAATCGTCATTTTGTAAAACACAAGTGAATTATTACAAAATTACAGTCAGCAAGGTACGACGGAAGTTGTACCTTGCGGGAATCCGGCATTCCAAAGGTTAATTAGAATCTGATAACAAAAAAAATCTCTAGTCCCGTCTAAATCCTATGTGATTTTGTGCATTACATTTATTTTAAAGTAAAACTGAAAAATACCTTTGAGTTGTGAGAGCAAGGACTCCCAGTAGCCGATGTCCACTCCATCGTGTCGCCCCCGGATCTTGTCTTCAATCTGTTTTTGAAGAGCCTCCAGCTGGACGCCAGTTTTGCCCTTGAACACCTGTAAAATAAAATTAATCGTAGGTCAAAAATAAACACAAAGAAAAGTAAATATAAATTAATCTTTTATAACACCATTGTTTGTTGATATTTTAGACACAATCTGTTTGTGTACAAGCATCCAGTGTAGTCAAAGCCGTTACACATATATTTAGATGCACAAATGAGGCCTAAACCCTTCAAACCCTATTGGTCAGTTTACCGTCCTGATGAATATATACCTAAATGGCCGGTTTGCCGGTATACGAAGAGCTCGGGCTCACGTTGCTAGTATGTCCAAGAGCTTAGGAATACAAACTACAGAACAACTTGGAGAACAATGTCCACCCCACCAGTTCCCCTGGAGAACTCCATTCCTGGCCTGTCTCATGCTCCAACAACAGTGTCAAATACAATTCAAAATAATTGCACAATAATTATTGTCAATATATAATTTAGTTTTTTTTTAAAGAAAGAAACATTCCTGGGTTACGAATAATCTGACAATATTTGAAAAACTCCTACCATCATAACAAGCATAAAATGTTGCTTGTGCAATGATGGAGGACTTAACCAACAGAGAAATTGAACCCACGACGCCCGGGTGGGAATCCAACGCATTTTACACTAAGCTACTAACCGGTCATAATCTTGGACTGGACTTACGATTATATTCACTTTTCAAACTGACCACATTATTTAATATTTTGACTGCCTGTCTCATTCATACCTTTACAAATTTATAGACCCACATTGATTTGATTTTAAAGCGCCTTTGAGGTGATATTTCTGTCACGAAAACGGCGCTATATAAATCAACCAATTATTATTATACTTCTTCTATATTTATATTGGTGAGTAAAATTTGATTGAGATGCCGAAATATGGAAATTAAACAATACCTGCGTAACATCTTGTGCGACTGCGTGATGGATGCCATCCCTGCGTACTCCTTCAGCGCCCCCTTCGGCGATGCGCAGCTTTTCCAGTTCGTCCTGCACTATGGTGGTGATGTCGGACCAGTACGACAGATTGGCGTCATTCTCCAGCTCTTTGTAGACCTGTGCAAGGAATTACTTCATTTTTCATGTCAGATAATGATTCAACTGATGTGAGAATAGAAAAAATCAACTTTAAGCATACATATTTTGAAATACACAAAACCAATTAAAAAATTCAGATAAAAAATTATATAAATTACACAACCTTAAAGAGTGGTTACGTGCCTATTTCAATTCAAGATAAACTTGTATAGATATACACTATGTCTCAGGATGGTAAAGCGTAACCTAACCTAACATTTTTCAAACAGAGAAATTCTACTTGTCAAAAAAAAAACAAATATTTTGTTTAAAAGTTGTCGAAAACTTGTGTTGTGGTCACAGCTTTACTATAGTTAAATCGTTTATCACGTCATCTCTAACATCGAGTAGGTACCTGCCCAGGAACAATAAATAGCCAACCAGTCATCATGATCGGTAAAACAGATTTCGCATTTAGCGAGCCAGTAGCGGCAGATTACCACCTGTAGTGGTCGGTATGTTTACTATATAGGATCGACGCAAATACAAAATGTATCATAACCTTTTCATTTGGAGCTTAGTGATAAAAAAATTTGGTATTTTTTTTCGACA
Organism: Drusus annulatus; assembly: GCA_022651775.1. Lineage (NCBI taxonomy): Eukaryota > Metazoa > Arthropoda > Insecta > Trichoptera > Limnephilidae > Drusus > Drusus annulatus. Next base: position 159,036 of record JAGWCC010000169.1, read on the forward strand.
ATTAGTACACATGGAACGACATACCATTAAAACTTCATACGGGCAACTTTAAAACCCATTGTGTTATTGCAATACATATAGTGATAGAAAATATAATAATTAATATTGTCAATAAGTGTAGCGATATCCACTCTGTACTTCACTAACAACTAACATAACCTGTCAATAAAGGAAAGCTCTAAGATGCAGATGGATTATGTATTATTCCTAGAGAATGAGGTGTCTTTACCCTCAACTAATCATTCTTACAAATCCATTATATTGTTTCGTTTGTTGTCGTTACCTTAATATCCTCGAGCAAGTCTTCCAGGTCTGCAATCTGCAGGCCGTTGAGGTACGTGTAGGGCTCGTGCATCTCCACGGCGTCCACCTCCCCCTCGGCACTCACGTACCACGCCAGCAGGTCGATGGCCTTGGCTATCAACAAACAAACACACACATATCAAATTATGTTACACCTTGACGTCAATACTGCCGTCATAGACTAATTATATTTCTGATGATGAGAATAAATAGTGAGTGAAGTGATCTAACCTCTCCCGTCCTGAATGCGGATGTGCGTCCTCAGCCGGGCCTGCTTGAGGTGGAACGCGTCCTCCAGTGCACGCCAGTGCCGCCACTCGGCAGCCTCGCGCCCGCGCTGCAGCGACATTGCCTCCTCTTCCCGCGCCTCGCGCTCTGCTTCCCGCTCCACGCGCCGTTTCTTCACCTGCAACACAAACAATTGTATTCATTACTTAGTTTGGCTGACCAGACCGGCAAAATTGAGAGAAAAAATAAAAAATCATAAAAAAAAGATGCCCCAAATAAAGAAGATTCTTTCATGGTCGGCTGTTCTACACAAAATTTTCACATAAAAATCCCTACACAAGTTACAACATTGTTCATTTTAAAAGCACTGAATAGTATTGAATTTTTAAAGATTTGCCATTGAAAACATAAAAGTAGGTTATTTCACCTTCTCCAGTTCTATCTTGCTGTCCAGCTGTTTCTGCCTGTTCCTGGTCTCTATTTCGTCGTGCGTGGCACCCTCCATGCCGTCCTTGGTGAGCTTCTTGGACCAGACGAAGGTCTGCGTCAGCGCCGCGTCTCCGAAGGGGTTGTCCTGGTTGGTGTAGTGCTGGTACTCGCCGTCCCAGCCCATCCGTTCGCGCCGCCGCCGCTCCTTCTCGCGCTTCTCTTGCAGACGGCGGGCCCTGTGACATAAAAATAATTAAATATTTATAATTATTATTACCCTGATTTGGACGCCAGAACTTAAAGGCCTTGAGGGCGACGAGCAGACTGGTGGGGTCGAAAGGAAAGGGGCGAATGGACCACTTGGTGAACCAGCGCCAGTGGTACGAGTATATTGCCATCCGTATTGAAAATTGGGTCAAATTCCAGCACCGTAAGAAACCACACAAAATGAGACAATATAAACCCCAAACGAGCAAGGCATTTACTCACTATGGATAGACACTCACTGAGAGAGCTAATATGACTATTAACAGTACACTGCCACCTCAGGAGACGAAAGCAGCTGTTGGGAGTGGAAATATGAAAAGGGCGAAGAAACTCCAATTACACCGTGTCTCAGGGTGGTGGTGGTACAGCGAAACCTAACTTAACCTAACATTTTTCAAACAAAGCAATTCTACTTGTCAAAAAAATCGAAATATTTTGTTTGAAAATTGACGAAAACTTGTGTTGTCGTAGTCGCAGCTTTATAATAGTTAAATCGTTGATCACGTCATCTCTAACAACGAGTAGGTACCCGCCCAGGAACAATAAATAGCCAACCAGTCATTATGATCGGTAAAACAGATTTCGCATTTAACGGAAATTGACATCATTTGTGTATGATGTCAATTTCGTGTCTTGATGGAAAAAGAATTCCTACACCAAACGCCCAATGACAACCCTGGTGAACTTTATCAAAAGAGCGGAGCTACAAACAAAGGAAAAGGGTAAAACATGGGAGATGACACAGAAGGCATGTGGTCTGAATGTTTAAGGGGGCTATGCAGACCGTCTCGGAATCAATAATAATACAAATGAAGGACAAACATCAATAGGGGCTTTGAGTAGTGTAGCTTGTGCTATAATACCAATAACTTATCATTGTTCGCAGGGGTAGTGCAACGCAATACCTTTCATAAATAGAAAATAACTATTCTTTTTTATTCTAAATGGAAACTTGAAAGTACAAGGGTACATAACTAAAATGATGACGAGGAAAGTTAAGAGTTACAATCGAACTTACCTTTTCTCCTCAGGAGTTTCATTAGCCTTCAAGGAATCTTTTTGTTTCTTTTTTTCTGCCACTTGTCGCAGCCTTTCTTCCTCCAACCTCTGCAACAACTTAAGCTCCTGTTCGCTGCTACTCGAGTCATCCGAAGAAGAAGATGAAGACTTCTCGCGTTTCTTTTTGCTCTTCTTTTGTTTCTCGCGATCTTTAGACTTATTCTTTGATTTCTTGCTAGAACTATATTCTGAACGATCTTTGGTCTCTTTTCTATCATCTTTTTTGTTGCGACCATCGTCGGATTCTGAGGAAGGTGACTTTCTTCTCCGATCTTTGGAACTTTGTTGTTTGCCACCGCGCACATCTGTTTTTCTCTCTCGGGATCTTTCCCTGCGATATCTTGGTTCATCTTTCTCATCGCGATAATTTTCTCGGCGATCTCTAACATCTCTTGTAGAAACAGAAGATGAATGATGCCTAGAAGACCTGTCAAACAAATATTAACTTTTAAACTTTATTCGAATAATATTACTAGAAAAATAAATGCTTAGTGTTATTTTACTTACATGGCGATGGTTTTATATGTCAGACTTCAAAAAAATCATCTGGCTAATTATTATATTCTGAAAACATCGCAGTGATGTTTCGAAAATTTGTTGTGTTTTTGACGTATAACGATATAACCTGAAAATAGTTACAAGTAGAGATGTGCGATATTTCAGTCTCCGTCACGTTGTCCCGGTGACTTGTCGGTCACTGGAATCATCAATATTTTTACTCAGAGGAACAGGCTATTTTTGGAACCGGTTCCTATTTTATTAAAAAATATATAACAAATTTTAATATTTGGGAGTGATCGATGATTTTTCATTGGAATTTCATGACCTGGTTCCAGTTCTTTTTTTCTCAGAATATTGATAGCAACTTCCTCCCCTTATCAACCATTTCTAGATTTTGGCGTGTTGGTAATAGTCTAAAATTTCAGACAGTTAAAAAAAATATATTTTTTGGTCTTGTTCAATAATCATCGCGATGTCCCTCCCTATTAATTTTGACGCATGCGCAGAAACCTGCGTAAACACCTGCGTTAAGTGCGGCGCGCAGCGAGCCCGTTTAGGTTTACGATTAGTTTCCAAAGTGCCGTCGCGTGTGTCGGTTGTATTAGACAAAACCGCGTTAAAAAAAAAAAAACTTTATATTTAAAAGTCGATCAAATGATTATTTAAGTTTAAGATTTTTTTTTTTTCAATCATAATGAACGTCCACTATCTTAAAGTTCGGCAATTTATTTATTTTACAAGTGTTTTCATTTCAAGCGAAAAATGTGTTTCAAACAACTCTTTTTTTTTATAATTTATTAAGTATATAATTTAAAAAAATAGTAGTAAGATATTAAAGTATTGTGTATAGAGAGAAACAAAGTGAATTATATTTTTATTGGATTATCAGTGCAGGCTGCGATATGCGGTATCTTCGAAAGGTATGTCTTTACACTCCTTACGCAGTCGAGGGTAATCAAAATCAAGTAGTGAGTGCTTTTTTTATATAATTGAAAAGTTTTCAGGATTCAAGAGTACTTTAAATTATATTCATAAGCCTCACCATTAGTTTAAGCAATAAGTATTTATTAATTAATTTAAGTTTAACTGGTATTTAACATTAATTTAAAAATAATTTAAAGAAGTAAGGAACTTGTACATTAATTTGTACAATTAGATAAGTAGGTTTTGACAAAAAAAATTACACATAAACGTAGAAGTTAAAAAAACATTTAATCCTTTGTTACCTTTATCCAGGAATTCTTAACATTATATCAAATTAAATATTAGTAAAAGAAGTATTGGTGTATGATGTTGTACTATATCTATAACATACATATCAATATATGTGTATCTTTTTGTATACCTATTTTTGATCACATGTAACATGTGAATAAGGTTCAGATATCAACCATCCATAGTTGCAAAGATAGTTAAAAGAAATTGCCAGGACGTAGAAAAAACATCTAAAATGAATTTCCGTGTTTTTCAACAAAAATAAGTTTATTTTAACTTGCCATTTTCGGTTTTAATCCACTCAGGAAGTCAGTCCTTCTGCCAATAAATCTACTATCATTTCAATAATTATTGCAGTAATATGGACAACGTTTTTAGCAGAAGAGCCAATTTACCTATTTTCAAATGTTCGCAAGCCATATTTGAGTGAAAAGCAATTCAGGGAAATTCAAGTTTTTCGCATTTGTTTTTTTTTATTACTTTTTGGGGTGCAAGCTGTTTGTCAAGTATTGGTCAAAAACTCCCTGGAACCATGAATTGATCAATAAGTTTGAGTATCTACACTACTTAAGAATTCATTTAGAACTAGGGGTACGGATTAACATAAAAACCTTACGAATGTCGGGGTATTCAAATCAGATTTTATTTTAATTGTGTACCACTGCTTTAGGTAACAAAGCTATAAAGTGACAAACATACAATTAACTTTTTCACCGCGTTAAACTACTCCGGTTTTTCAATACCCCTAATGCGGTACATATTTTCAAATACCTATCCATGCAATTAAAGGTCAAATTATAGCATTACGGCATGATTTTAAGTATAATATAAACAGAACAGATTATTATCTACAATTTGAAACCAAATCCTTGTGTGTGAACACTCCTACATATGATAGTTACACGAATGTCCTAGCGAGCGAGGAAAAAACTGTGACGTAAGAGCGCTGTGATATCGGCAGTCAAAGTTAGCGTATCAAGTGCCGATACGGGCGCGTGTGGGGAATGACTTTTTGCTGTATCAACTGTTGTTACGATCGCGTGGAAAAAGTTTAAAAAAAAAAAAAACGGTTTAACCTTCTCGTACCCACAGTGTAAAAATAGTCTATTGTGCTTTTTAATCTTTCATATCTCTTTAAATACATGTTATCTTAAAACAATTTTTAGGTATCTTTAAAACCCACATTTTTACTTTCATAATATATATTTTTTAAATTGTGACGATACTCATAAAATTATAAAAAAATATTGTGTTATAAATATATAGAAGTTTCAATGTCAACTGCAACGGCCAAATCGGTTAAGTCTGTAGGTACCTACTCTCTCCTCCTGCAATCCGCAGTTTTGGGTAGGAAGATCGTACTAGCTCGACTGTGCAAAATATTTTATTCCCGATGAATGATTTTTTTATAAACATTTCAGGTTTTATGCACAAAATCGATATTTCATTTATTCATAATTTAATGTAAGCATAATAAAAATTATTTAAAACATTATTTCTACATAGAAATGTTAAATGAGATCTGTACCAGACGTGTTGTCTGCACATTGACTATAAATGTATGAGGTGGCGGTTTCTCTAGTCAGCCAACTGTTACTAGAGGTATTAGAAGGTCCGGGTTGGGTGCAGCAAGTCAGTGCATCCAAGGGCGGTAGAAGGCGATGGTCAAAGGGCAATGCAGAGTCAAAGAAGTTGTAGAGGTCCAGGCGGAAAGAACAGTCAGATGGAGCGAATTCAGTTGAGATGATGCTGGTAGCGATGCTGTGAGTGTTCTGGTTTGGACCAGTTTCTGCGCAATATTTATAGCACCGGCTGAGCCACCGCTTGGCCCAGAACCGAACGCAAAAGTTTTTGTCGAGTTCCTCTCTTTGAGGACTAGAATTTTTGTAGCGGAAAAGTAAAAATTACCAGTAACAGCTCTCTCCAAATTATTAGCTATAGCTAAACCACTTCTTCCCAGCATTTTTATTACAAACACGAGAAATTTTTCGATTTTAGAAAGAGGGTTCCTCCGTCTAACATTTGGGGGAAAAAGATTCATTATTGCTTAAATCTAACATTTGGGTATTACATTTATATCAATACACGTTTTAGAGTATCTAGCCGTCATAACTGTATATTTTTACTAGCGATATTAATGGCTGAACTCTCGTATTTCTTATTGCAAATTCTTAATCTACTTAGCAAAATCACGCAATATTATTTGAGATGATTGAGATTGGCTGCCGGCCAGTCCAGTTACCGTGCGATCCAGCCTCTGTCTGCCGGGGAAGGGATGCGACGTAAATACGGCGATCCGTACCGCCATCCGGTTCACAACGCTCCTCTCCTATCATAATGCCCTTGCCCGCTCCGAGCGTGTACGTCCGATACAAGATCCAAAACCCCAACAGTAACGCTGCGCTACACCACGGCAATATGAAGTTTTTTTTTTCATGGTAAGGGGTTAATAAGTTTTGTTGGATGGGTAAAAAAAAAGACATTTAAATTTGATTTAATACATATAATATCACATATTGGTAAACATGATGCAGTCCACACTTGCGAAAATAATTATTTCACATTCAACAAAAAAAGTTTCAAAAATCACATACAGCAACGAATATATGTACTTGAAATGAGATAAAACTGAATATTCTCAATATCATAATAATTATTTTGTACATTAATAAGAAATCTGTCTATTAATGAAACATTTCAAACATATTGGCGACCATATCGTCAGCTTAGGTGGATAATAAACAACAAAAAAATTACAGCAAAAATATAATTAACTCTTTAGCTATGCATGCCCTGTATACCTGTGCTAGAAAGATTCAATGATACAAACCTATGAAGGGATCTCTTATCTTTAAAGATTTATTTTTTAAATAAATTATAGCTCCATGTTTTAAATTCCATGCATTATTATAGTTTAAAATCATAAATTAGATGTGGGTAACGAACGTCGCGTGTGACAGAAGTGATAAATATTTTTGACACACAGAAAAGGTTGATTTAATATCAGGTAAGTACTAAAATGGTTAGCAAAGAAAAAGTTTAATCAGAGTCTTCCTCATCATCTCTCTCCCATAACCTACTGAGGGCGTAATATTGTACTGGATTGACAATGACCTGCGGCAACTCCAAAATATTATCATCACTAGATCTGACATCGTGTTTGGCTCCAAAGATGGCCGCACAAATCTTACTCGGCTGTTCTGAATAACACAGAGACAGTATTTCTTGTTTAGCTAAAATCAAATTTAAAAAAAAAAATAATGTTAGTTTACAAATAATGAGAATTCGATAATTTACAATAATATAAGCGGCATTGTCAAAGATTATTGATTAAAATATTTCCTGGTTAAATATGTATAATCATCCAGAAGACCGCCAGAAAGAAACAGCAGGGATGAAGCGATGACCTTAAAAGATGTGGAGGGTCCAAATGGCGCAACATGGCCCAAAATACGAAAAGCTGAAAATACGGGAAGAAGGTCATACCCAACAATAGCTAGACCAACGCTAAAGAAGAAGAATCATTTTGACACCTGAAGTTCTTACTTTCTTTTAAAGGAATCATGTAAAAGTTGACAATGCCACAATACATATTTTTAAAGATTGCTAATTAGGAGTCAAATTGAATATAACTCAACAGTATGGTCTGTCTTTTACAAAATTCACATTAACTCTCACGCCGCTACGCGCAAACATGAATGCGTTTTGACAAATCAATTGCGTACACTGTAAATATGGCACGAATTTAGCCGATAAGTGAACCAGAAAATAGTTCAATCCTTCCTCTTACTGTCATCTTCTGGTGACTAGTGAAAACTTCTGATTTGTTTACATACATTATGCGGATTGAAACCGAAGATGATTCGAAATACCGGTCCAGACATTTGAATTTCGCGCCGCAGTACCGTTGTCTCTAGCCTCGTGTGCGTGAGGTCATCCCATATGATTTCAGTTTGTGCGTCGATGGGTACACTCGTAATCATATAAACACTGTGTTGGTATGTGTAAACAGCTGTGAGACGCCACTTGATTTTCTGTTATGTCTCACTGTTGATGATATTAGAGGCGCATCCTTTTTTTTTTTTTACGTGAATACCGCACAAGAGTTTCAACTGCTCCCAACCGTCTAGAGCCAGTGAGAATATGGCATCCCCAAATAGGGTATGTTGTGAGGCAGAAGGTAGTGGGGAGGGGAAGAAGATTGAAAAAAGGAAGATTGGGAAGTATCTGGCTATTCAGATCTGGTCACCAAACACGGCTAAAGCCATTTCAAGCAACATTTCGATTCTGAATGGTGGTCTTTCACCAGGGCGATACTTAGAGTATCTATTACTCAGGAACGTGCCGCAAATATATGTTTTATTATTTTTACATGAATTAAATGTGTTATGACACATATTAATTTAATAAAAGTTATTGGCGCACGCCGAGTTTGAACCCGCGACCTATGGAATCCTGAGAGATCCTGAGATCTATTGTATATTTATGTATTTCATCGTACTTGAGATGAAACAGAGCACACATTAAGATAAGCCAATCGTAAATCTGTCACGAAATAAGAGAGTTATAGCAGTTTAAAGTGATTAGTTAGGAATGTCAAAAAGAGAAATGGATCGCGGTGTAAAGGTTTAAGAGGTGGTTAATAAATAAATAGAATCGTACATACCTTTCTCACTAATATCCTTATAAGTGGGTAAGTTAAGAACTGTCTTGGTGCCTTCATGCGATGTAAGCGGGCAGCCGTGACAGTCTCCGGCTCCGTGTTCCTTGGTCCTCTGAAGAAGTTTGCAGTCGGAGCAACGCTGCCTGACCTTCCTCCCCACCAAACCAAACTGGTACCTGATTGTGTAGTCATACTTCCCTTGCTGATAGGCTTTCGCTGACATGATCTGATAAAACAAAATTTACTGTCAAACTATAAATCCTAATTTGTTACGCTTTTTGTATTTTGAATATTCATCTTCCCCGCATTTTATGACTAAGGCATGACATTTAGAGTTTTGAAAAAACCTCCGCAACTGGCCATAAATATTTATTTATTTACAAACCAACCGACTATTGTCTAATTACAAAAACAATACACAACACGAAATGGGAAAAAAGAGCAACAGAGAAAGAACAGCACATACATAATATTAAATGAAGCAATGACAAAAATAGGACAAAATATACAAAAGAAAGAACATTCAAATCAAAGTCAATGTTTTGGTAGAGTCGTAAAGAATGACAAAAATCATTTAGACTGCTACCAAAAATTTCAAGACCATGGTTTATATAATAATTAATTATGTATTTATTATGCGTGATGTGTTTAGTCTCTCGCTGGCAGCGATAGTAACAACACGCATTTCGGGACTGCTGAACGCATCTGAGTATTGTTGCAATTTACTTCGAAGTTAGCACGTTATGTGGAAGTGATGACTCTTCCAAGAGACTATTCTATACAGTTATTTAAAATTATTATTGGCCACTTAACTGTAGCATACAAAAGAAGTAAAATCATATATGTTTAAGACGTCACAGATTCCCATTATTATTACAAACGATGATTGAATGCATAATTCGATTTTCTAAAACTCTTCAGGGCAAATTTAGACATCTAAAAAGTTTTACCTGCATAAATGTATTTTGGAAATGCGTCATTGTATCATTAACAGACAGGCCGATCTCCATCAGAAATGAGATGTACTGCATCCTGGCATGGTGGCGCAGATGCTTGGTCTGGTCCATGTGGTGGTGGATTCGATGCATGCACGGGGGGAAGCTGTGCGATAAGTTGGGCAGGGAGTCCAGCTCAGTCTCTTCCTCGTCAAAGGCCAGACACCACAGTGGATTATCCACGATTCTGAAAATAGTCAAATTTATCTTAACTTAAAATTCATATCATATCAAAGAATAACGCCATTTTGAATTTTTGACACTAGAACAGTCCCTATTAAACGCCGATTCTCGACGAAAAAAATTATTTATCGCTTTGGGGCTGATATACTTTAAGAAAAAAACTTGATGAAATCAATTGCATCAACGGAAGAACATGAGAAATATAAAAATCACTAGATTATTTATTTAGGCCCGTTAAAGGGTTTTACTCAAATATATATATATTTTAACATTTAAAAAAAATTATATACTCATAAGCAGTGCAAAACATATTGTACAATAAATTTAAAAAAATAGTAGTGCATAGGAGGTACATCCAGAGTTAAATGGTTTCATCAAATAAATTAGCTCTACCAGACGAAAAAAACTTTACCAGGGTGCGCTTATATTGTGATATTGATGTACTAAATACATATATCAACATCATCGGACTATTTGTTTTCCAGGTGTTGAATTCTTAATTATGACTAATTAATCAACGACTTGGTGAATAATAACAATTTATTTACTTCGGTTAGGTTAGGTTAGTTGATAGTAGGTTAGTGCAATCCTACACATCCCATGGTACTTTATTTAAAGAGTTAAACAAGGGTCTACAAAAAACATAATAAGGAAATTGAGTGAAAAATAATATGACTTTAAAAAAATATGTGCATGTAGATAAAAAAAAAACATCGATTCTGAATATATATATATATTCATATTAATATTCTTAGAATTGATAAATGATCTTGAAAATTGATTAAAACGCCATAAAATATAAACGCTTCATGATTAGTCAAACGAACTCCTACGTCAAATGTACAGAAGCTAACAAAATACGCGACTGACAGCTGGATAACGACAGTTTAAAATGTCAGAGATAAATACTGTGTAATGCGCTGTTTTTGGCAGGATATGCAAAAAATCCAAGGGTAAAAATGAATTTTCGTATGAAATTATGATATTTAAAAAATTATAAAAAATCCCATAATTAAGTTAGACGGTTAAAATTTATCAAAAAAATGAACTTGAATTCAAACAAATTGCCCATCTGACGGTACCAATGACATAATGCACCCCCCTCGCTCCCTACCTCTGAGATATTGCCATTTTGGCGGTGTCATAAAATTCAAACTTTGAGAATTAATTTAACTGTGAAAACGAACTTTAAAGAAAAATACTGGTATTTAAGTTTGAAGGTGGATATTGATAAAAACAAAAAAAAAATGGACCCAAATTCCTTATTGAGAAAAAAATCATTTTTTAGACCCCAATATGAATTACCCGCAGGCCCCTTCTAAGTTAATCTGGCCAGTGGCTTAGGTTCAGTTCAATAAAACAAGGTCTCTGAAACATATTTTACGTTTAAAATATTAATTATTTACTTTTGGCATTGTTTGCCTAAATCCTCAATCAACTCTCCGAACCGAACATCCAGTGTCGCCGTCGGTAAGCTGATTCTAACGGAGGATAGGAATGACTTGAGGAGCTGTCTTTGATGAGCCGCAGCCACGAGGTGAAGGTGACTCCCATCAATATAGGCCGCCCCTTTCTTCAGAAAAACTCCCCTGTGCTTAATCAGACGTGTAACGTAAGTCCACGGTACCTAGAGAAAAAAGGAAAAATACTATCAAAAACTGTAACATAAATACATTTTTAATTTTTATATATAATACATTTGCTAAATTCCTTATGACGAACATCTCAATGTTTACCTAATTAAGACATCTGAGATGTTCATATTATGCAATACTTTTACAAGAATTTGGTCACTAGTGTGGAGGGCCGTTAAAGTAACATTATATATATATATATATATAATATATAAAGTTTTTATTCCAGAAGGTATGCAGGAGTAGTGCAATGCAATACATTCCATAATTGATAATAATTTCATCTCACTAGGGCAGTCCTGTGAGAGAGTGTCGTGTGTCGAGACAAACAGCTTTAAATTTGAAATTAACAAAACATTATAATATAGAAAAAACATTCAATAAAAAAAATATATAATAAAAATAAACATAGCACTTGCATTCTACAGTTGGGTATTAGTACATTCACAGTTGACAATAAAAATATTCCACTGTGTACTAAATATTACAAAGTACTTATCAGTTGGCTATAATAAGGAAGTTGAGTGAAAAATGACTTTAAAAAAATATGTGCATCTAGATTTGTAAAACACCGATTCTGAATATACATATATGTTTCCATATTATAATTCTTAGAATTAATAAATGCTTCTTAAAAATTGGTTAAAACGCCATAAAATAGAAACGCTTCATGATTAGTCGAACAAACTCCTACCACAAATGTACTGTTTACGTACGATGTAATGCCGCCTTCATGGCGTTACACCATTTTTTACATAAAACTTGGAATTATGATGAATTGCAATAATGCTTGTATTTTTACACATCAGTAAGTACGATGCAATAGTAATACATATTATCTCCCGACATTTTATAAGGTTTTTTTTGTATTAAAAGCGGTAAAATTGAAGAAAAAACACCAACTAACAAAATATGCGACTGACAGCTGGATCGGCTGGATAACGACAGTTTGCAATGTCAAAGATAAATACCGTGTAATGCCCTTCTGACAGTACGGAAGACGTTACACACCAAGACGTTTTGCTGCTCCAGATAAACACACTTCCGCTATATAGTTGAGATTGTCATAAGTTTTTATACAAAAAGATTATCATTGTATACAAGTTAATTTATCAAATACATAGCATATTGCATACCTACTTTGTAAACATCTTTGAATTCTGTGTTGGCTATGAAATCTTTCTCAACCGGTTGGCAGGCCAAATTGTTTTCCCGAAGGTACTCTCTTTGTCTACCTATTGGTAATCCTAAAAACTGCATACTGGAAACATTCAGTAAATTATTAAACTATTAGCAGTATAATCAACAAAGTATATGTATCAATGGCAGTATGTTATGACTAGACATTAGATTATATGCACAATAAATGCCAAAATATGCACCAACAATTCTAAAAGATATGCCTTAAATGTATTATAAAAAGTATTAAAATGTCCAAAATATGCATACTGTTTAATTGATAAAGCTAAAAATTGATACAAATTTCTGTAACTGACATCTATGAGAGGGGTACACAACGAAACTGGGAGGTTTTCGTGTTGTGGGGGTGCATACAGAATGACCACAAAGTTTTAAGGTTTTAAAGATCGTATGTTAAGCAGTGGTTACGCTAAATAAAAAAAATGGCCCAAATATGTATTATGCAAATGTATATAATCCCATGTCTAGTTGCGACTAAATAATGAATAAAATGATTGATATTCAGTTTGGCTCCTATATTAATGAATCAAATATTACCTGAATAAGCGAATCTCATTTCTCACAAACCAATCGGTTAGTTCGTGCGATTTTCTATTTACAACTGCGTGAGCTAAAACAAAATAAGTTACTCTGTCATAGTGGCGAGCTTTCAAAACTTTGAATGATGAACCCATTTCTGTACACAGTGTGGAGTATTTGGGATATTTTGACGAACATTCTTTCAAAATCGCCTTAATCCAAGAAGATGACTGCGGGGTGTGATCGTTTGAAACATTCTCTAAAAAATTTAACACTGATATTCTTTCTAAACATTCCCTGTGAAGAAAGTTGACAAAAATTAGTGCTACAACTTTGTATAGGAATCAAATAACTTGTAGTGATGTGGGAGATATTAATAATTCTTCCCAAACACTGGTAACATACCTTTTGACAGTTTTTAACGCTATTAAACCCCTTGGCATGTCATCTGGTTTGATAAACGGTTGTTTATATTCGTTGAAAAAATTAAGGCATGCCATATTTGAAGTATTTTCTTCAATCTGAGATATATAAGGTAGTTTCTTGAAAGGCTGTTGTCAGTCAAATGTACTGAAATAAATAATACTGAATTTTTGACAAAGTTTTCAAATCAAAACCATTGCCAAGAATCGTATCTGTCAAAATTATAGAAAAATTATGTTGCCTCCTCAAATAATTTATCGTATGTACTCTATGCGCTTCATCGTACTTGTATCTGGTAAATGTGTTTTAATTTATTTTATTATGGTTTTTAACGTCCAAAAAAATAAATAACAAAGAATTTATTCTTAAAATTTTAAATAAAAAAATTAAAACAACATGATCAAAGATGTTTTAATAAAATATATTGTAACTGTTAATATTATCAGTGTGGATGATGCCTTACATTGAAAAGCTTATTTATATAAAAGAAATTATCCACAGATGAAAACGAAACCTGTTTACCGGAAATCATAGACAAGCCAAAACATAAAAACTTCAATATTCAAAAATTGTACCTCGCGCGGCCGTTGCTTCTTTGCTCTGTTATAGTAAGATTTGAAAAGTGAGAGTTTGCGCTGTTAAAAGTTGTTTTAGCTTGGGATAATAAAGAAAATAAACGAAAAAAGTGCTGTTAAATATTCATAAATGAAGATGGCGCATAAAGACATATATTATTCCGACAAATACTACGATAAAGATCACGAATACAGGTAATTTAGCTCGACCTTAGCCAGCGTTGTTTGTGTCACACCGATCTTCATGCTTTTGTTTTCTTGCAAGTTTTCTCCGAAATTACTAATTCACTCTTCCTTTTCAGACATGTAGTTTTGCCCAAAGAATTAGTGAAGCTCGTCCCCAAAAACCACCTCATGTCCGAAGCAGAATGGAGAAGCATTGGAGTTCAACAAAGTCAAGGCTGGATCCATTACATGATTCATTTACCTGGTAAGCTGCCCTTGATCATAGTCAAACTTCTCACCAACCATCTGTATTGTTCAAGTACAAAGCCACTGCAGTAAACAACAGAACTAAATACCTAACCTCTTTACCTTTATTGACAAATTTATTTATATGTGCCACTGATTTTTTTTGACATGTACCGACTCTTTTTTAACCTCCCATGTTTCAAAGTAATACACATTTTGTGTACTGAAGTACCAAACTAACAAAGGTTTTAATTTATCATCAACATTTAGACGCTCCGGGCGATTTTTTAAACTTTTAGCATCCATTATACCCCTCTGAAACTATCAAATACTACATATATCTGTTGAGGCTTATATTTAGTTCATTTTCATTGCTTCGCTTGTTCATAATTCACACACCAGTGCATCAATAGTAAACTTTTTATGCTTTTTTAACCAAAACATAATGATACACATAATGGCACAAAAATGCTCCACATATTAAAGCAGTTATTTGTGGATATTGGTTTGTTTCATTGCGTTATATCCACTATTAATATTTCAAGTACCACAGTGTAATAGACAGCATTTAACTAACTCAATTTTACGATATAAAAACCGTTTGCTAACCTAATATGTTTTTTTCAGAGCCCCATATCTTACTGTTTAGACGACAAATTACCACTCCGCCTCCAGAGTAAATCAGATCTCCATCACGTCTTCTTGGAAGCTACCCCATTTGTAAATAACCTATTATAGTGACATGGTGATTTAGTTTTAATTGAATACTGTTCTCCCGAAAGCCATATTGGTTATTTGAAGTTGGAATTCTTTATTCAACGGTTGGCAAATCTTATTTCTATGAGACAGGCTGGAAAACCTAACCATAGAAATCAGGTTCACCAACTTTCTTTTGGGTTAGGTACCGTGAAATGTTGTGTTGGGTACCTCCCCCAAATGAAATTAAACTTGTGGTATTATTTTTATATTACTTTAATCAAAAAGATCTGAGTCCTTTTGTAAACAATAACATTATAATAATTGAAAAACTAATCTACTGCATGTTATTTAGATTATTTACTTTTCTAATTTTTATGAAAACATTCCATGTTGCATGGCCTAATATTCTGGGATTTTTAATTTGTGCCTTTTCAATTAAACTATTACATTCTATGTGAATAAAAGTCACATAATTTCAAAGAATAATTTGCAATCAGTTTGTTGTGCTTATAAAAAGTGACATAGCTTGTGGAATTTAAAGTGACTATGTTTGAAACTGTAACACTCGCAATTTGCCAATGATTTCTCCATGCTGTATTATTCTATGTCAATCTGTAGTCAAAACTTAATATTTTATGAACAAGGTTATCACTTTTCTATACCAGATAGTGAGTTTTCAGATAGCCACAAGTTTAATAATAATAATATTTTGATTATTTGTGTAGCGCCATTTTTGTGAAAAATCACCTCAAGGGCGCAGATAAATAATGTTGTAATTGAATGAATTATTAATTGGCTCCATAAAAGATGTAAGCTAGTCTCTATTAATTTTTGGTGCTGTAATCCATTATTTAAACTTTTCCCCATGCTAATTTAAGGCATTTAATTATTATGTAAGTATTAGCGTTGTGACAGTTTTAATTCCCAACTTCATTGTTTCATTGAACAATAAGATGTTAATTGAACAAGTCTCTCGAACTTCAATTTTTTTTGGTGCTTGTAATCGAAGAATTATTTAAGTATATTTTAGTTTTCCCCATTTGCTTAATTTTGCTTGTTTTGTCTGTCGACACTAACAGTGTTTTTGGTGATTTTGATTTGAACTTTTAAATATCTCAGCTTACAAACATACCTTTCAATCTCTACCGTACTGGCCGTAGCAAAGTGAAATATGGGTTTATTTTAAAGGAAGATGAGGTTTACCAGGCCAAATGCAACTTTTGTTCTGAAGTTATATCCATAAAGGGGAAATAATATGAATCGTCAAATATTTATTGCTAACCAAACTGTCAAACTGAGTACTGTACAGTAAGAATATTCGTATCTCAAGCCCTGAAAGAAGTTTATATCGCTCTTACAGAAACTGGAAATTTGCTAGTACTTCATTTTAGTTCCTTGTGCCCCTTTTAAGTCAAACAATTTCAATTTCTTAAGATTCAAACAATTTTTTGACGTAATAAACCATAGAAGAGAAACCAGTAAAAGACAATTCATCATCGTTTTTCTACAATATAATTTTGCCATAGAATAATGCACATACATACATCAATTTAGAGCTTCCCCGAAAATATTATTATTTAACCCCCCTCCCCAGTGCTGTGATTAATATGTTACTTCAATTGAAGGGTTCATCGTGAAGGGTTCATTTGAAGAAGCATCAATTCGTGAAGCATTCACAATCTGGGAAATTATTTCATTCTTTTAAGTGTTGGGATTTTTTTATGGGTCTGTCAAACTTCTTGCTTACTTATTTATGTTAAAATATTAGTTTCCTAAAGTCCGTTCATATTGATAATTGATTTCAGAGCCCCCTTTTCAAAAAGTATTTATTATTTTTGATGAATAATGAATTAGGTTTATAAATAATTGCAGTACTGGGCATGTTTTTTAAGTCCCTTCGTGTATAAATTCTGTTGTAATAAATCCTTGTAAAAATGTATCTACATATATGTACTAGTTTAATTACCTGGCTCTACCCAAAATATCAACCCTTTTCTTTCTGGTCAGCTGAAAATATTATTGACTGTTCTATAAATATTCAAAGCTCCGTACCTCATGTTGGGAATTACCTGAAAATAGTGATATTGACCTGACAGAATAGTTGTGAGAATTTCTGTGAAGATTACCTTTTCCAATCTTTGTGTCGACATATCTTAAAAACGATACCATCGTCGCCGGAAAGGCAAAAGGGCTAAAGCGCCATTTTGGGAAGTTTACACCAGATCACTTTGAAGTTTTTTTTGTTTTACAATAAAATTCATAAGTCTTCGGTACCTGGTTGGATTTTGAAAAAAAAAAACTCGGGTAACTCAATGCTCACTGAGTTACCAAAGGAAAAAAAAGTAAAAAAAGTCCCAAATTTGTGTAGCTTGAGTCAAGCCTTCTGCCAAATGTTAAATATATCTAGATGGCTGAAGGGCCAAAAAAGTCCTCAGAATCAAAAGGCATTCGACGCAGAAAAAAAAACTGATGATCAAGACTGCATATTGAACTCATTTTTGACCCAAGTGTTGCTTAAACCTTTTTGCCTTTGTAGCAATGATATAATAATAAACCTAGCATATTTATGGTTTAATTAAAGCTTTAAAATAACTAAGATTTATCCATATACACATTATGATAGTGCATATTATACAGATGTACTGGGAAAATCATCTGGTTGGCGGCATATGAAACATTCCAAAAAAACATTACTAAAAATATTACCAAAATATGGAACTTCAGTCTAAAAGATGTGGTCTGCATGAAGCTGGCCTAAATAGTAGTGAAGTTTCCATCTACTTATCAACCCCTATTGGCATAGGATAAGTCTAGTTTTGGGAATTAATAAAAATATATAAACTTAGAAAAAAGTATAATAAATTCATAGGTAAGTAAAAATAATATGAGACTCATACAAAATAATATATTTTTTATTAATATATTGTTTTTATAATGTTTTTTTTTTATAATATATTGTTTTTATAATGTAATTTTTTTTATAATATATTGTTTTTATAATGTATTTTTTTATAATACTTTTTTTTTAATAATAATAATTGGGTTTTACTGTGTTGCACGAAATCATTTAAAAAATATTACGTGCCCCACATTAAAAAAATTGGAAATCTTTTAAATATGAGCGAAATCATTATTTTTATAGTAAATTGTACTGAAATAGTAATATTTATGACCGGTTTTCCATATTTTTTAAATATAACATTTACCGGATAAGTTGTGAAAACTATAAAAATAATTCTTAGCAAGTTTTATCCTTTAGTGAAACAGATTTGCAGATGAATCCCATACTTGGGGCATCTTGAATCATTATTTTAGCTTTAAATAATCAAAGTTTTAATATGAATCGCCATATAACCAATTGAATAAACTAAAACTTTTATTTTTTAAAGAGAATATCGCACAAGAGTCCCAAAGTGTCCGGCGCCAGTGGGACTATGGCATCCCCAATAGGAATTGCGGTATGTTATGAGGTGGAAGGAAATGTTACCAAACACGGCTAAAGTCATTTCAAGCAACGTTTCGATTCTAAATGGTGGTCTTTCATCAGGGTGATACTTAGAGTATCTACTACTCTGCAAATTACAGGGAGTGAGGAAAGTAATCTGAAATCGACTCATTATTCTCCTCTTTATCTGACCCCAATTTCTATGGCCGTAATTATTTTTTTAATATTTTTTGTTTTAGCAAATAATTGACACTGAGTTCACTTTTTAGGACTAAAAATTAGTTATTTCAAATTTTTACAGATCTGAAAAATATATTTCGTTTCTAATGTTTAAAAAATAAAATATTGTAATTTATTAAAACTTGATAACATATTATGTTTTTTTTTTAATAGTTCATATTCATAGTAAAATAAGTGTCCCAATATAAATACGATGCGCGAAATATTAATAGTCAAATAACAAAGGATAAAGGGGTTTTGTAATGTACATAGTGACATTTTCAATTAAAAAAATAATATATATTATATTCAATCATAATTTAAAGAAAATTATTGAAATGCGATTAATGAAATGTACATTATTCAAAAAACGAAACTTTTTACGTTCTGATCTTACTAGCGATGGGAAAAGCTTCACAGATTTGTGAATGCTTCACGAATTGATGCTTCTTCAAAATGAACCCTTCACGATGAACCCTTCAATTGAAGTAACATATTAATCACAGCATTCCTCGTCGGGGGGAGGGGGAGGGGGGGGGTTAAATAATAATATTTTCGGGGCAGCTCTCCCAACCACATAAATTGATGTATGTATGTGCATTATTCTATGGCAAAAATTATAGCTTGTAGAAAAACGATGATGAATTGTCTTTTACTGGTTTCTCTTCTATGGTTTACGGGATGACAGCTGTCAAAATTGTTTGAATCTTAAGAGTGTTCAAGGTTTGAATTGAAATTGTTTCATGACTTAAAAGGGATGATGTACAATGAGTATGCACAAGGAACTTGCAAAAAGCAAATGAAGTACTAGCAAAATTTCCAGTTTCTGTAAGACCGATATAAACTTCTTTCAGGGCTTGAGATACGATTTGAATATTCTTACTGTACAGTACTCAGTTTGACAGTTTGGTTAGCAATAGGCTGAATATTGCGCAAATGACGATTCATATTAAAGGCATTTCCCCTTTATGGATATAACTTCAGAACAAAAGTTGCATTTGGCCTGGTAAACCTCATCTTCCTTAAAATAAACCCATATTTCACTTTGCTTTCTCGTTGAACGGCCAGTCATAATTTTAGGTAGAGATTGAAAGGTATGTTTGTAAGCTGAGATATTTTAAAAGTTCAACAAAATAATTCGTTCACAATTCAAAATCACCAAAAAACACTCGGAAAAACTAGTGTCGTATAGACAAAACAAGCAAAGAAATCATAAGCAAATGTCACGAGTACGTGCGAGGGAACGGATAACTAAAAAGATACTTCATTGCTTCATTCATTCTTCGAACTAAAATCGAAGGAAGAAGGGAATGAACAATTGACCTGTGGATGATGCAATATTTCAGTCTTTCGAACGAATGAAAAATTGAAGTTCGAAGTAGATGCCATGGATTGTTCAATCGGAAGTACCAACTTAACCAACTTCAATTGAAGTATTTGTTCATTGAAAAATGAATGAAGTTGGGACTGCTGTCAAAAGAAGTACTTCTTTGAAACAGTTCTTTCAAAACTGTCACAACGCTAGATCTTACATATAATTACAAAATGGAAACAAGGTGTTTGTATTTATATTTTCATACATTTCCCTTTCACTCTTTATAAATAAAAAAATACTTATATATCGTAAGGTCATCAAATAGATGTTTTTAAAAGAAAAAGCGCACGGAAAAAATATTTCAATTTTTGTTTTGTTACAAAACGGAAAAAAATACACTACAGGTGAATGAATACTTTCAAATCGTTTTTCTGATAATAAACATATTAAAAAAAAAGTTTCTAACAATGCAATAAACTTAAATGTATTATATTCCTGACAAAAAAAAAAAAAAATTTCGCTGTCAAAAAATGGCAATCTCACAACAATGGTATGTGCACCTTTTCAGTCTGTATCTTTTTTTATATTTGCGAATCCGTAGGGCCGCCTAGATTTATATCACAGCGCGAGAGTCTCACAATCCTAAGAACATAAGTTCAATTCGCACTTCGGAATTATTTGTTTTTGACTTGTGACCCAATTTCCTTCCTTCTGAATCATTCCCATGGCTTTGAGGCGTTTTGAAATTGTTTGTTGAGTCACCCCCAATGATCGTGCCAATTCTTCTTGACTTAGACACGAGTCGTGATCAAGTAATGCCTGTAATTCTGCATCTTCGAAAACCTTCTCCCTTCCACCGCTATGCCGCCGGTCTTCGACGTCAAAATCACCGTTCTTGAAGCGTTGAAACCACTCGCGACATCTTCTTTTACTAAT
This sequence comes from Drusus annulatus, assembly GCA_022651775.1. Taxonomy (NCBI): domain Eukaryota; kingdom Metazoa; phylum Arthropoda; class Insecta; order Trichoptera; family Limnephilidae; genus Drusus; species Drusus annulatus. The sequence continues at coordinate 180,255 of JAGWCC010000169.1, forward strand.
AGCGGCCTCGCCATAAGTATTTGAGAGCATTCGATGAGCCTCCGCCGCTGATTTCTTCATGTTGAAGCAGAAAATTAAAACCTCCCGCAAATGACGAGAATTTGGCTCGTAAACTGGCATTTTCAATCGAGAACAACTTTATTATGCGAACCAGACACAAATCAACTAATGTTTTTATAGGGTTATGTCGACAGTTCGACAGATGCCTAGGTTTATTGCTTCTTACCGCCAAAGCCATCTATAGGAAAACGGCGGAAGCAAAGTTGTACACCTAATAAAATAATAAACCTTTTTTTGACTGGATAGTTGACGATTCGCTTTTTTTTAGTGATCGTTAATATTTATTTAAAAAATTCGGATATAGGTATCTACCTAAAAATACCTTCAACCGATGATAAATCGACGAAAACCGTACAATTGTCGGTTTATATAGATTAGTACAATTATAATATATTATAAAATATGTATTTAAAACAAGTTCTGAATTAAGTATGCAGAATTTATTGTTCCTTAGATACATATCTAGCAAGGAAAAATGAAATGAATCGGAAAGTAAAACAATGTGCTATTATTTTTTGAAGAATTATATGTGACATAAATACGACATGATTTCATACTGAGAGCAATTGTTTTTTTGATTTTATGGATTCTTTCGTAATCCTCTGCTAACTAGCTGGGGCTTATTCAAATACCCCCCATAATGTCTATCTAACTTGTACTGTGGCTCATTAAGCCTTATTACAATCACCATCTAATGGTTGTATTTAACTGACTGAATTTAAGTTTACATTAGTGAGTTCTTAGGGAAAAGGTCTTTGTAATTGTTATTTCAAGATTACAAAAAACAAAAATCGTAAATTTTGTTTTGGCTCTCCTGAACATCTGCGTCTATTGATCCATTCCGTTCTTCCTTGCGCACTAGTGAAATTCACATACGTTGTGCAATATTTTGATATAAATCGCCAAAAAATCTGATACAGATACAACTCTGCAACACTAATTTAATATATTTTTTTATCGATTTTCATGTTCCAATTCATATTCGTTAAATACTTTATAATGAACATAAATATTTACCTAATTTAGTGAACTAATATTATAAGGATTTAAGAAAATATTAATTTTAAATCAGAACACAGAAATCAAAAGAAAAATATATTTATATAAGGGTGGCAGAGTTGTAACATAGACATAAAATTTGATTTTATGGGTGATTTATAGCTTTAATAATATATTGCGCAATTAACACTTTTACACGCGATTTGCCGCTGGCAATCACTGTGTACGGGAGAGTGTGATTTTAATATGTTTTCAATGCATTTTTTCAAATAAAAATATTATATGTATGTTATTCCCGAAAATAATCTACGATAAAGATCAATTTGAATAAAAACTAAATTCCTGATTTCAAAAGAGGGCGGATAAAAATTTGAAGTGCTGAAGCTGTAAGATTGTATAATCACAACGGGTTTCAATTGTCAAATAAGTTTTTTTAATAAATTTATTATTCCCGTAATTTTTTGTGAAAAACAATTTTAATAAAAAATAATTCCCCAGGTGAGGCTCGAACTCACAACCCCGGCATCGCTCACGACTACTGTCTTATAAGTACCGTGCGCTAACCAATTGCGCCACTGGGGACGATGGAGGACTGATCAAAATAACTTAATAGATATTATGGCACCATTTTTAGGCAAAATAATTCATTTTCTGGATCGTGTTGATGTCCTCGTAACCTTAAATCCCGCCTGTCAAAATAAAAATACTCGTCAATTAAATATGTAGCACTTTAAAAAAAATCGGAGTTTTGAGTGAAATGGTGGTGAATACTAGATAACAGTGCATCGATATAAATGCGCGTTTGATTTTCACGGTTTATTATTGTTTTTGGATTCGGAAAAGTATGAATTAGTGTTTAGGTTAAACATGTTCAGCAACACGAAACATTGGGGTGAAATTGACGATAAGACAGATGACCAATATGTTTACTTACCAAAGGTATATTTTACTCTGACATATTGCCCGAGAGTGTTAGAAAGTAGTCCAGATGTGATAATTTGTAGTTGTATGTGAAGGCCGACTTGCATATGACCTTCTAACCTCACTTACTGACTGTGTATTATTCGTATATACTTATTATCTGATTTTAGCAAAAGAAGACTCATCCCAGTCGCTATCCCCTGTTATCTAAAAATCTATTCTTAAATAGTTGAAGTATATAAAAATAGATCGACATTTTTATCCCTCATTTGACAGGCAAGATACTCAGAAAACAGAGGCTGATTATCCTGAACTACAATTTCACAAATAAGAAAAACCATTCATTGTACTTATTATAAATATTTTTGGATACTTTTAGGGCAAATGTGCCAAATTTAGGACTGTTGAAGTAGTTTTGACAAACAATAAGTTATTAAATATTTTACAACCTTTGAGACAATGCATTTTCTGATTTTCTGGAAATTGGCTGGAAAAATACAATAATGAGTATTATACAGAATCATTAAAAAAAGCTTAGGTTAGCTGGTGCTTTCGCATAATTTTGAAACCCTAACCTAAGCGCTCCACAAATGTATAAGCGTAATGCTGATATCTCCATTGTAACCTCTCCCTCTTTCTCAAAAACGATGTACGTAACTGAAAGAGAGGATACACCAGAGTTGCAGCAGCAGGACCATAGAATATTATTTTATTTGTTTTTCTTCTATTTTTAGGTTAACTTCTCCCCCCTTATAGAGTTGGCCCTGAGCCAGCCTGTCTGGTCTCCGCAGCGTCTCCAGGGGGCTATCGTGGGCCTGCCTTTGGAGTCGGTTACCCTGCGCGCCGCCTTCCTCGCCGAACATGCCCGCCAGCTCGAAGCTCGCTCTGACCACGGCCGTGCTGAGGGCAAGCCGCCGAACATCGAGGGGCAGGGCGGGCTCGTGGGGGAGACCAGCGGCGGGATGAACCCAAGATTGGAACCAGCTCCCTCTCAACACACTAACCTTCTTCTGCAGCATGAGGCCAAGCCTCCACTTGGGTTTATCGAGAAGGTAAACTTCATTTTGTAAGATTCTAATCTGTTCTGCCCCATTCCGGATGTTTTTGCTGTTAATTGCTGGCAAATCATTATTCATATCAAATATTCCAGACTTAACGATTAAACAAATCTTGAGAAACAATAATGATGATCAAGCATCGTTTAGGAGTACTGCGCCTGGTCCCGCGGCTCCGCGCCCCCTTCCCTCGGGCGGGCCACCTCTGCGGACTGCCGGCGCGCCCTGCAGCAGGCGGCGGCACTGGAGCTGGCCACCCGGCCGGCCTCGCTGGGCGCCACGCCAGCTCCGTTGCTCGAGGCCATGGCTGACGCGGGTCGACCAGTTCCTGCGGCAATTCACGGCTACTATGAGGACCATCGCGGACAGGGAGGCCTCAGAGAAACCTTCCGGTGTGTATTACTGTCTTTTTTTATGTATTGTGTTTAAATGTTATTGCAAGAGTAAGAATGACATCAATTTTTTAATCAAGTATGGTAGTACCCCGTAAACATGCAAAAAAAAATTGATTAGAGTCAAAATAACTAGTTGTTACAATGTGGCATCTTGTCTTTTTTTTATACATACCTAGTTAAATTAATATTTTTAAAATCCTTAGCTCAATATAATTGCATTGACTTAGAAATTACCTTGGAGTAAGAATATCTATGGAGAGAGAGCTAATTTGTTTTACCCAACCTATACAAACTTGCATTAAATCACTTTCTCCGGGATTTTACGTCATACACCATGAGAGAGAAAGAGACAACAAAGAATTTTACTGCTTTAAAGCCCTGTAAGGATGTTTTCGGACTCCCGCGCTCCCGCGACTCCGCCTACTTTGTTTGCGACGCAACTCGGTAACTCGTAACGGTTTTTTAGGTTATATTGAGGACTATTGTTGTTGGTTACAATACTGTGTAAAAGTGGTTTTTAAAATAAACCAAACATCATGTTGATATGTGCTGTGAATGCATGTAAAAATAAATCTAAAAAGGGTATTAAAAATATAATCTTTCACAGGTATTTCCGTAGTTTTATATATTTATGACAGCGCGTTAGGATAATCGTATTATCAACTATATAAATACATTATATTAACTATAAACTTCCATTATTATTTAAGCAAACATTATGCTATTCGTTTTGTAAGATATTCTGAATCTACAAATCATTTAATAGTATTTTTGATATCGTTTTGTTATGCAAACACCTTTTTAGGTCCTATATTTGTTTGTTTGTAAAAAAGGGGTGTCTATGAAAACCCAGCCACGCCTGTTCAGAGAAGTCAGGCGAAATTCGTTAAAAACTGACTACACTGCCTTCGATAGGTAGGTCTCTATGTACTCTAAGGAAATTACAGACTGTAAAAGCTTTGCAAATTTCTTGAGTGTACTGAGTTTATTGTAAGTCTTTCACATACAGAATCTCTAAATTTAACGTGATGCTACATATGGACATACTGTCAGAATTATCTCCAAAAAAAATAGTGTCAAGTATACATACCTACGTTTTAAATACACATCACTGTTTTTATTCCGTGGCTATGTAAAGATTTTGTTTCAAAAAACACCATCTACTTGACATTAATAGAGTTAACACATTTTGAAAATGTGATATAGGTGTGTGGTCAAATTTTTGATAATATTTTCTGATCGGAATTCACAAATTTCCGAGTAGTTGACATCTGTTAGTGTCGGTGATGGTATCTTCTGTTTATTGATTTTGTCACATATGCAAAATGCTTACACTACAATACTTATATAAATACTTCACCCAGTGAAAGATATAAATATTTATACAAATGTTTTTATCAGTCATATCTTTCCAACAAATAATAAAATACTATTAACGTTGATTAGAATGCATTCATAGATTACACGAAAATGTAATTGAATATTATCACTTTTATTCTTATATGTAGTAAATTTACATAAATACATACTCAAATCTAAACAGTATATGTCGATTATAATAATATACATACATTATATAGACTGTGTTTAGGTGAGTGGTCTTATTATATGTACCTTACTATTCAGATCTGGTCACCAAACACAGCTAAAGCCATTTCAAGCAAATTTTGGATTCCGAATGGAGGTCTATTACAAGGGCGATACTTATAGTATCTACCACTCTATTACTTTAAATTGAATTAAATGTGTTACGACACATATTATTTAAATAAAAATAATTTGAAAACCCCGGGCTTGAACCCGCAAACTCTAAATTCGTAGTCGAGCGTTAAACGTAACGGTCCTTCTTGACACCTGATCGTAATTTGATCGAATGCTGAAACGGGCCGAAAATCTGAGTAACGGTAGTAAAATCACAATGGCACTAATCTATTTATTTTTTGGGAAAATTAATAGCAAATCAACAATAATTAAAACATATATAATAATAAAAATAACAAATCATGCCAATTACAAATTTTCCTCTGCTGATTATAAATATTAAAAATAAAGTGTGACAATATATAACAGTTTTAATCTCTAAGCAATAATATACAATAGAGAGCGCTGTAGAGACCTTGTAAAAACTGACTGCAGCTCTCTAGCTCTAAAAACTGACTTCAGCTCTCTAGCTGTAGACAGTTTTTACGAGGTTTGCCGGACTCGGCTAGACCTGGGCATGGCTAGGACTAGGGCTAGAGTATTAATACATCCATTCATAGCACATGTCGACATAATGTTTTTGTTTATTCGTAAAACCACTTTTTCACAGTATTGTTATAAAAAAATGTATGACATGTAACCTAATAAACCGTTGAGTTATGTCAATTTATTTCGCATATCATAACGTGTGGGCGGAGTCAAGGGAGACGCAGGACACAAAGAACATTCTAACAATAATTTAAAGCGGTGTGATAATTTGGGGAAGTTTTGTTGTCTCTTTCTTTCTCATGATGTACGACGTAAAAACCCAGAGAAAGTGATTAATCCCAAATCTGCATAGGTTGGGTAAAAATAATTAGCTCTCTCTCCATATACTGTTACCTCAAGGTTTAAATTAGTAACTTAACTAATTTGGTGGGGGAGAGTAAGGTGGAGGGGAACATGGGAATGGGATAAAGGAAGAAGGACGGGAGCGGAATGGGAGGTTAGTTTCAGTCATCTAGTTTGGGTGCAGTCGGGTAACGGATCTTTGTTTAATACCATGTTGAGTTAAAGATGTCAATGTGGTAAGAATTAATGTAGAATGAATTTGGAAACTTATAAATGAAAGAGTTTTGTTTAAAGTTGGTGTTACAACGAGGGAGATAAAAAGTATGTGGCTCTCTTCTGATTTGCAACAGTGTAAAGTGTGGCCGTGGTTCAAACCTCTAGGCCTAAGTTTGCTTGTGGAATGTGGAATAATGCCTTGACCTATAACAGTCGATACCTTAGAGTACATAGAGTAGTATCTATCCAAGGCAGTGAAGTCAGTTTTTGATGATTTTAACCAAGTTTTAACCTGACTCGGCGCACCTGGGCGTGGCTAAGACTAAGGCTAGAGTATTTATACATCCATTCATATCACATATCGACATAATGTTTTTGTTTATTCGTATAGCCACTTTTTCACAGTATTTTAATCAACAAAAATATAGTATGTAACCTAAAAAACCGTTTAGTTGTGTCAAGTTTAGTGGCATAATTATGTGGGCGGAGTCCCGCGGTGACCCAGGTGCTTAAGATCATTGCGACAGTATATAGAAGCGGTCTATGAAATTTGTTGTCTCTTTCTCTGTCATGGTGTATGACGTAAAAACCCGGAGAAAGTGATTTATCGCAAGTTTGTGTAGGTTGGGTAAAAATAACTAGCTCTCCCTCCATATATTGTTACTTCAAGGTCGATACGTATTAATTTGTAATATTTATTAATAATTTTTTCTTTTATGTTTGTGCAGGTTTTCCCGACCTAATCAGCAAGACACTATGTGAACTCGGGATAGTCGGCATCCACGAGTGGTACAACGAGAACGTGCTGGGAGCCTGCCAGCGAGCACTCCACAGGATCAAGGTTTCGGAACCGATCTCGGTGCACGAGGAAGTCCCCGAACTCCACTTCCCCGCTTCTCTGGAGGCCCTGGGCGAGGGCTCCCTGGGGCCGGGCTACCGGATGCTGCACTCGCTGGAGAACGCCGACCTCCTGCCGCAGCTGCCCATGCATCTCGAACTGATGGACGATGCTAGTCCAAACGCCACCGGCGGAAACGTCACTTGATTATAAAACAAAACTAACCGTCCCGCCTTTTCTCCGCGGGGGCGGGCAGAGAGGACCGCCATACAACTCTGTCTTGGCATACACTCTTTGCTTCATTCACATTCATACATACTCTTCTGTTATTCTGACTTTTTACATGGCCCGATTCAAGTATTATTTTTTTTTTTATTAAATATCTTGCTAACATACAAAGCAATCCCGATGAGTTATGAAAACTCACTCTGGGAAAATGGAAATTAAAGAAATACATGAGTTACTACAAAATACAGAGTAATCAAACTAACATAAATCATAACAAATCAAACAATATAATACAATGTAACATAATAAGAAATACAATATTTAAAAAAAAATTGGTAATTAGTATTAATATATATTTAAAAAAAAAAAATAATAATATAGTGCAGTAAATGAGAATTTTTTTACTCTACCGGGAAAAAAAACTGTTTTGGAGATTAGGTGTTTTCATCTTTAAACGAATTTGATTAACTTGATCGTGCCATGTCTTCCTCGAGCGTCCCTAACTTCTTCTTCCATTCACTTTCGCATCATATATTCTTTTCAATATTATAATAAATTATTTTGATTAAGCGGTTTTTGTATATAATTATTTTTATTTTAGTTGAATTAAATATTTATATCCTATAGATGGTTTGTGTTTTTATTTAAATACTTTAACTAACTTTACCACCTGGCTTCTCCTATGTTTCAACACTCTTTCTTCTTTTTGAAGTATTAAAATTGTTACAAAATAACTGACTGCAAGATACGACAGAAGTTGTACTCTGTGAGAATCTGCCATTCCAGAGGTTAAATCTTGGAGTATGAATACATATGGAGAGAGAGCTAAATATTTTTACCCAACCTATACAAATTTACGATAAATCACTTTCTCCGGGTTTTTACATTGTAAACCATGAGAGAGAAAGAGACAAGACAAGTTGTCACATAATATCGCACCACTTTTAGGTATGTAAGCATTTTTATATCTCCGGCGACTCCGCCCACTACTTTTGTTGTGCAACATAAGTCAACGGTTTTTGAGGTTATATCCTATATTTTTCTTGATAACAATACTGTGAAAAGTGGTTATACAAATAAACAAAACATTATATCGACACGTGCTATGAATGGATGTAGAAAGGTGTGTTTTGAAAACCTTAGCCACACCCGAGTCAGGAAAAAATCAACAATCCTGAATACACCCTTTCACAAAGCTATCCCTCCTGGTTATTCCTATATTATTGCTCTGAGGGTTAAGTGGATATTTTTTTTAAGTTCACATATCTCATGGTGGAAATGACATCTATTATGATGTTGTAACTAGTTGCATAAACCTAGATTTTTAATTATTAAAGTTGTTGAAAATTTTCATTTTGCCAGAGCTCACCGATCGAGAGTTAATAGAGACAAACTGATTTTATGCCATTATGCATTACACAGTAAACATTTGAGACGACTTCTGAAAAGCACTGGTCCAAGCATTTGACTTTATCAATTGTTTGCTGGTTCAATTCCCGCAATGAATATTTCATTTAATTTATAGGTGCTTTAAGGTCTGAGTGTTGTGAAGTTGATTATGTATTAAGTTTAATGGACCATGTAATGTGTGATAGGCAGCATTCATATTAAAATTAATACCAGACTTCCAATGCAGGGTAATTTTTTCAAGTCAATTTTCTCTACCTTTTAAATCAAATTAATACAACCACATTCAGAATAAAAGAAATGAAAACTAATTGGAAATAAAACACATAACCTTATTGGTAGATACTCTCAGTATCGCTCTGGTGAAACACTATCATTCAGAATTGAAACGTTGCTTACTGGCTCCAGAAGGTGAGGAGTATTTAGGACTCTCGTGCAGTATTCACTTTTAAAAAAATATTATTCCAGTAAATAGATTAATTCCCGCATATTATTGTACTATAAAAAGTATGATAAAACTATTTTAATACTTCATTTGGTTGAAGCTAATATTATATTATGATGCAATTGCATTGCGTTTGAAACATTCAAAATAAAAATAAATAATTAATACTCATCGCATCGTAACGTCATTGATCGCATCCGAGTTAGTGGGCCGAGATATTTCTAGAAGATTATTGACATCTGTCAACTAATAGAAAGAAAATTTCTAGAAATGTAAATTGTTATGTAATCTATTATTCCCAAGCCTTAATAGGTCAATGATCTAATAAAATTCGTTAGGAAAGGATTAAAAAACAGTTTTGCGCAATCATTATCATTGGAATAAATTAACTTTGCAAATAAGCTTATGATTCAATCGGACCCGTGAAGCTTCGAGAATATTCGAGCTCCGCACCAGAATCTAGAATATTGTTCTGGGAGGTTCCATATTTCAGTTCATAGATGGCACTATCATATAAAACGCCCGCTCTCAGTTCGAAAATCATTCCACTGCTGAATTTCAAGCAACCAAGTTCTCTCTGAAAACAAGTTCAGCTTTCAAAACTGTGTTTATAATAAAACTTTCGTGATTTCTTAAGTCTTCACATCATCTTCACCTACTTCCGGAGACGAATATTATAAAAGTTGCAAAAATGGCGCTATTCATCCAATCAAAGATGCCCGATCAACATTTTGGACAAGTTCTGAACCTCGACGATCTAATAGTCTCCTTGTGTGGACTCCATCCATCAATGATGTCTCCAACCTGCAGAAGACATAAGAGGGTGGCGCCACAGTCATCTCCCATCCCGAGTCGACCAGATGCGGGATCCCAGGTGTCGCTAGACCGCCACAGCTTCCAGGTGTCTGTGGACGTGCAGCAGTTCAGCCCAGAGGAAATCAGCGTGAAAGCGGTGGGGAATGAGATCGTCGTGGAAGGAAAGCACGAAGAAAAGAAGGACGAGTACGGGTCCATCTCGCGCCACTTTGTGAGGAGATACGCCCTTCCAGAAGGCCACAGGAGCGAGGATGTGGTGTCCAGCCTGTCTACCGAAGGCACCCTGACTATCACGGCCCCCAGAAGGCAGGTGCCCGCCAGCGAAGAGCGCGTGGTGCCCATCACCTTCACGGGCAGCCGCCGGCCAGTCGCAGGGGGGCCCAGTGACCAGATTCCTTTAGAACCAAAACCGGACGTTGTCGCAGCGTAAATTACCATAAGCATTTGTTAGTTTATATAATTAAGTATTATTATTAAGATATTGTATTAGTAGTTTTTCAAATTATAAATAAACAATTTTCTCTTTACACGCAGAAGTATTTTATTTACTGTTTTTATCCTTCGAACATTTTATAGAAATATGTATCTATTATATAATATTATTGCACAGCATACATTTATTTCGACAGTCGAGCTGTTGAACACAAGAACGAGTCGTAGAAGCGACAAATGTTGCTTTGATTATTAGTTGCTGCTCTACTTTTGACATTAACAACATTTTCGTAAGGTCCATTGAAACTAACAGCATTAAAATATGTAATGCTAACTAATCTTTGACTTCAAAAGACAAATGCGCAGGTTAACCTTTTCAAAGGGGAACTCTTTATTAAAATGACAATATTTTGCAACAACATATTGGACTTCTGATACCAGCCCCTTCATGACAAAAGTCATCACAGCTTTTAGATATCGCAATCTGAATGTTTTAACAACTTTGTAAGTTTATTTGTTATTATGGATGTTAATATAACTTTAAAGTGGAAATTAAATATATTTTTAAAACATACAAATCTAATTTTACCTTCATCCTAACATTCAAATGCGGTATCTCTAAACTTTAAAAATAAAAAAAATCTTAAAATTTATGTGCTCCTGGTCCTTGAGATTCAAATGTGAGAAATTTATTTTACAGTCTTTATATTTACATGTAACGACATCTATTGTCGAGTAGACAAAACTAATTAATTAATCTTCTTTAATTTATGTGCTCCTGATACTAAAATGTAAGAAATTGATAATATTTACATTTAACGACATCTATTGTCGAGTAGACTAAACGAATTCATTAATCTTATTCAATGATTTTAATAATACCAAATTTTTTATTTTATTTCTTATAACGGGCATTTTTAGACTGGTACAATTTTAAACAAATCTATGGCATATATCTATGGACGCTTATTGAGTCTCAAAGTGAACATCTGAGACCTTGGGTTTTGTTTTATTGCTGACAGACGCGGCTTTACAATAACATTAAAAAAATACCTTCGGGTAGTTTATCTTCTTCAATTCCATTCAATTTAATCTTCTTCAATTGAAAAAAACATCAATTTGTAAAACACAAGTGAGTTATTACAAAATTACAGTCGGTAAAGTACAACGGAATTTGTAACTTGCAGGAGTCCGGCATTCCAGAAGTCAACATTTTCATTAGCATTACGATCCCCCTTTTTGTGCTAAGTGATGCCCATTTTTTATAATTTGGTGCAAATAAATATATATTTTAATTTCTGGAAAACATTGACTTACAAGACCCGCAAATTCCCTAAATTTGAATAAATTAACATTTTGGTATATTTTTTCTCCCCACATAAACAAATTTATTTACTCAGAAATCACACCACTTTTTAGCTTGAAAACTTGCAGGCCTTGTGATTCTGAATCTGGCTGGGTGTTTTTTTTTTTACCCTTTTGGCTGTTATTTCGTAAAGGGCTTGAAGTAAGAATATACATGGAGAGATAGCTAAATATTTTTACCCAACCAATACAAATTTGCGAAAAATCACTTTCTTCTGGTTTTTACGTCGTATACCATGAGAGAGAAAGAGACGAGAAAAGTCTTCATATAATATTGCAGCACTTCTAAGTATGTAATAATGCTCTCCGTCCGCGCTAACTTCACATCATCGAGTCGCATAACTTACGTCAACGGATTTTGAGGTTATTTCCCATATTTGTGTTGATTAAAAAACTCGCAGTGGTTATACAAATAAATCAAACACATGATGGTGATTTGTGCTATGCGTGAATGTTCAAATAAGACCAAATTAATATTATAAAACATCATTTTTCAGAGGTATTTTAAATATTTTTGACCGAACTTTAGAATTTTCATATTTTTAATTCCTTGATATATCTTTGTCTCTTTCTATCGAGGCAGTATAAAGTCACCAATACTGACTACACTGTTTTGCAAAGGTACCTCTCCATGTATATTCTTACTCCAAGGTAATGGGTGTTTTTAATTCACTTCTGAATGACGAAATCTCCAATTATACGGCAAAAAGATGAAAAAAAGAGAATACTTACGGCCAATTTTTTTTTAATAATCACCATTGTTAGAAGACTGAACTGCAAGACTGGAGCTGTGGACAGATTTCAAACAAGCAACTTTTAAAATAATGGAGGTACAGTACAACTTCTACCGGATGCTTTTCGGACTGTCCTGGTACTGCAGTGCTTCAGAAATGTTCGCAGAAGGGCGAGTTCCCGGATTCAGAGCCCTAATAAGAATACGTATCGCCAATAACAATAATATTTGGATGATTTGTATAGCGCCGTTTTTGTGAAAAAATACCTCTAGGGTGCTGTACAGATCTTATTTTCTATTATTACATGTTAATTCCTTGTTTAAATGAGAAAATATATAGGAACATACTCACCTGGCAGGTCTACATAGTAAAAATAAGTACGAGCGAAAACACTTTTTGCAGCGACTTCTTGCAGGGCCCTTTTTACAAACAATGGAGTCGATTCAGGAGGTCTTGAAACGAACCTTAATTATAATTTTATTATTATTATCCAATGCTATATATTACCATGCTAATTTATTATTTTCAAAGTATTATTTGGAACTTCTGGGATTGCAACACCGTCCCTGAGATCTGGAATGAATATTAAAAAAAAAAAAATAGCCGCGATAGTGATAATTAAAGTGTCATCTTAAGAAAATTATTTTTTTAAATACCTGACATCTGTTGTTGTAAACGACAACTATTTTAGCCGATAAATGAACCGAATGGAATCTTTTAGCGCACGCATGTGTTTGTTTTTTATAAACGTACGATATATACAAAAAATATTTCATTTATAGTGTACTTGCTTCGGCAGTACATATACTAAAATTGGAACGATACAGAGAAGATTAGCATGGCCCCTGCGCAAGGATGACACGCAAAATCGTGAAGCGTTCCACATTTTTTGACGTTTTTTTCTTTGAAAACTTAAAAATAATATTTACTTTTTATTCTCCCGAAAGGTGCTTTACATTTGTATACTCGTAGGTATCGCAGCGAATGTCGATGCGAACAGGGTACTCGCACAGATGCAGTGTTTGCATACAGCATGCTTCAAACGTGTTATCCGTCTTCATATTGAACACACCGTACGGCTTTTCGAATAATTATACTCGATCAACGTATACACTTCATGTTACTTTTTCGCAAAAAATAATGTAAGTTGGTGTAAGCATAACTGTTTATTAGTGACACTTGGCAAATACATTTCTGTCGGAAGCTTAGAGTATATAGAGTGGTATCAATCCAAGGCAGTGTAGACAGTTTTGGATGATTTTTACCTGTATCGGCGGACCTGGGCGTGGCTAAGACAAAGGCTAGGGTATTTAGTTATACATCCATTAATATCACAAATCGACATAATGTTTTTGTTTATTCGTATGACTACTTTTTCACAGTATTGATATCAACAAAAATATAGGATATAACCTAACAAACCGTTTAGTTGTGTCAAGTTTAGTGGCACATTTTTTATTTGTTCGTTAGTTCTTCTTTTTGCCTACGCATATAACTTGTTAGATATGTCGTGGCGCTTTCGCAGCCGCCTGACGTGTTTTAGTCTTTCTTGTTATTTTCGCCAAATAAGTAGGATATTTCACAAATTACTTCTTTAAAATTCCTGTACTGTATGAAAGATTCAGGAAGTCCATTCTTTTAATTTCGCTCCCATGCCCTAAATCGGAAAAAAAATAATTACAATAATAATCATAATTTTAAGTTAATAATTGTGTCTATCTGATGGGACCTGCCAGGTAAGTATGTTCCTGTATATTTTCTTATTTAAACTAGGAATTAATATGTAATGATAGAAAGTAAGATCTGTACAGGGCCCTTGAGGGGATTTTTCACAAAAACGGCGCTATACAAATCGTCCAAATATTATTATTATAAAAAATGTGGGCGGAGTCCCGCGGTGACCCAGGAGCCCAAGATCATTGTGACAGTACATAGAAGCGGAGTATTATATTTGTTGTCTCTTTCTCTCTCATGGTGTACGACGTGAAAACCCGGAGAAAGTGATTTATCGCAAGTTTGTATCGGTTGGGTAAAAATAATTAGCTCTCTCTTCATACATTCTTTCTCCAAGGTCGGAAGTGTATACATCTTCCAAGATGTGTATACATACTCCAGTAACGATATAAGGCGGTATGGCTATTATTTTACCCAACCAATACAAATTTACGATAAATCACTTTCTCCGGGTTTTTACGTCGTACACCAAGAGAGAGAAAGAGACAAGAAAAGTCGTCACATAATATCGCAGCACTTCTAAGTATGTAAAAATGTTCTCCGCCCGCGCTAACTTCACATCATCGAGTCGCATAAATTACGTTGACTGATTTTGAGGTTATTTCTTAAAAAACTCGCAGTGGTTTTACAAATAAATTAAACATGATGGTGATATGTGCTATGGGTGAATGTTCAAATAAGACCAAGCAAAGATTATAAAACATCAGTTTTCAGAGGTATTTAAACAGTTTAAAATATTTAACTTTAGAATTTTTACATTTTTAATGATATAAAGACATAAAATCAACAAAAAGCTTTCATCGTTATTTAGACAAACCTTCTGTCATTAGTTTTGGTGTGATAATTTGACTTTATGAATCATTTTAATGGTGTATTGATATTGTTTTGTTTAATGTGTTCAAATATGTTTGTTAAAAATGTCCGAATTCCATGTGGGCGGTAAGTAATAGACTATCCAACATCTTTCTATTAAGTAAGTATAAAGTTAACCGTTCTGACTACACTGTTTCTTAAAGGTAGCTATCCATGTCCTCCAAGGTAAACATAATTTAACAATCTATACAATCCTAACATACTTTACAAAGAATTTCTTTGTAAGAATCCATAATTATATAACATAGGGAATGGCCGTAACCAATGACGTTACATATATATATATATATATATATATATATATATATATATATGATATATATATATGTATATATATATATATATATATATATATATATATATATATAGACACGTTATAGCGCTCTTAAAGTGGCAAGCAATAATCACGCTAGTTGGTGTGATCGGTGCTTAAGACGATTTAGTACTAAACGGTCACGCGTCGCTTGAGGTGGTTTCAAGCAAGTATGGAACGCGGTCCGAACTTCGGATCTGTTTCGTTCATACACATATATTCTATGAATGTCTATCTTTGTCATACATGACCGATATTCGAATGATGAATTTACTGGTAACGTGTGTGTTTTGCTTGCCACATTTTGTGTTAATATTCTAAGGCTATAACGTGTCTATATATGTAACGTCATTGGCCCTAACCATTTCGTTAAACATCACCATTTTATATTGCTTGACTTTGATGGTTCTATGTAAAGAAATCCTAGTTCATATTATTTCCTAACTAAATAACCATCACGTCGTTTCTCCGCAGGGGTAGGCAGAGAGGATGAACCGCCATACACTTCTTGATTCTCTCTTCTTCCTATACACTCTTTTTCCTTTTTATACTCAAACCTAACTTACTAATCGTCACGCCGTTCCCCGTAGGAGTAGGTAGAGAGAATGGACTGCCATACAACTCTTTCTAGGCACATACTCCTTGCTTCATTCACATTCATACATCGCATCATACACACTATTCTGTTATTTTAACTGTTGACATGGCCCGACTCAAGTATTTGATTCACTCGATCGTGGCATGTCTTCCTCGGACTTCCCTGACTTCTTCTTTCATTTACTTTCGCGTCATATCGTCGCCGGAAAAGCAAAAGGGCTGAAGCGCCATTTTGGAAAGTTTACACCAGAACACTTTAAAGTTTTTTGTTTTACAATCAAAAAAACAAGTCTTCAATACCTGGTTGGATTTTGAAAAAAAAAGCAACTCGATGCTCTCACTGAATTACCTGAAGCGACAAACGCTAAAAAAGACCAAAACTTGTGTCGCTTGAGTCAAGCCTTCTCCCAAATGGTAAATATGTTTTAGATGGCTCTAGGGCCACTTAAGTCTTCAGAATCAAACGAGAGTCAGAGCTTTCGATGCAGAAAAAAGAACTGATCTAAACTCCATATTTAACTTTTTTTTTATCGAAGTGTCGCTTAAGCCCTTTTTTCTTTCCAGGACGATATATTATTTTCACAATCCTTTCTTCGTTCATTCCTTGATCGTGTCATGTCTTATTCGGGCGTCCCCGACTTCTTCTACCATTCACTTTCGCGTCATATATTACTTTCACACTCCTTTATTCGTTCATCCGCTCTACATGTCCAAACAATCTAAGCGTCCCTTTCTTGATCCTATTCATTACGCTTACATCAGCCTTGCATTCTTTCCGGATGTACATATTTTTTTCATACGTGGTTTTATCGCACCTACGCCTAAGGGATTTCATTTCTACAGCATTCACTCTATTTTCATCCTTCCTCTGCCAGTTCCATGCCTCACTGTCATACATCAGGGTTCTTATAAGCACTCCACTGTGGACTGCTAGCTTCGCTTATTTTCACAATTTCTTATTTGCGCCAACAGCGTTCAGTCCTCCATTAATGGAGTTTCCTGCATTCACCCTTCTTTCATTATCCTTATCAGCCTTTCCGTCTCTCTAGAACAGTCATTCCCAAAGTGGTCTGTATCGACCCCCAGGGGTGGATTCCGACCTTTAAGGGGTCCACGTCAATGAAAAAAAAAATTGGGGGTGCATGAGACATAAATGGGGGTCCACGGGAGTGGATTCCATTTAGGCAGGCCGTCACCAAAATGTTGGCTTCCCGCAAATGTAATAATCCACCTCACAGATAGTACCTATGTAGGTACTTACGTAATACTATCTTATAATGGACTTTAATTCCGTAATTATATTAATAATAATATTTTTTGTGGAAGATATTTTGCCGATTTGCTAGTACTTTTCGATTTCAAATCTCTACCGACTAGTGCTTTTTTTCGGAGAGGAATTTTTGTTGATTTGCTAGCACTTTTCGATTTGGGATCTCTGCCGACTAGTACTATTTTTTGACGAGTTCGACTACAATTGAAGTGTTCACCGCAAAGGGTTCATTTCAAAGAACTAGCAGTTCCTGAAGCGTTCACAAAACTTTGAAGTTTTTCCCAACGCTAAAAAAAATCAATACTAGGAAAGCGGGGTCTATACAAATCAGAAAAAATCGACAAGTGGTCTACGGGACAAAAAAGTTTGGGAACCTCTGCTCTAGAATATACTTCCTAAATACACAAACTCATCCACTTGCTCCAAGTGATGAGTTTGTGTATTGATGATGAATATCATTCACAATTATATTGCACGCTGTTTTCGTACTCTCTCTTTTAAACACCATGACTTTGGACTTATTTACATTCATCATCAATTCATTTTCCATACATACTTGGTTCATCCTAGACACGAGAAACTAGATTTTCCATACTGTCAGCAATCGGCACCGCATCGTCCGTATACAATAGGCAACATACTTTCAAATTGTTCATTTTCGCGCCCAAGCCCACACCTTTCAATTCTTGCATACAATTATCCATGTACAAATTGAACAACCACGGTGACATTACACAGCCTTGTTTTACACCTTTTGTGATGTTAAACCACCTCGTAAGCTCACCGTTCACTCTAACACATGCAACGCTTCCCTCGTACAAGGACGCGATTGCTTGTATAAGATTCGTGTTAACTCCATACATGGATAATACCTTATACAATTCGTTCCTATCAACTCGATCATACGCCTTTTGAAAATCGACAAAAGCACAGAAAAGTTTCTGGTTTTTTGCCAAAAACTTATCTGTGAGCATCCGCAATGAGAAAATTTAATCCATTCACCCCCTTCCACTCATAAATTCACCTTGGATGTCCCATATTTTGTCTTTTGGACTAACAATTATATAAATAAGGATTAACAATTATTACAACTATAGAACGCCATACCACCACTAAAAATAGGCGTACTAAATTATTTAAAAAAATGTACTCAATGTGTATTTAAAAACTTTTTTTTTCAGTACCGTATTCCAATGTTTAATAAATCACAAGTGACGAGAGTAAATAAATAAAACGTTGGCTTTTAAAATGAGATAATTTATTTAGTATTTGAAAAACTACTTATACAATATCTTAATAATAATACTTATTTATAAAAACTAACAAATGTTGGTTATAATTTACGCTGCGGCAACGTCCGGTTTTGGTTCTAAAGGAATCTGGTCACTGGGCCCCCCTGCGACTGGCCGGGGGCTGCCCGTGAATGTGATGGGCACCACGCGCTCTTCGCTGGCAGGCACCTGCCTCCTGGGGGCCGTGATAGTCAGGGTGCCTTCGGTAGACAGGCTGGACACCACATCCTCGCTCCTGTGGCCCTCTGGAAGGGCGTATCTCCTCACAAAGTGGCGCGAGATGGACCCGTACTCGTCCTTCTTTTCTTCGTGCTTTCCTTCCACGACGATCTCATTCCCCACCGCCTTCACGCTGATCTCCTCTGGGCTGAACTGCTGCACGTCCACAGACACCTGGAAGCTGTGGCGGTCCAGCGACACCTGGGATCCCGCATCTGGTCGACTCGGGATGGGAGATGACTGTGGCGCCACTCTCTTATGTCTTCTGCAGGTTGGAGACATCATTGATGGATGGAGTCCACACAAGGAGACTATTAGATCGTCGAGGTTCAGAACTTGTCCAAAATGTTGATCGGGTATCTTTGATTGGATGAATAGCGCCATTTTTCAACTTTTATAATATTCGTCTCCGGAAGTAGGTGAAGATGATGTAAATACTTAGGAATATCACGAAGGTTTTATTTTAAACACAGTTTTGAAAGCTGAATTTGTTTTCAGAGAGAACTTGGTTGCTTGAAATTCAGCAGTCGAATGATTTTTGAACTGAGAGCGGGCGTTTTATATGATAGTGCCATCTATGAACTGAAATATGGAACCTCCCAGAACAATATTCTAGATTCTGGTGCGGAGCTCGAATATTCTCGAAGCTTCTCGATGACTGATGAAATCATCAACTCATTCTGAAATATGAATGGAAATGTTTAATTCTTAAAAAGTTTATGATCAGTGATCACCTTACACAGTTGATTAATACAAATAATCCTATTTATTTAATAAAATCTTCTGTTCAAAACTTGTTTTGTTGGCGTATATGGTTTCGGAAATTAGTTAACAATGTTATCATATTTTTACATATCTAGACAAAAAACTTTTATCCCACACAGATGACGGTATTCTAGATTTACCTCGGCCCATTCCAATATGACGAGTAATTTTTATAACAAATGCAATTAATTTCACCATTGCATTTTATTAGCTTTTCCCAACATAAAGCGTATGATTATTTATTTATATACTACGGACTATTATTCAATTACAAAAAAAAACATAACACGAAATGGGAAAAAAAGAGCAACAGAGAAAGAATAGCACGTCCATAATATTTTAATGAAGCAATGACATAAATAGGACAAAAATATACAGTAGAAAGAACACTCAAGCAAATTCAAGTCAATTATGATCTATTATGTCTACGAGCTGATGAAAATATTGACTAAGGGTCTCGGCACTCGTAGCAACCGAAACCCAACTAAAACTAGTTGGCGACATCAGTTACGAACTGGTTGGCGACCAAGCTTCTCTTACGACGATACTCTAGTTCGAGTTGCTACGATTTCAGACATTACCTCATCTCGCAGTGCACGGTGTCAATTCGTGTCATGGTCATTTTGTGTTAAAAAATGTCTATACGCACACAATCATATATACAAGGGTTTTTTTCAAAATTTCTTGATAACAGATCGCGACTACGGCGCAGCTGGAAGCGGCAACGCGCAGGCGACTAGAACGGCAAATTGTGAGAGACTGGTTGCGTCGGCGTTGAAAACTGATTGCGTCGTGTGCGGATCGCCATTGAAATGCACAGGAGAGAAACTTGAGTTGCAAACTGTTTTTTTTGTCAGGAATTTTATTTAGCACGTATACCGTCAACCATAAAATGTGAGCATAAACCAATGACATTACAAACTTACAGACACGTTGTAGAGCTCTCAAAGTGGAAAGCAAAAGATACGGTAATTGCCTTACTTTCGATTTAGCGGATTGAGTATCAAACTGTCACGCGTCGCTTGAGGTCGTTTACTATATATAAACAAATTGCATTAATAAGTGCCAAAATGCCCTCGTGTGTGATGAGAAAGTGTTTCTGTTACACTGCAAACACTAGCAAAGGCCAAGAAATAACAATCACACGCAAATTACTTATTATTTTTAATTTAAAGAGAGAGTGAGATGGTAAACGTAGCAACACATACGTATAAAAAGGCAATCTACTGGCAGTAGGTCGCTTTATATGGCGTTCTATTCGTTGATCTAGGATGTGTAGTATTTGACGCATATTTTAAGTACGAAACGCCGCCCGGTTCTATACCTATTTCGTTAATATACACATATTCTTCACGTTGTGTTCAATGTGACTGAATTTTCTTTTCTGAAGACGGAACGGAAGTTTGGAACATGCTGTATGCAAACACTGCATCTGTGCGAGTACCCTGTTCGCATCGTCATTCGCTGCGATACCTACGAGTATACCAATGTAAAGCGCCTGTCGGGAGTATAAAAAGGAAATATTATTGTTAAAGTTTTCAAAGAAAAAAACGCCAAAAAATGTGGAACGCTTCACGATTTTGCGTGTCATCCTTGCGCAGGGGCCATGCTAATCTTCTCTGTATCGTTCCAATTTTAGTATATGTACTGCCGAAGCGAGTACACTTGTTGAAAAATAAATTTTGTATATATCCTACTTTTAAAGAAAACAAACACATGCGTGCGCTAAAAAGTCCTAATCGGGTTCATTTACCGGCTAAAATAGTTTTCCATTTCAACAATAGATGTCTCAAGGTTTTTTTTGCGTTCGTTAGGTGTTTTTAAAATTATCTGATAATGATCTAATAAAATAAAATAGTATTCATTGTATCTATTATTACAAACAAATAGTTCACATGAAAATCTAACATCAGATATCCGGAAAAAACAAAGCTGCTCTAATCGTAATGAATAAGATTAAAAAGGGACATACGAGTATATTATAGAAACGGATGAACAGTAGACATGAGTGTAAGGAGATTATGTAGGTTTAAATAATAAAGATGTGCTATACTGATAAAGATTTTAATACTGATTATTATACACCGTGTTCTACGCTCATACTGTGAATTTATTTATGAAAATCTAAGGAAAATAAATTACAAAAAATATAAAATAATTGCAAAAGTTGCCTTGAAAATCATGCAAAATAAAAATATCTTAAATTATCAGAAATAGCAAACACTTTGTGGATTGACATGATTAATTAAATAAAAAACACACGTTATTTAAATCCACTTTATTTTAGTATAAGTCAACTAGTTTCGACTCTGCTGAGTCTTCATCGGGACTTAAAAATATACTAATTTGAAATTAGAGGAATGTGCATATATATATATATATATATATATATATAATGGTGAACATGGGGAAAAGGAAGATTTCATTAGTATATTTTTAAGTCCCGATGAAGACTCAGCAGAGTCGAAACTAGTTGACTTATACTAAAATAAAGTGGATTTAAACGTGTGTTTTTTATTTAATTAAAAATATCTTACATTTACATTGCCTTAATTTCATGATTAAAAACAAATAAAATAACTCAAGACCGTTATTATATGCTACACCTTTTGAATAAAAAATCAAAAGTTTGGATAGGTATTTTGGTCGTAAATACAAAACAAAATTTGAACGAAACGGGCCCCGAGCGCGAAAAAATTATATAGTAGTCGAAAATTAGATGTCGTTTTCTCATAATCTATGGGACCGCATGTAGTGACCCTTTGGAATTATGTTGAGAATGATGGAATAAAGACGATTAATTTAACATATTAATTATGGTACTTTTGGTGAATTTTCATTTAATCGTCTCTATTCCATTTTTGGAATTACATACTCGTAGTCGAAAATTAGATGTCGTTTTCTCATAATCTATGGGAACGCATGTAGTTACCCTTTGGAATTATAAATAATAATAATAATAATATTTGGACGATTTTTATAGCGCTGTTTTTGTGAAAAATCACCTCAAGGGCGCTGTATTTATGCTGTAATTATGTTGAGAATGATGGAATAAAGACGATTAATTTAACATATTAATTATGGTACTTTTGGTGAATTTTCATTTAATCGTCTCTATTCCATTTTTGGAATTACATACTCGTAGATAATTTTTTCGCGCTCGGGGCCCGTTTCGTTTTAATTTTGTTTTGTATTTACGACCAAAATACCTATCCAAACTTTTGATTTTTTATTCAAAAGGTGTGGCATATAATAACGGTCTTGAGTTATTTTATTTGTTTTAAATCATGAAATTAAGGCAATGTAAATGTAAAATATTTTTATTTTGCATGATTTTCAAGGCAACTTTTGCAATTATTTTATATTTTTTGTAATTTATTTTCCTTAGATTTTCATAAATAAATTCACAGTATGAGCGTAGAACACGGTGTATAATAATCAGTATTAAAATCTTTATCAGTATAGCACATCTTTATTATTTAAACCTACATAATCTCCTTACACTCATGTCTACTGTTCATCCGTTTCTATAATATACTCGTATGTCCCTTTTTAATCTTATTCATTACGATTAGAGCAGCTTTGTTTTTTCCGGATATCTGATGTTAGATTTTCATGTGAACTATTTGTTTGTAATAATAGATACAATGAAGCAAGGATGACACGCAAAATCGTGAAGCGTTCCACATTTTTTGGCGTTTTTTTCTTTGAAAACTTTAACAATAATATTTCCTTTTTATACTCCCGACAGGCGCTTTACATTGGTATACTCGTAGGTATCGCAGCGAATGACGATGCGAACAGGGTACTCGCACAGATGCAGTGTTTGCATACAGCATGTTCCAAACTTCCGTTCCGTCTTCAGAAAAGAAAATTCAGTCACATTGAACACAACGTGAAGAATATGTGTATATTAACGAAATAGGTATAGAACCGGGCGGCGTTTCGTACTTAAAATATGCGTCAAATACTACACATCCTAGATCAACGAATAGAACGCCATATAAAGCGACCTACTGCCAGTAGATTGCCTTTTTATACGTATGTGTTGCTACGTTTACCATCTCACTCTCTCTTTAAATTAAAAATAATAAGTAATTTGCGTGTGATTGTTATTTCTTGGCCTTTGCTAGTGTTTGCAGTGTAACAGAAACACTTTCTCATCACACACGAGGGCATTTTGGCACTTATTAATGCAATTTGTTTATATATAGTAAACGACCTCAAGCGACGCGTGACAGTTTGATACTCAATCCGCTAAATCGAAAGTAAGGCAATTACCGTATCTTTTGCTTTCCACTTTGAGAGCTCTACAACGTGTCTGTAAGTTTGTAATGTCATTGGTTTATGCTCACATTTTATGGTTGACGGTATACGTGCTAAATAAAGTTCCTGACAAAAAAAAAACAGTTTGCAACTCAAGTTTCTCTCCTGTGCATTTCAATGGCGATCCGCACACGACGCAATCAGTTTTCAACGCCGGTTTTCGGTTCTTTAAAAAAGTTATTAAAAAAAAATCGTAGTAAGAAACAGATAATGATGAAAATCTTCTAATGAATTTAAGGAATGAGAGTCTGAATAGTTTTTTTTTCTTGGTTTGAACGGAAATTCTATTGGGCTTGTTACACATCTTGATTTTGGATGTGATTTTCTGAAAAAATGGGGTTTTGAATTTAGCTCTAATCAATCTTTTATTACTCTTTTATAAGAACCGTAAGTATTTTTTTGTAAGAACCAGTAGAATATATGCATTTCGTGACTTTTACGTAATTATAGAAACGTTATTGGTTTTAATAACTTAATTGTGATTTGAATACATTCTGAAGTACCCGATACTTAAAAAACATTATTCGTCATACATGACCGCGGGTCGTGGGTTGGCTAGGGTTGCTTTAGGCCAACATCGAATTTTCATCTTCCATTGATAGGTATGGGTATTGTTACATCCGATAATTTATATATTATTTCCCTTTCTACATTATGCTTTGCAAACTATAATTTATTTAGCTTCGCTAATTTATATTCGCCTTTTTATGTATTAAATTAAGTCCTCTCAGGGACCAGGAGCACATAAATCAAAGAAGCATAATTAATTAGTTTGGTCTACTCAACAATAGATGTCGTTAAATGTCTATAAAAGTAAATTAAAAGTAAATTCTCACATTTGAATCTCGGGAACCAGGAGCACATAAATCAAAGAAGGTTAATGAATTCGTTGGTCTACTCAACAATAGATGTCGTTACATGTAAATATAAATACTTTTTTTCTCACAATTGAATCTCAGGGATCAGGAGCACACAAATCAAAGAAGGCTAATGAATTAGTTTGGTCTACTCAACAATAGATGTCGTTACATGTAAATATAAAGACCATAAAATAATTTTCTCACTTTTGAATCTCAGGGACCAGGAGCACATATATTTTAAGATTATTTAAATTTTAATAAAGTTTGGAGATACCGTATTTGTATGTTAAGATATAAAGGTAAAATGTATGTTTTAAAGTTTATTCACCTAAAGGTATATCAACATGCATAATAACATATAAACTTTTAAAAATAAATTAGATTACGATATCTGAAAGCTGTGGTGACTTTTGTCATAAAGGGGATGGTATCAGAAGTCTAGTATGTTGTTGCAAAATATTGTCATTTTGATAAAGAGTTCCTCTTTGAAAGCCTAACCTGCGCATTTGCCTTTTGAAGTCAAAGATTAGTTAGCATTACATATTTTAATGCTGTTGGTTTCAATGGACCTTACGAAAATGTTGTGGATGTCAAAAGTAGAGCAGCCACTAATAATCCAAGCAACATCTGTCGCTTCTACGACTCGTCCTTGTGTTCAAAAGCTCGACTGGAATAATTTGCCAGTCTCTTCGTTTCCAGCCTTTTTGTTTGTGTCTTCTACTAAAAGAGTGCTGAGTTACTACTGATCTTGGATCTACCGAGTTTCCATTTTTACTTCTTCAATTAGCGTTAGCATTTGATTAATTGTTCTCAAGTTTAGTATTCTATTTTTTTTTTTAAAGCAAACTACCCCTTCTCTTTATACCTTGATATTATATTGTGGATTAGTCTCAAATCGTGTATTTCGAATTTTTGAAACAAAAAGTAAATCCTGGTTAATGTATGCTGTGCAATAATATTATATAATAGAAAATATTTTCATAAAATATTAGAAGGATAAAAACAGTTAATAAAATACTTCTGCGTGTAAAGAGAAAATTATTTATTTATAATTTGAAAAACTACTTATATACAAGCTTAAAATAATACTTATTTATATGAACTAACAAATGCTTATGGTAATTTATGCTGCGGCATCGTCTAGTTTTGGTTCTAAATGAATCTGATGACAGGGGCCCCCTGCGACTGGCTGGGGACTGCCCGTGAAGGTGATGGGCACCAAGCGCTCCTCGCTGGCGGGCACCTGCCTCCTGGGGGCCGTGATGGTCAGAGTGCCTTCGGTTGACAGGCTGGACACCACATCCTCGCTCCTGTGGCCCTCTGGAAGCGCGTATCTTCTCACAAAGTGGCGCGAGATGGACCCGCAGTCGTCCTTCTCCTCGTGCTTTCCTTCCACGACGATCTCATCCCCCGCCGCCTTCACGCTGATCTCCTCTGGGCTGAACTGCTGCACGTCCACAGAAACCTGGAAGTTGTGGCGGTCCAGCAGCATCTGGGAATCCGCATCTGGCCGGCTCTGGATGGGAGCTGACTGTGGGGCCACCCTCTTGTGTCTTCTGCAGATTGAAGACATTATTGATGGATGGAGCCCGGCTAAGGAGACTATTAGATCGTCGAGGTCAAGAGCGTGTTCAAAATGATGATCGGGCATCCTTGTTTGAATGAATAGCGCCATTTTTGCAACTTTTATGTATTCTTCTCGAAACGTTGGTGAAAAATGATAGAAGACTCGAATAGAATATTACGAAAGCGTTGAATACAATTTTGTGAATGCTGAATTACTTGTTATCAAGGAGAACTTGTTCGCTTGAATGTTAGCAGTTGAATGATTTTCTAATACCGTGCAGTATTTATATATAGCAGTGCCATCTGTGAACCGAATCATGGAACCTTCTAGAACGATCTTCTAAACGTTTGGGGGCTTGACTGGTGGAGAACTCGAATATTCTCGAAATTGTAGAATTGTCTCGTTTTTTGGATTATGAATCAGAATGTATGGTAGGTATTTGATAACGGTAATTTTATGGGACAATATTGATTTAGAACATTGAAAAATAAATAATATTGTCAGAGCTCCATAAAGAACGGTTGTTTTTTTTTGAAAGGTGACTCATATTATTGAAAATCAAGATTCTGAGTAGACAGTGGGTAGACACCCACGCCGACGGTATGTAAACATCGCGTCGAATGAATCACATATTTTTATTGTGAGCGCTTTGGAGTAAAAATGTTTTTTATTGTAACAAAACCTAAAAAGGCGACCTTTTTTAAAGCTTATATTTAAAGGGTCCACGTTTAATAAAATAAACACTCGTATGATAACATATTGTATCAACCTAGGAATAAGGTATCAACCCTTTCCATGTGTAGAACTATAGTGTCATAGTATGTATGCCTATGCAACTATTGATTTGGAGATGATTTTTCACGAAAGCACAATATGATATTCTTATAATTTTTTGACCTGTTTAAGCGTCTATAAATTTTAAAAATATGTGTTTTAGTTCGTAAATAATAAACAATATAATTTGAGTGTGGGAGTTCAATACATCAAAAGTCAAACTTTTCTATAAATACTCAAAGTATTATAACGTTGGAAAAGAGAATGCCCATTTTTAAATAAAGCTTTCAATGGTCATTCAAAAATGTCTCACGTTACAGATTTAAATAATAATTAGCCAGCTAAAATATGCCAAATGACTTTACAGGAAAAGGAACATATTTTCGGCGTTTGTTTCTTTCTATCAGTACCAAATAAAGTGTGGTTTCCGAATTTACCGCGAGCAATCTCTCGGTGGCGGGAGTGAATCTTCTAGAAACAGGAATTCTGAAGTTTAATAAATTGAACCATAGGGGCGCAGAAGGGCGGGCGTCGATAATAACGCGCACTGCGCAGAATCGACTTTGGGTTTAGTTCTACAATCTAGCTACTAGCTTGTAAGTTGTCAAGTCAGTTGCTTGGTTTCACCGCGCGTCGACAATAATCAGCGTGCTATTGTTTACATTCTGTACCCGCGTTGTTTACAGTTTTGCACGATGAATTCGTTTTACACTGGATATCCTGATGGGGTAGTTCCCCACTGGCCCATGCCCCCCGCAGTGTTCCCCAGCTATACGGTATCGGGCCCCCTTCTCCGCCCGGGCTCGCGGGACAGCGGCCACCGGGTCACAGCGGACAGGGACAAGTTCCAAATATGCATCGACATGCATCAGTTCACCCCCGGTGAGATCTCCGTCAAGACCGTGGGGGATCACATCGTAGTAGAAGGGAAACACGAGGACAAAGAAGACGACCACGGTTCGTTTGTTTCCCGTCACTTCGTGAGGAAGTACCCGCTTCCCAGGGACCATCTCGCTGTCGACGTGGTGTCCAGCTTGTCTTCCGACGGCGTCCTGACCATCACAGCCCCCAAGCAGAAGGCCCCCGTGGAAGGAGAGAGAGTTGTTCCCATCGTTCCCACGGGACAAATCCACCACAAACCGATCAATGATCAGAAGAAAGAAATAAAGTAATTTGTTTCAGCTTCTTATCGCGATCTCTGCCGAGCGAACAAAAAATTAAATGCATTTATTTCTTTGTTCAGTGTTTGAGACTGATTTTCCTCGAAATTTTGTAATTATTATATTGTAGCGCATTTGAGCGTGTTTTGATGTATCAATGGTTTCATCAATAAAATATATAAGTTGCCAAATTGTATTTATTATAATAATTTACATTGTTATTAACAGGTTCACATAAATCACTTTTTACAGATAAGCTAATATGCTAAATAATTGGTCTTTAATATTACAAGTTAAGTACATTATTTTATCAAAGTACTTTCTCAAAAAGAATATAATTAAAATAATGTACAGCGCCCATGAGGTGATTTTTCACAAAAACGGTGCTATACAAATTATCCAAATATTATTTTAATTAATCTACTCGTATATCTAGACCGCCATCAGAATAACAATAACCTAATCACTGCCATGTGTGACTATTTGTTGTGCAATTTAGTGATATTTCAATAAGAGCACATTGTTATCAGCTTCAAAATGGCTTTAAACTAGCGTTGGGTAAAACTTCAATGTTTTGTGAATGCTTCACGAATTGCTAGTTCTTTAAAATAAACACTTCAATTGAAGTCGAACTCGCAAAAAAGAGATTTGAATTTATCCGATTATTTGTTCAGTTCTTTTTGGAACCGGTTCCTCGCCGAAAAAAACATGTCCTAGTCGGTAGAGTCCGTAGGGATTTCAAAGTAGTTCTTTGTAATCTAATCTAACTTCCATTGAAGTATTTGTTCATTTAAATTAATCGAATGAAGTTAATGACATGAATGAAAGCTAAAATGAACTACCAACTTCAATGAAGTATTTGTTCAATGAACAATGAATGAGGTAGGAACTGCTGCCAAAAGAAGTAGTTCTTTCAAAGCGGTCACAACGCTACTTTAAACGAATAACTGCTGTTGTAGTAGTTACAGTTTTCTGTGTTGTCTAGGTCAGGGACGCGCCAAGCTGTTTACAAAAAAAAACTTCGCTTCGTCCGGATCTTGAAGTAACAATATAGTCCGGACAGTCGCAGAGCGCTCGTGAGCCATTTCCAACTAGAAAATACATAATCTAGCAGGCAAAATAAAGTGTTTTGAAATCAACTGCGACAATAATAACACAGTCGGGCTTTTCCATAAATGTTCAAGTATTTACTAAATTACTTGCTAGTTGGTAACGGCTGATGCGCTAGCCTCGCGTGACAGGACAACGGATTTTGGAGAAAATACAAAAAAACGTACCTATTTATAAAGCTATTTATCTACAATAAATAGTAAATTATGCTCCGTTTTCACATGTAAACTTACGTATTGATTCTGAATGTTGGAAGCTTAGAGTATACTAGAGGTAGCCCAAGCCAAGGCAGTGAAGTCAGTTTTGGACTTGTTTTTGATGATTTTAACATGACTCGGCGCACCTGGGCGTGGCTAAGACTAAGGCTACGGTATTTATACATCCATTCATATCACATATCGACATAATGTTTTTGTGTATTCGTACAGCCACTTTTTCACAGTATTTTTATCAACAAAAATATAGCATCTAACCTAAAAAAAGCGTTTAGTTGTGTCAAGTTTAGTGGCAAAATAAAAAATGTGGGCGGAGTCCCGCCGTTAACCAGCGAAGATAGCCAGCCTAAGATCATTGCGACAGTATATAGAAGCGGTCCAAGAAATTTGTTGTCTCTTTCTCTCTCATGGTGTACGATGTAAAAACTCGGAAAAAGTGATTTATTACAATTTCGGATGGGTTGGGTAAAACAAATTAGCTATCCCTCCATATATTGTTACTTCAAGGTTGGAAGTATCCTCTCCGGGGTCTGGAAATAGGTTATTTTATTGAATTATGTATCTATGAGAAATAACACGTGTGAAATAAATACACTTTATTTGTCTATACTTGGTTTCGGCACCGAGATCAGCTGTGGCTCTAATTTCGGCACTAAATGAACGAAAACACGAAAAACTAACATTAGGCATAATCTATATAAGAATATACGAGTATTTGGAGAGACAGCTAAATATTTTTTTACCCAACCTATACAAATTTATGATAAATCACTTTCTCCGGGTGTTTACGTCGTAAACCGTGAGAGAGAAAGAGACAAGACAAGTTCTCACGCAATATAGCACCACCATTCGGTATGTAAGCATGTTTTGCGTCTCCCGCGTCTCCGGCGACTCCGCCCACTGCGTTTTGTTATGCGACATAACAGGACATAGCTCAACGGTTTTTTAGGTTATATCCTATATTTTTGTTTATAGCAATACTGTAAAAAGTAGTTTTACAAATAAACAAAAACATTATGTCGACATGTGCCATGAATGGATGTATAAATACCCTAGTCCTAGTCCTATCCACGCTCGAGTCAGGCAAAAATCATCAATACTGACTACAGAAGCGCTCCCTTCTGTATATTATTGACCTGAGGGTATAATAAATTGCTTTGACGGCCTCCATGGTCGAGTGGTAAAACGCTCGACTGCGAATTCGAAGGTCGTGGGTTCAAACCCGGCGTGCCCAAATAACTTTTATTTAATTAATATGTATCATGACACATTTTAATTCGTATAAAATTATACATAGTATATTTGCGGCACGTTCCAGAGTGGTAGATACTTTAAGTATCGTCTTGGTGAAAGACCACCATTCAGAATCGAAACGTTGCTTGAAATGGTTTTAGCCGTGTTTGGTGACCAGATCTGAATAGCCAGGTACTTCCCGACCTTCCCCTTCCCTATCTCCTTCCCCTCCCCGCTACCTTCAGCCTCACAGCATACCTCAATTGAGGATGCCATAGTCTCACTAGCTCTAGACGGTTGGGAGCAGTTGGGACTCTTGTGCGGTATTCACCATAAAAAAAATTGTATTTTTAAATATTGTAGAGAAGAGAGAGGTACCTACTTAACCCTTGAGGTGATTTTTCACAAAAACGGCGCTATACAAATTATCCAAATATTATATTATTAACAATATCTGGATGAAACTGAGTAGGAACATATTTAAAAAAATGCTTAGTTATTATCAATAAAGTTGGTTGGTTATATGCTTAGAGTACATAGAGTGGTATCTATCCAAGGCAGTGTAGTCAGTTTTTGATGATTTTTACCGGACTCGGCAGACCTGGGCGTGGCTAAGAATAAGGCTAGGGTATTTATACATCCATTCATAGCACATATCGACATAATGTTTTTGTTTACTCTTATAACCACTTTTTCACAGTATTGTTTTCAACAAAAATATAGCATGTAACCTAAAAAACCGTTTAGTTGTGTCAAGTTTAGTGGCATAATAAAAAATGTGGATGGAGTCCCGCGGTGACCCAGGAGACCAAGATCATTGTTACACCACATAGAAGCGGTGTATTATATTTGTTGTCTCTTTTTCTCTCATGGTGTACGACGTGTAAACCCGGAGAAAGTGATTTATTGCAAGTTTGTATGGGTTGGGTAAAAATAATTAGCTCTCCCTCCATATATTGTTACTTCAAGGTTATATGAAAAGAAAAAAGGGAAATAATGTATACCTTTCATTTCTCATTCCTATTGTTCATAGATATTCAGATATCTTCAGAAAATACATTAATAATTGTCTAATTTGAAATGTTTCTATAATGACTACCTACAAAAGTTTATTTCAACAAACTACGTCCGCATAAAAATGAAATTTCAACGTTGCAACCTCATTTTGATTTCAATTCCCGCTCGAGCAACGAACAGAAAACCGCGTTGACATTATTTAAATTGGCGAAGAACGTGTATAGTTTGATTCATCCAAAGGGAAGAAGCGACTCAAAACAAGGAACGCGAGATCGAATGTTAGAAAGATATAGATCAAAATAAAAATGTCGATTGTTCCGTTCTTCGGTCTTCCCGGAGAGGAAGTGTCTCCGTGGAGGATTCCTCCAATATTCCACAGGAGCTACTACAGTCCTTGGAACCACTTCTCCAGGGTTGAGCCCACATTCCACCACTACATCCCCGACACCATCACCAAGGAAAAGGGCTGCTTCCAGGTCGTCCTCGACGTCCAGCGCTTCGAGCCAGCGGACATCGTCGTCAAGACGGTCAACGGCGAGATCTGCATCGAGGGAAGCCACGAGGAAAAAGAGGAAGGTCAGGGGAGCGTTTCGAGATCGTTTGTGAAGAAGTACAAGCTGCCGAAAGACCACGATGCGGACGATGTAAAGGCCACTTTCACGGATAAAGGTATGCTGGTGGTGGTGGCTCCAAAACGGAAGCCGTTGGCCAAAGGCGAGAGGATTGTTCCCATCCTGTCGTCAGCACAGGCATCCATCAAAGGCAACGCCATTTCCAAGCCGATTAGTAGCGGAAGCCACAGTGTACCCATTCCTAAAACAACCATTGCAATGGCCGACAAGAAACCGTCAAAGTCGTTTTCCTGAAAAGGATTGCAGATTTTACCACCATCGATTTTATAATTTTTTTCTAAACTTACCTTCAACTTATTTTGTTCACGTTTTAGCAGTGCTTCAATGAAATATGATTTTATGTAAAACATGTTTGGTGTATTTTTATATCGAAAGATTTGATGTATTTTTTTATCAATAAAATCTTCGTATTTTTTTTACACGCTGTTTCAATTGAAAATTTATATTTACCACAAAACTTAAATTTATAACTTACATTCCAGCTTTAGTAAGGAACAAGAAATATTGAATTTGATTCTCTTTGTAATTGAATTGACTAAGTAACCATCACGCCGTTTCCCCGCAGGGTAAGGCAGAGAGGACGGACCGCCATATAACTCTGTCTTGGCACACACTCCTTGCTTCATTCACATACATACTCTTCTGTTATTCTGGCTCTTCACATTACCCGATTCAAGTATTTGATTTAGTTGATCGTGCCATGTCTTTCTCGGGCGTCCTCGACTACTTCTTCCATTCACTTTCGCATCGTATATTATTTAAACACTCCTTTCTTCGTTTATTCACTCTAAATACCCAAACCATCTAAGCGTCCCTTTCTTGATCCTATTCATTACGCTCACACCAGCCTTGCATACTTTCAATGGAATTGTAGGTACTAATTTTGAAATAAAGTAAAAGTAAAATAAAATTTTTTAAAAGTAAAAAAAAAGAAATATCGGAATAGAAATTAAAATAGGTTAGAGATTAGCGTTTCCGGGTACGCTATTTATGATTAGATAGTTATATAACAGATTTGACAAAGGATTAACTATATTTTAAATGCTCAAGTCTAAATTGACTTAAGTCCTGCCAAGAACCAAAAAAATATAGTATGCATAGTGTCCAATAAAAGATTAATATTATTGGCGTAATTAATAGCACGAAAAAATATTATCACCCCAAAGAATCCCTGAACAATATACGATCGCTAATTATTATAAATACATAATATTTTTTCTATTATTTATTAACTGAAGATTATTATAAGTAATTTTATCTTGTTTTATAATATAATAATAATAATATTTGGATAATTTGTATAGCGCCGTTTTTGTGAAAAATCACCTCAAGGGCGCTGTACAAATCTTAATTTCTACTTAGGGGCTATTTCACCACCTCTCAATAACCGACAGCTTCTTGAGAAGTGGTGAAATAGCCCCTGAATAATACAATAAAGTTATAAAATAGAAATATGTTTTATTTAAATATAGAGACGCGTTTAACTATTTGGTGAGAGGGATGTAATGAGCTTCGCGCGCGAATGTTGTGTTGTGAAAGTTAGTTTATGTTAGAAATAACGGCATTGTATTGACAGACGTGACAGCAGACGGGATAAGGTTTGAAAAAAAGCGACGTTGCCAGCCAAACTTGCGGAAAGAGATAGCTAACGAATATTCCGATGATTAGAGTTAACTAATGAATAGTAGTTTATTGAGAGGTGGTGAAATAGCCCCTTAATGTCAATTCTTAGTTTATATAAATATACAGCAACATACTTACCAGGCAGGTCACTTCTGGCAGGACACACTCACCATATCATAATAACTTAAATTTTTATTTATTTTTTATTTATTTTTATTTTATTTATTTATTTTATTTTTTATTTTTTTATGGCATGAAGGCAAATTTAAAATAAAGTATATCGGAGGTATTTTTAATTTTTCGTAGTGAAGAACAGATAATGGTGATAATCTTCTAATGAATTTATGGAATGAGAGTCTGAAAAGTTTTCTTGGTTCTATTGGGCTTGTTATAAGCTTTGTCTTATTATAAAATTTGCATAATTTTATTAAAAAAATCTTGTAGGGAAGATGAAATAATATAAAACCACACAACAATTAAAGGATTACAAATACCACTTTATTAGACAATTGAGTAAAGTAGGTAGGTAACATAAATTAGTAATTGACACAAAAAAGTATCTAACTTACAACAAAACTTAGAGTAAAAAAATAAACTTATGCAGAAACATTATCAAAACTTACAGTTAAAATATTATAGAAGCTCCTATGATAAATCTAACAGTTATTTTCAGATCACAAGAATAGGGATGATAATGTACTTTTAATGCATGTGCTGAACTTTGATCTGCTGGTCTTGCTTGTGGAGTTTCTCACTGTGTCCATGTTGAGAAGGATCGTGGCTGATGGCCTTATGGACAGGCCCCATCACGTGAATAGGCACCATCCTCTCTCCAGCCACGGCGGCGTCAGGGTTCTTCTTCGGGGCGGTGATGCACAGGATCCCATCGGAGGAAAGGCTGGACACCACGTCCTCCTCGTGATGGTCATGCGGCAGCTTGTACTTTCTCACAAAGTGACGCGAGATGTAGCCGTGGTGGTCCTGCTTCTCTTCGTGCTTCCCTTCGACGATGATAAAATCCCCCGCTGTCTTGACGATGACCTCGTGAGGAGCGAACTGGTGGATGTCCATTGAGATCTGGTATTTATCCTTGTCGGCCGTCACGTTCGTCAGGATGTCGTGGTGCGGAGAAGCTCTGGACATCGCACGGAAAGGAGTGTAATCTCCGGGCCAGTTCATGATGGCGTGAGGATTGTAAGATTGATAAGACATGGTTACAATATTATTCGCTTCTTCCAAGTGTTCACAAAAACCAGCACGGAAATGCACTCTACCTGCAGCGACCAGGAACAACAACAAACAACTCGCGGTATCAGCGAATCAAGAATTATTAACAGGTGACAGCCGGGAGCCGGCTTTTGTATTATGATTTTTTCTAGAGCTACAATCTGCTATGCAAACATTGCAAACTATTGCCACCTATGGGAGCGTCATGAAACTGTTTTTTTCTGTGTGGCGGCAAAAAATTAAAACACAATTTTGAGGAGAAATAGTCAAAAAAATTAAAATATATTATAATGTAAGTAAAAACAGACGAACTAACCAAATTTCTAATAATAATTGTTACGTGTGTAGTTGAAATCATTCACGAACAACAAAAATCAGCTGTCAGTGTGAATGACCTACCCCACTACGCGTGAGCTACGTGCGTTCAATCATGTCGTTACAGTTTGTTGGTGTGTATTCGCGTATTTGTTCGATGATTGTATTGTGCACGGTGGTAAAAATCAAACAATATAATTTCCTTATGCGTACGTATGCACGTACAAGCAATTGCGTTACAAACGTATGTAATGTCATTGCGTATATATGAGTATGGAATATCAAAAATTGGAACTGATGTATGTGATAAGAAAATTATCAAAAAAAAAATCTTTTCAAATTCAAATTAAGTACCTGCCTAAAACATATTATGCCAAAAGATTATTTTTATTCTACATTTGAAATGTGCGTTCATACTGTTTATTTTTGCATGCCATTTTTTAAAAGAGGTTATTTCTTTAAAATCTTGTAGAAACAAATTTTTCAGTTTTCATCTTGCCGAGTAAAGTTACATACCGTGCTTTTTCACAGGTAAACAACCTGTAAATAATATTGTACCTATATAAATGCGCTCGGGTTAGAAGTTACTAGTGTGTTTTAGAATGAAGGAGAAAAATCTCGAAGGAGCGGGAATCTAGCAGCACGCATGCGCGATCTTGACAAAACAAATAATAAAGATAGTAACATTTTAAACAAAAAAAACATATCATTGTTTTAATAAATTATTCTTTTTCACTGAATTGCTTTAACTTTTTTACTTATTTTTTTTACTTTGCACACATTGACAAAAATTTTCTTGCAACGAAATAACATCCGGAGGTATTTAAACGTATGGCGCGATTCGTTCGCGTAATTCGCTAATACAAACTTTACCGTAAAGCTTTGTTAATTCGCCTAACTTAAAGGTGATTTAAGTGCGCCGTTCTGAAAGCTTGTGTTTATCGAATAAGAAAGAGATCAAATTGGTTTTGAATAGTTCAAGATGTCCCTGTTTCCCATGGTTTTCCGCGCAATGCGTCCATCTTCATGGATGGAACAGCAGCTCAAGATGATGCAGCAATGGGAGTCGGCGATGTCATCTTCGTTTCCCCGCCATCCGTCACTTCGCGTAGAGTGGCGCGTTCCTGATGACGAACATGCCCTTTTGAACAATGCCGGAGATGTCGCAAAGAACAACCAGCCCTTCAAACTACAAATGAATGTGAAAAATTTCGCGCCAAAGGAAATAACAGTGAAAGCCGTCGACAGTGATATTATCATCGAAGGAAAGCACGAGGAAAAATCGGAAGATAAAGGAATAATCTCGCGACATTTTATGAGGACTTATCGCCTGCCCGAAGGACATTTTGCAGAGGACGTTGTGTCAATTTGGGAAGATGGCGTTTTAACTATATCAGCCCCTAACAGGATGCTCCAAGAGAAGGAAGCTAAAGAAATACCAATTGAAATCAAGGAGAAGAAGGCTGTGGAGGGAGGAACTGAAGTTTGAGTTTTTAACATACTGGCAGAGTATTACATACACTGCAAATAATAAAATGTAGATATCTATGCTTAAAATATTATTTTTAAGAATGTGTTTTTTCCATATTTGTTTTGATGTGATAGACATTGTTTGCTTTATAAGTCTGAATAGTTATTAGTTTTCATCAAATATTATTTCTCTTGTAAGGTTAGGTTAAATTTCTTCGGACTAGGATGTCATTATGTAGATGACCTTTTTTTATAGATATTTTTCATTTAAGTAAGTTTTTTGAAGATACTTTTAACTTTTATAGTTTTAATTAGATTGAGGGTTTGAAAAATATATTTTAAATAAAGTAATATATAGAGAAAAAATTGTTTCTTTTATTTTGTTCATCGTTTCTTTAAATTCTTTCATTCTGCCGTCTGAAAGTTTTTGTCAATATCACACAATGTTAGCTATGAGGGTGCTGTGTGGAGGGTTTTTTTGGGTAGAGGAAGGAGTGAAGCTAACATAAAAGGGAGGAGGATCAAAAGTAAAAATTTATATTTATAAATGAGTTTAGAAACCACTCAACAGTTTCAATTACCTCAAAAAAAAAACGACAAATTAACCAACATGCCGATTATCCGCAGAGGTGGGCAGAGATGATGAAATGCCCCACAACACTGTCTTGACACACTCCTAGATTCATCCTTATTCTTCTGTTATTCCATCTCTTGATATATGACCCGACTGAAATTTTATTTACTTTGTTGTGCCATGTTTTCCTGGCACGCATGACATATTATATTCTCCTGACACTTTCAACATCTGAAATAAGCAAATTAGGTTTAAATTGAAGGAAACCAAGAGAAGGTAGATGAAATAATCTCTTAGCCCAAGAAATTTCCAGAATGGTCCAACTGTTGTACGATTTCATTTTAAAGTGTCGATTTATTTAACTTTCTAAGTTCATTTTTAGAGATTCCAAATCAAAATGATTGAATGTCAGAAAAATTAAATTCACCAAAATAAAACACCAACAGAATACCAATAAAATAATAGTAACAGTAAATTACGCATTAAGAAATAAGTTTTATTAAATAAAATTAAAAGATTTGGAGTGTTTTAATTGTCCCTTGAAATCTTTTGTAATCTGGAGAAGTAAGCTGTCGATAAGTAAAACAACCATGCTGGTGGGAAGCATAGTAAGACGAAAAGTTAAATAAAAAAAGAGAAATTTTTTTCAAATAGTAACTTTATTAAGATAATTGGCAATACATTTGAGCATTCAGAACAGTAATATGAGCCTGACGTTCTTAAGTGGTAAATCTAACCAACATAAGGTATAAACATTTCTCACCAATACAACTACACAATAACTAATAACATAAAATATATAACTTAGAAAAATCTGGAATGGAGGCACTATGCTCTTCTGTTAACTATCTAACTTGGCAAAATAATACAAAAAAACCTGATTAATAATAAGTATTAAAAATTAAATTTAGGTTCTCTAAACCTTTAACAGTATTCGTTAAGATTTTTGACACCAGTGATTTTCGCAATCCGTTTGAGTAAGTAACGTTGAAAGGGTTAAAAATTAAATTGGTTTAAAATTAAGGAATAGACAAGTTATCTTGATATTGTATTCACTATGCTCTTCTGTTTCTTATGTTGCAAAATAATACAAAAAAAACAATAAATAATAATTTATAAGATTTTAACCCATTCATAGCATTTTTGGCAACATTTTTGATCTTTGCAATCCGTTTGAGTCAGTATGGTTGAAAGGGTTAACAATGAAATGAGGTTAACATTAAGGAACAGGCAAGTTATCGAGAAGTATTCAATTTCTGCTTAAAATGTTTCCAAAACTAATTTTAAAGTTATTCTCAGTCCAAAATCAAAAAGTTTATTATTTATATATATAAATTTTTTAAAGGTCAATAATTAATATGATAAAAGTAAAAAGGCGGTAATTTTTGTGATGAGTGTGTTTTTTGTCCTATTTTGTTTGATTTTACCATGATAACTCTCTAGATTCAAGCGTTTTACCAAACAAAACAAACCTGAAAAAAATTCAATCTACAGAGACAAAAAGTGATGTTTCCCAAATGTCTCATGAAAAATGTTATTTTGAACTTATCATATTTTGACCAAAAACAAATTTTAAGTAAAAAATATAGGAAACATGACGAAATAAAATAATTTGTGCAAGTTAACCCCTTCTCATACAAATAAAACCATTTGTGAAAAAATATTCTTAAATATTTATGGTTGTTTAACTGAAATGGCCAAAAGTGAATTCAAAAAAGGTGAAACATTGTATTACGTTGCATCTCTATTATTCCAATTTGAAAAAAACATTTTGATAAATTAACTGGCACTTAATAGTGGTAATAACTTAAAATATTCAACATAAAAATTGATTCTTGTATGATGCAAAAAATTAATATGGTTTTATAAGATCTGATAAATAAATATCAAAAGAGATAATTACGATTTATTGAATATTGGCCGTCTAGCATAAAAAAGACATTGGTTGCCAATTTATGTATTTTTAAGATAGATTTTCATACAAGGAATTAAAAAAAAAATACGTCAAACAGAGAATATTACAATACAAATCAACTCTTGTTCAACAACATTAAATAATCATATGGTAAAAAAGGAAACATTAAAATGGTAACAAAAACCTAAGAAAGAAAATAAAAATTATTGCAACTGCCAGCCTGTCAGAAAATCAGATTAAAAATTAAATATAAAAAAAATAACCAAATACTAAATAAGTTTTAATAACAAAATACTAACAATATTATTAATAATATAATGTGTATTTTTACAGAATGAAAATAAACGGTTGATTTATTATTTGATCCGAGACAGTAGAATACTTTTTGTAATTAAAAGAGGTTTCAAAATTGAAATGCCTAAATAATTTTTTTTTAAATCTCATAAGATTAGTTACTACCGCGCTTATAATTTTTCTTTCTCTTTTTCTCATTGGACAATATGGCATCTTGTCTTATTTATTGACAATTAAGTGGATATTTCAAACTCAATACAAAACGGATTTTCTGCTTTGTGTTGTGACAATATGACATAAAATAAGTAACACATAAAATGGTAATGCATAAATAACAAATAATTTTCTTGCAAAATTGGAAAATAAAGAAAACTAAGTGTAATTTGGATGTTTGACAAGAAAAACTGACTTTTATACAATGTATTATAAAAACAGAATAAGATGATTTCATTACATAATGTTACGAAAACAATAAAGAAATAGTAAATACATAGCACTAAAGACGTAATAATTCAAGATTTTTTTTACATAAAACAGTTTCACAAAAGTGAAACTGTAATTAATATATGGTTGAATATTTTTCCATTTAGTTTCATTAAAAAAATAAATCAAACATAACAGTCATTATTTAGCATATTTCATAGTAATATCAACAAATATATATTGCTCTCTTGTAAGACGGTTTAAACAAATAAAATCGTGTAAATGTACGCTAATATCGTCTTAAACTTTAATGAATAATAAGGCGTTTCATCGACACATTAATTTATAATGCACTGTTAAATAATATTATTAATTATTGCTTTTTATTGCACAATACATAAATGTTATTTATGTGTAAAAAGCTTCACTGCATCTAACCAAGATCAACTAATAAATAAAATGTAAATATTATTAAAATATAAAATAAAATAAAAACATTAAATCATTCAAAACCTATTTAAAAAAAATATTTCGTAAAACAAAACAGGAAACCGTTTTACAAAACGTATAGTTTTCTATGATACAACTCATTTACATATTTCCTCTTTTCAAAAAATATGCAATAATAAAAAAAAATTAAGCAATATTTTGAATAAAGAAACTCATGAGCAACCCATACATAAATATTACATACTGGCAACTTTAAACTGATATTTAAAAAAAAAACATTTTCCAAACTCTCAAAAGTCAAACGAAACTCTTGATTTAAAATGTAATTACCGAATTCGTACATAATCGTAATAAAATAATTTAAAATTCCCCTTTACCACCAAAACACTGAATAACAACAGAAAATAATGAAATTAAAAACATTACTTACTAACAATATTATAATTATGTTTAATGCGTATAAAATAAATGTTACTACATATAACGATATAAAATGAGCAAACGTTCGATAAAACAACTAAAATATTATTATGGTAAAAACATTTCTTTGTAATATCGCTCATAAAAACTATACCTATTATAAAAACATTGCGCAGCAAAACATGACTCTATTAGTTTATGTAAACGAGCAGAGATATTGAAGTATTTAATTACATTGTATATTGTACATTAATTGGAGTCATTTTGTACTTGCGATAGATTTTTAATGACCCTTCAAATAAAAGGTTTAATTAGTTTCACGCTCACCAAGTCCGGACGAGGTGTTAAATATGCAACATATAGGTACTTATGTTGTTTTATCTACAATTGTAATAAAAAACAGCAGTTGTCTGCAAAGTTGAACGATTCTGCAGATGTTATAAAATTTGCATAATTTCCAGACCTTTACCACAATTTGCAGTGGTATGCACAAAGGTAATAGAAACCAACAGAAATCTTCTTATCATACAAGTTACAAATGATTTAAAAAAACAGACATAATCATTCCATCAAAATGGAAATTGGTAAATAAATAATTTTTAAGAATTTTCTAGAAAATAATAAAACATTGTATATTTTTCTAGTAATGCGAATTACTATCCACCATACAATTCAAAAAGTTTATAATTTGCTGTTAAAAACATTAATACAATTAAAAAGGCGCTCCTCAAACAAATATATTTTTAAAGTGACAGTAATATGCGCTGTCTGTTTCTATAACTGTATTTACATATTATCCGATCAAATACAACAAATTAAATATTATTATTTCGTCAGACTTTTCCTAATCTAAACCTAATCATTTTTTGCTTAATCACATTAATATCTGGCCATGATTCTTATAAAATGTATAATTCAATGAAAAATAATCAACAATAATACAAAATTGCACCTAAATATTACACCATCATAAGAAATATTGTTCTTGTGACAGTAAATGAATGTCATGAAAACATTAAGTCTTTGTTTTAATATTCATAAAAACACAAGTTTTAAAAATTATTTTATAAACTACTGGCAAGTTGGTTAAATAATGGTTGGACCCTGTTTAAATCACCACAGGCTTTAATTGTTTAGTATTTACAATCATTGGCTAATATTATCATAATTTCTGGACAATTACAACTCAAGTGGTTGAAAATTGTAATGTTTGAAAAACAAATTGATTCCCTCAAAAAAAAATTGATATCCAACAAACTGCTAGAACCAATATTAATTAATTTCTTTTCTAATTGCGAATATGTAATTGTTCTGACTGGTTTTTGGCACATTGCTATATTATGTATACCAATTTTATAATAATAAAACATGGACTTTGAAATCGGCCAGTGATTTGTGAATATGTTCTTCCGATAATCGATAACCTAAACGTATTATTATACATAATTGCTGCCCAATTTTTTGTGATTCAATATAAATTTTAGTGGCAAAAAGCAAATATTTGGGCGTTGAATTATTGCTTATTTGGTGCTCTGTTAAATATAAGCTACATAATATTCTCTGCATATTTGAATAACTATAACCTCACATATACACAATATTTTTTACATATTATAATTAATAACTTGGGAGTTAACCATTTGTAAGTGTAAAAGTTAGTTCTTGTCTTTTCACTTATGAACTATGATTTATTTTAAACACTGTGGCTTCATTAATTATTACGATTAACCGATTATAACAACATATTTACTATACGTCATTTCTTTTCACGTTTCGTTTCTGTTTGAAGCACTGAAACCGTAACATATAATGACATCTCGTTTCTTTTTGAAGCACTAAAACCGTACTTTCTTCTGACACGAAGAGCTCTCGTTTCTGTTTGAAGAAGTGGAACTGTGATTGCTTCTCACATGATGGACTCTGGCTCCTGCTTGAAGGCGATGAGACCCCCGTACACCTCGCCCCCCATCTGCATCTGCATGTGAGACGGGGAGGGCCCCCCCAGGGAGTAGTTGGGCGGGGAGTCGGGAGACAGCTGAGCGGGGTACAGCGGAGACCCCTGCTCCTGCTCGCCCCCGGGGGCACCCGCGGCCAGGGCGGGGGACTCGGGCGCGTCTATGTTGCTGGACGCACCACTGGTGTCGGCTGTCGCACCTAAAGAACGATGAACAATTTTAATAACAGTTGGTAAGAACTAAAGGAATGACAAGAAAAATATGTAACCATCATGTCCATTCTCCGCAGGGGTAGGCAGAAGGAATGGACTAACTCTGTCTAAGCACATACTCCTTGCTTCATTCACATTCATATATCGTTTCATACAAACTCTTCTGTTATTCTGACTCTTGATGTGAGCCCACTCAAGTATATCCGTGTGCGCAAGGAAGAACGGAATGACTCAATAAACGCAGATGTTCAGGAGAGCCATAACAAAATTTGGGAATTTCGATTTTTGTATGTAATTATGTCATATATAACATGTCCTTTATCATAAAATATTAGCACATTATTTTATTTTCTGACAAATCTCATTTTTCCTTGCTAGATATGTATCTAAGGAACAATTCTGCATACTTAACTCAAAACATGATATTTTTTACTCATTCCGTTCTTCCTTGCGCACACAGATATGATTTACTTGATCGTGTCATATCTTCCTCGGGCGTCTTCGACTTATTTTACCATTCACTTTCGCGTCATATATTCTGCTCACACTCCTTTCTTCCTTTGTTCACTGCCGGTCTTTATGCAGTGCAAGATTGATGTATTCCAATTTTTTTTCTTCATACACGTTTTCCTTGAATGAAGTCCCTGCATTTGTTTTACAAATGAAGAAAAAAACACCGAAAAGTTCGTTCACGGCCGGAGTCAAGTCACCACTGTGATTGAAATCTTTTGTCGATTCGATTCTCACAAATGTGATCGGCGGTGAGGGTCTTAAGATAATACTCATTCATCATTAAAACTAAATTAAAACTAGTCAAAGTAGTGAAACGGCGTATTACTCAAAATGGGCGAACCTCCGAGCAGCATCTCTTGGAGAAGGCTGTCGATGTGCGCTACGCCAAACAGCTTGGCGAACTGGATCTGCTCAATCATTTGCCAAGTGATGCTCTGCAGCGCTGGCAGCGTGAGGAGGATTTCGCCGAAGCGGCCCCGCTGGTCATACTGCCGGTCGCTGATATAGTCCTCCAGGTTTATCTGAATCTGGTAGCGTAGTTGCTTGATGCGATGCGGCTGCGACAGGCCCTTTGCGTCTGGAATGGGTTAAATTAGATTGTAGAAATTTAATGGTTTAAATACAAAACGTCTGGAATGGGTTAATTTAGATTGTACAATTCAATTCAAATGTAGAATGTAACGAATGAGTTGGTTGGAATTGTAGAATTTAATGGTTTAAATATAGAACATTTGGAATGGGTTAGTTAGTTAGATTTGGATTGCAGAATTCAATAATAATAATACTTGATTAATTTATAAAGCGCCACATTTCGGAAATATAACCTCAAGGGCAGTGGCGGCCGCTCCTTAGGGTC
Source organism: Drusus annulatus (assembly GCA_022651775.1). Classification (NCBI taxonomy): domain Eukaryota; kingdom Metazoa; phylum Arthropoda; class Insecta; order Trichoptera; family Limnephilidae; genus Drusus; species Drusus annulatus. The sequence goes on from JAGWCC010000169.1 coordinate 224,902, forward strand.
ATTTGGACATTGACCCCCCAAAAATATGCAACGACAATTATCAATAAAAAATCTGATTTAAAACAAACCAACTGATGGTTGATCATTATTATAAGTCGAAAATTTTGAAAATCGCGGGTATTAGCACCATCTAGCGTCCGCTTGTTCATTATTATCATTTTGAATAATCGCGAGTATCACCATCTAGCGTCCAAAAATCAAGCTTATCTATGTGTCGTGGCCAAAATTAAAATTGACCCAGGAGCAATCTTTTTTCTCTTTCTATTCGATATAATACATAGAATAAACACTAACATGTCTCATGTATGCAAAATTTCATAATCCGCTGCTATCTGATGAGAAACGCGGGCCATGACCCAGCAGAGATGGACATACAATTATGAAAGATGCTTGAAAGAGATGTCGATAAAATTTTAATACGGTTAAAAGTTGAAACAATGGCCATTTTGAACATGTGTATATTGTGGCAGTTGGCAGTTGGGTTTTGTTTACCTTTGCTGATGTACTTAATTTGCATTTTAATAATTAAATATGTATAATTCAGTTGATTTCATATTAAAAGCAGTCGCGAGCAGTTCATTGAACCACGAAAAGCGTGTTGAAAATAAGTTAATTAGTGATAAGATAAATAACGCTGAAAAAAAAACAATATTTTGTTACCGGCTTCGGATATTGGTGAGTACCGACAAATTCATTATATTGGTATTTTGTATTATATTTATTTAATCCGAGGTGAACACCGTCAACACATCACGAATTCAGAAATTATGAGTTAAGGTTCTAAAAAAAATGCCGCATATGGATGTAAGATGTAATATTGTTTACATAAGGATCGAGAGGCGTAAAGGTTGGATTAGCTAATATTTATGATTTTTATTAATAATAAAGAACACTTTGTTTTAAACCACAGAATTTATTATAATGAAGGTAACCGGTTTCGCTTAGATCATTATATCGGGCACATATAATAACTGTCAATTATTATATTGCCCGGTTGCTTTTTGGAATTGTAGAATTTAATGGTTTAAAAATAAAACTTTTGAAATTATTAATATAATGTCTAACCACCATGTGATTGCTTCTTACGAAAAAAATTATGATTTTCTTTCAATTGACCTTCCACTTCTGAACCCCCAGAGCCGCCTCTGCTCAAGGGCATTAGATTCTAAATACAGAACGTTTGGAATGGGTTGATTTGGATTGTATAGAATTTAATGGTTATAAATATAGAATGCATGGAATGAGTTGTTGAATTTATTGGTTTTAAAATAGAACGTCTGGAATAAGTTGATTCAGATTGTAGAATTTAATGGTTTTAAATACAGAATGTCTGGAGTCAGTTGATTCGAATCACGTAATTTAATGGTTTAGAATGTAGAAGACAAGAAAACTTAGTGCCCAAGTGAAAATTTTCAGTAAAAAATAAATAAAACTTCAATAGTTTGAAACAACTATAATATTATTTGTTTTTTTTTAATCTGAAGTGGTACAAAAGTTTTGACTGCCCAAAACCGGTTGAACTATTACACCGTCAATATTGTGGTAGAGGATAAATACTACAGGATATTTGGGGAAAATCTGGTTATAATCTTATTCGGCTTACAAAGTTAAGTTCCAATCCGATATTCAATGAAATGACTACCGACATCTATCTATAACATTTGACAGTAAAATAGTAGTTTATTTGGTGTTTGTTATAGAATTTAGAAATACATCACATAGATGTCAGTAATAATAAATAAAAACAAAACGGACTTCAACCTCAAACGAAAGAATATCTACAAAAATTGATAATTATTGATGGCGATATCTTACTTACTTATCGACATTCCACATAATGTTGCATGAAATGTAAGAGTCTTATCAAAACATTGTAATGTACCTACTTAATATCGTAATCATAAAGCAGATTAAAAAAAGTTTCTATTCTGGCAGAGAAGTTTTTGAACATTTTAACCGGAATGTACCTAAGTAAGGTTTTTCGTTGTCTGAAGAGATTAAATAGACAAAAGTTAGTGAGGTAGTGACATTGGCACCAATAATATGATAGCTTGGTTAATTGAAACATTAATATTGACTGTTCCAAGCCAAAAGTAACAATTCATTACATTTTAGGAGTGTGTAAGAGTGATTTTTTTTGTGTAAATGATAACAATCTCTATTAATCTCTAGTTTGAGATAAATTAAGAAAGATGTTATTTGCTTTCAGATGTTAGATACATTTTTTTATTGTTACAACTAGGATCCGCAATCTTGTCACAAAAACAGGGTTTTACCTTAGAGAAAAATAATTAAATTTTAAACAAACGCAATAAAAACTTTTTTTTTTGATTATTTCTAATTTTTAAACTATACGATTCGTGGTGGAATTCAATTAAAAAAAATGGGCCCGATTTAAAGTGTAAAGAGCTCCATACGATTTTAATCCAGATGACCTAACAATAGTTGTCAATCTCTCCACAATGGCACTGCAATCGGGGACGAATGACATCAAGGGTATTTTAAAAATAAAAAAAATTAAGAATTTATTAATTCCACGAATAACCATATGGGCAAAAAAAAAATTATGTATTCAGAATCGACGATTGTTTTTCTATTATAATACTTTTGTATTTTTCAGTGGATTTCCTTATTTGTCATTTTTTTCTTGGAACAGTCTATATATACTATATTATCCATTTTGTGAATCTTTTGTATTCTATAGCAGGTCTTCCATTCTCTCCACTGATACTTACTTGGATCAAAGAAAACTATGGCTTTGAGGCATGCAAACTCCGTATCATCAATCTGCACATCCGTCATGGGCTTCACCAGCTCGTCCATGATGCGGGAGCCGACCAGGCTGATGTCCAGGTCAGCGGCGATGCGAGGGTCTGCGGGAAAACACAGTGACACTGTTGCCACACACATTACATCACACTAACTGCACTGGGGTACCGACTGTCTTTCCTCTTCTCCCGCACAATCTCCTGGCATATTCATTTTTTTGGCAGAGGTTAAACTAAGTTGTGTAGCGGTTAGAGTGTTGGTTTAGGACCTGGAGGCTGCAGTTTTGATCGGTCATGAAATATTTTGTGATTTTAAAATAAATGTATTATACTCTAGCCACCGAGAGATTGGCCACGGCGAAATCAGGAATTAAAGTTGATTTAGTAATAAAAAAATATTTAAATATACATTAGCAACTGTAGTTCCTGATTCAATTATAACCAACCTATCGTTGGCTGGAGTAAATTATATTGATTTAAAATTTATATGAAGTATTTTATTGCATAAATGTTTAAAAATGATCAATAATTGTTCAAACCAGCATAAGATAGAATTTAAACATGTGTAATTCTAACGCATAGACGGTAGAAAAATGATCTATTGTAACCACCTTTTAAAAATATCATTGCTGCAATAAAAGTTAAGCCTTCCTTTTCCTCAGACAATTGAAAACTAAGTACAGAAATCTGAAATATGTCTGTACATCTGAATTCGACAAATATTTTAATTGTTCAAATGATTTTAGCACTTGACATAGTGAATTATAAGTTGTAAGTGAAAATTATGCCAATAAAAGGGAGTTTTGAAAAAAACATTTGAGATATCAAACCCACAGCCTCAGGATATAAATAAATTGTGCAACCCTTTATCCACTGACCAGTCTAACCACTTTACCACAGGTGAAACAGATAAGCCAGGAGTTCTCTGCTGCGAAGGTGTCGCCATCTATGGTTGGTGATGGAAAGCCGAAACCGCAAGCCTTTGTGACATGGGAATTGTTAATTTTTCGTACCAGCGCTGTCGGGAGACACAGAAACTAATAAGTAAATATAGAAGCACAATCCACCCTTGTTAGGCCAACCCCGTCCCAAACCAGAAGACAGTTTGAAAAGGTTAATAATAAATGTAAAGTGAAATGATTTTCATTAGTAAAACCATTATTGATTGAAAAACTCAATCATAATTCAGTCGAACCCATCTTAGGTTGGTGTTTTTCAAACTTACGTCACATTTGAGATCGTCACAATACAAAAATGAACGCCATTTTGTTTTTTATTGCATTTCAATGAGCTTTTGAACAAATCCAATGACAAGCACAACAACGTGATCGTTATGCTTTTCAGGTACATAATCACAATTTGTTCAAAAGTTGAAAGCGATCGACAATCCGCGTTTAACGGAAACCGTTCAAATGTCAAAAAAGCAAATTAGTGCAAATTATTGAATTGTGACGACGTAAAATGTGAAAAATGTTTGAAATAAACCGCACTTATTAAGCATAAAATGATGATACATTAGCACCAAATTCTAGAAGAAATGAAAATTTTAATCATCGGCAAAGGTAATTTTTTATTATTTTTAAATGAGTTTTCAAAAATGTGAATTAAATTTGCACTAAGCTAACTAATTAATCAATTATGGCATCATTTCTACACAATAAAGGTAGGCAGAGAGGATAAAACGCCACACACTCATTGCTTCATTATCATTTGTAAACTATCTCATATACTTCTATTATTCCAATTCTCGACATGCCCCAACTCAAGCGTTTTGAAGACGTAATAAATGTTTAGTTTTATAAATAAACAAGACACAACAGTCTGCCATGTTAACCTATAATGATAAAGTAAATGGCTAGTAGGATTCTAGAGTTAATGAGACAACGACAAGGTTAGCATTGCAAAAGTTGCGTTGGAAATGAAAAATAATTAGGCTTGAAGCGAGATAGCTTCTGCTAGCGATTCTAGTAATTAATGCTGCTTCTAAGTTTTTATTACAAAATGTAATTAATATTAATGAGGACAATAATAACGAAACAATCATTATGCGGAAAATTATAACAGCCGATAATGGCTGCAAATAATGTTATTTATAATGCATATAAACACATAGCTTTGTTTTAACGATTGTATGCACTTGTCAATCTGTTTCGGAAGGACCCTTCCATCTTCAGGACAATATGGAAGGGTGCTTCAAAACAGAGTTAATAATACTGAGCTAATTTATGTAGCGCCATTTTTGTGAAATATCACCTCAAGGGCTCTTAAATAACCAATTATAGAAATATCTAAAACCATATTGTGGGCTGTGAAAAAGTTTCGAATTTTAATTTTGTTCAGATTTACACAATAGAATTTAATGAGAAACTTATTTGTATTTATTATACCTACCTAATAATTGATTGTTTTCTTATAAAATTTATAAATTAAATAAAAGGTAGGAGATACGGTCAATATAAATGTATACCATAAAAGAATATACTTTAGAATCCCCCTGGTGAGTGGTGAGATACCGTTAGAGATGGTCGATATTCTTGTCCCAGTTAAAAGGAACCGGTTCCAAGCTGGTCACTGGAACCGTCGATATTATTTTTCCGAGGGACCAGTTCCACAGTTCTATGTTTTTATAGCAGTAGATTGAGAATTTGCTGACCAGTGCATGAAATGTTTAAAAATGTTATAATTATGGCGAGCCACAAAGGCGATGCTTTTTACGAGAATGTTATCTATCGTTAGCGAGAAAGTAAATTACAACTGATAAATTAGAGAACAATAAAGACATAATTAAATGCCGAAGGAAAGATGACATCTTGTACAAGGTTGCTAATAGCTATGATGAAGTTAATTTAATAGTAAGCAGAAATGAATTGTAGCAGATGTAGGTAGCTCCCAAAATTGCCAATGATTTTTTGCTATTCTTAAATGTGTAGTGTGTATTCCTCTACTGCAAGGCAGAAGAGAACAACCAGAGTTAACTGTCAAAATAACATACATATTTGTATAAAGGGGACCTAACAACCCTTCATTCAAAATGTAACTTATTAAAATTTAATTTCTTTAAAAACGTCCCTAATTTGCTTTGTTTCGGTTTTCTCCTTACTTCTATCATTACAACTCAATGTCCTCACTATCTACTGAAAACTATATACTCATTGTCATAAAATATTTATTTTTCTTTTGTTACTTGTTATATTTACACTGTTTGCATTTTTAGAATCGTTTACTTATAATACTTGAATATCAATGTTTTAAGTACATACCAAAATATTAACTGTCCTCAATCTTAATTCCTTTTCTTTGATTTGACAAATATGTTAATATGAATTCATATGTTTCATCTGAATTTTTATACCCTTAGCTTCTGGTGAATTGTTTTTTTAATCTGTTGATGTACACATGCACTGTTATACCCATATCTGAACCTTTTTCTCTCATGATTTATAATAACGATCCTGATTTTAGAGAGTTTTAATTTGTATACATATTACGTATTATTTTCTCCTTGTTAGTTAATCTTACTAGCATAATTAATTTAGTATGAAGCGCACTTAAGGTGAAATATCACAAAACTGCGCTATATAAGTTCACTGTTATTATTATTAAACAATTAATCGAGTTCCAGATATAGTGGGCACCATTTTTGAGAGTGGTACATTTTCATTTAAATGCACATGGTGACATACGGGCTAAAATGGATTTTGGTAAATGAAAAAACGATATGCAACATTTAAAAAAAATATTATTTAAAGTTTTAGTTATTCTGCATTTTTACAGCCCGAAAGTATCTACCTATTCCATATATTGTCTAGGATAAAAATTAAAAAAAAACAAACAATTCACTAAGTAACCCAAAAAAAGCGTTAATAATATGCTATAAAAATACATGCAAGAAGATTGTACACTATTTTATATTGCATCGATAAAATGTCATTCATACATACATACATACATACATTCAAGATCGTTTTCTAACAAGGTGGAATAATGCACTGTCGTTAGTCTATAGTATAATCACGCCGGTTAATATAATTTTGATCTCCCTATGTTCCGGCGGTATAATTAATTGTCACAAACGCCAACGGTTCCGCTCAAAGACACTCGAGTTAGACATGATAAGCTTCATATCCCCCCAGTAAGATACAAACACATGCCAAACTTAAAACTAGAGATTTCCTTAACCAATATGTGAGAAATGTACTGAAACTAAACCAATTTAAGTATTACACATCGCTGCCGGAAAGCGATTTCGCCATAAGTGCATAAAATTTAATTTTGGGAATGTTAATCCACTGGTAAAATAGCATCTTCGAAGAGTCATCTTTATGAAAATGTTTGTTATGAAACATAGCATAAAAATGTGCTTGCAAGTAGTGGCGTTTAGAGCAGTATCGCTTTCCTGTGCTGACGTTACGTGTGCTATTTGACTTTTGGGATATTGAGACGTTTAGGGTTAACCCTAGTTCTTGAGCCAAAGTCTTGGATGGCCTTGCAATTTCCATCATCAGGGTAGAAGATATGTAGACATGATGGACACTGCAAAGCTTGCAAATATGATGGTCCAACCAAATCAACACCCCAAAAGTCAAACAACATAAAAATATTGACCGTAAGAATCTTAAATTGTGTCTAGAATGAGTACATTCGCAAACATAGAACACGTGAATAGGGTAGAACGCTTATTAAAAACTCTGTCATCAAAATTCCTGATGTAAAAAAAATAAAACTACATTCTTTGAAGCAAATATGCAGCATGCCGAAAAACTGAAAAATGCGCTTATTACAGCACGCTTATCGATGCGCTTAACATGTATTAGTTAGGAAATAAAAGAGGTTTCATTGAAAAGCGTTCTACAGTACAAAAATTAATATAAACAAAACAGTATTGTTAGGTACTTTTCAAGGCACCTTTTGATGAGAAATTTAACCCAATCGTTAACCCGTCTGAAAGACGATATAAAAAAGTGTATTAACCCATTGCGTACCAACACTGTCTTTCTTTCGGTTCAGCTAGCGTCACAGTATTTAAAAAAAACACATATTTGTGACATCTTTCCAAATTATTCATAAACAATTCAGCGAGTACTCAATGGGTTAATACTGTGTTGCAGAACAGTCCTTGCAGACTAAGCAAATACGAATGGGTTTTTAATTATTTTTAATTTGAATCAAGTATGTGTTAAAAGATGTGAGGTTATGTTACCTGCAGTGTGCTTGGTGATGATGCAGTTGTTTCCGAGCAGGAGAATGTCCTTGAGATGCATGGACCTCCGAGCCAGACCCAGCAGCAGATGTTCCCCTGCGTGAGCTCGAAGTAGCGCCACCTGGCAGACGGAAACGGTATTAGGAAACAAACGTAAGTCAATAAAAATAGCCTGCCCAAGGAAAAGTAATTCATCGTAAAGCAGCCACTGCACTAAAATCATTCAGCTCCAGGTGCTAGGCTAATTTATCAGAATTTTTAATGGAGCGTTTTATTGAGTGGTTAATTTTAAGCTGTTTTGGCATTTAATATTTTGGAGAAAATAAATAGTAAAACAATCAACTGAAATAGTGGCATTGATATTTCTTCATAAATTAAACTTAAACATTTAAAGAAATGAAAAAATAACTTTTTATAAGACCAGGGATATTATTTTATTTTTCATGACCGACCGGTTTCGCTTAGCCTAAGCATCACCAGGGTACCAAATTAAACTAAACAAAAATACAAAGAGTGCGGTTATTATACATATAGAGGGAAAACAAAATATAAAATAAAATAACAGAACAATGAGAAAAAAATTAATTAATTAAAAACATTGTTCTCCTTTAACCAAAGTAATTAACTCGGTACTATTGAGGTATCCATATGCGACAATGTAAAATGTGACAGTGGTTCAAACCGCAAGTCTTGAATTTTCTCGCAAAAAAATATGGAATAACGCCTTTCACCTAAACACAGTCGATATAACATATCGTCGCCGGAAGAGCAAAAGGGCTGAAACGCCATTTTCTGGAAGTTTACACCAAAGCACTTTCCTAAACGATGAACATATTTTAGATGGAAATTATTGGAAAGATGGAAGACTTAAGGCTGATTCACACCAACGTCCGGTTCCGCTCAGTGCCGATATTGTTCCGCAAGAGAGCTTATTGATATGGTATGAATATCAATCAAGGAGTATGTGCCAAGACAAAGTTGTATGGCAGTATATCCTTCTGCCCACCCTTGTGATATTTAACTGCTCAGTTAGTTAAATAATTATTTTGAATTGTAAAAATACTAACATCGCAGATTTTTTTTTATCAAAAACCATTTTTTTATCACAAAATAATATTTTTAATGATTATTATTTTAAAAAAAATCATTTAGTGATAAAAAAATGGTTTAAAAAAAAAAACTGCGCTGTAAGTATTTTTACACTTCAAAATAATTATTTAACTAAATAAGTAGTTAAATATCACAAGGGTGGAGAGGGATATACTGCCACACAAATTTGTCTTGCTATTATACTCCTTGATTGATATTCATACCATATCAATAAGTTCTCTTGCGGAATATATATATATATTTATATATATATATATATAAATATCGGCACTGAGCGGAACCGGACGTTGGTGTAAATCAGCCTTTATGATAAAATTCATAAGTCTTCAGCACCTGGTGAAAAAAAAAGTTATCTCAGGTAACTCAATGCTCTCACTGAGTTACCTGAAGCGACGAAAAGGTATAAAAAAGTCCCAAACTTGTGTCGCTTGATTCGAGCCTTCTCCCAAATGGTAAATATATTTTGAATGCCTGACGCAAAAGTGTTTAGAAATAAACGAGAGTAAAAGCATTTGATGCAGAAAAAAAAACTGATCAACACCGCATATTTAACTCATTTTTGATCACAGTGTCGCTTAAGCCCTTTTGCTTTTCCAGCGACGACATAGGTATATTGGTTTTATTATTTCTCACTCGTAAAAGAATGTGACTTATTCGTAGGTACGAAATAATGAAGAACCGAAAAAAATTGGGAACCCTGCGTTGAAAGGTTGCAAATTGAAATGAAAAAGGTTGTGAATACACTGGTAATTCATGGTTCCCTTAATTGACGGCCTCCGTGGTCGAGTGGTAAGACGCTCGCCTGCGAATCCAAAGGTCGCGGATTCAAACCCGACGTGCGCCAGTAACTTTTATTTAATTAATTTGTGTCATAACACATTTCATTCATATAAAAATAACATAAAGTATATTTGCGGCACGTTCCAGAGTGGTAGATACTCTGAGCATCGTCCTGGTGAAAAACCACCATTCAGAAAAGAAACGTTGCTTGAAATAGCTTTAGCCGTGTTTGGTGACCAGATCTGAATGGCCAGGTACTTCCCAACCTTCCTCTTCCCCATCTCCTTCCCCTCCCCACTACCTTCAGCCTCACAACATACCCCATATCTCACTGGCTCTAGGTGGTTGGGAGCAATTGAGAGACTCTAGTGCGGTATTCACGTACGATGCCTGTTCAAAAGAAAAGTTGAATTTTGAATTTTCGCAGGCTGTGTACATTCGATTATCGATTTTTTTGTTGTTGTTATGTTGGTACACATATGTTTATCATATGTTAGCATTATCAGCCATTTTGGATTAGTACTTTGTTTTTGACAACTGGAAAGGTTAGTCACGTTTTTGTGTATTCTTCGATTTTTTACTTTTGAAAAAAATGGATCAATGAATATGTATTAAATTTTGCGTTAAAAATGGAATAAAGTGCTCCAACGCACTTAAAATGTTGACTGTGGCATTCGGCGAGTCTACTTTGTCTCAAAAAAGTGTTTATAAATGGTACAAGCGCTTTACAGAAGGCCGAGAAGGTGTTAATGACGATGAGCGTCCTGAAGTTGTGGAAAAACAAATCATGGATTTTATTCTATGATCCATTTTTTCAAAAAGTAAAAAATCGAAGAACACACAAAAACGTGACTGACCTTTCCAGTTGTCAAAAACAAAGCACTAATCCAAAATGGCTGATAATATTTAAGACAATAGTAATGGAAGCGTACCTGATCGTCTAGTTCCAGCTCCGTGAAGGCGGGGATGTACTTGGCCCACTCGACGAGGATGAGGAGCTGCTGCTTCATGGACTCGCACACGTCGTTGATGTTGGCCAGTTGCTTGCCGCTCAGGTCGCACTCGTTCATGGCCACGCCCGCTCCCAGCTGCTGTGGGGGCCAATGCGAGGTGAGGTAGGGAAACGCTTGGGACCACTGCCAAGGGTTAGTCAGGCTTGAGGGCTGTCGCGACTTGTGACAAGTGGGCGGGTTAGTTTAGAGTTGCGCGGGAAGTCGTTGAAGACGAAACCACACTAGCGTCCAAATAGAGAAGTTGAGTGAAAAATATTATGACTTTAAAAAAATATGTGCATGTAGATCGAAAAACACAGATTCTGAATATATATGTATATTTCCATATTATTATTCCCAGAATTAATAAACCCTTCTTGAAAATTAGTTAAAACGCCATAAAATAGAAACGCTTCATATTAGTCGAACGTCAAATGTACCGTTTTCGTACGATGCGATGCCGCGAAGTAAATGGCGGTGAACCATTTTTTACGTAAAATTTCATTTCTTGGAATGATTGTAAATTGCAGTAATGCTTGTATTTTAACACATTAGTACGATGCAATAGCAAGACGTATTATCTCCTGACATTTTATAAGGTTTTGTTAAATTAAAAGCGGTAAAATTGAAGAAAAAACACAAAATAACAAATATGCAACTGACAGCTGGATAACGACAATGTGCGATGTCAAATATAAGTACCGTGTGGTGCCCCTTCTGAAGGTACAAAACGCGTCACGCACCCACCCCGCTCCTTACCTCTGAGATATTGCCGTTTTGGCGGCGTGTACAAAATTCAAACTTTGAGAATTAATTTAACTATAAAAACTAACTTAAAAAAAAAAAAAAATACCTATATTTAAGTTTGAAGGTGGATATTGATAAAAAAATATAAAAAAAATGGACTCAACTTCCTTATTCTTGTAAAAGCTTGGAGGGCACGGAAAGGTACCGTTGCGAAACAGTCTAGTCGGGACGGTTGACTTTATACTGACCCGATAGAAAGAGACAATGATAATATATTAAAGAATGTTGGATAACCTATTAGTTACCGCCCACGTTGAATTCGAACATTTTTAATAAGCACATTTGAACACATCAAACAAAACAATATCAATACACCATTAAAATGATTTATAAAGTCAAAATATCAAACAAACACTAATAGCAGAAATTTTGCCTAAATAATGATGAAAGCTTTTTGTTGATTTTGTGTCTTTATATCATTAAAAATGTGAAAATTCTGAATTTCGGTCAAAAATATTTAAAATTGTAGCAACACCTCTGAAAAGTGGTGTTTTTATAATCCATGTTTGGTCTTATTTGAACATTCACGCACAGCACATTTCACCATCATGTTTGATTTATTTGTATAACCACTGCAAGTTTTTTAATCAACACAAATATAGGAAATAACCTCAAAATCCGTTGACGTTAGCGCGGACGGTGAACATGTTTACATTCTTAGAAGTGCTGCAATATTATGTGAAGACTTTTCTTGTCTCTTTCTCTCTCACGGTGTGCGACGTAAAAACCCGGAGAAAGTGATTTATCGTAAATTTGTATTGGTTGGGTAAAGATATTTGACTCTCTCTCCATTCTTAGTCCAAGCGTAGAACTGACTGATTTAGTTTATAGACTTTAGATCTTCGGTTGAATTTTAGATATCATAAATTTTTACAAAAGAATTTGGTCGCTAATGGGAAGGGAAAAAAAGAAGAAAAAGAGGGTTTTTGATGTTGTAATAATCAAATTTTTGATAAATATATCAAGGTGAAAAAAATTGCAAAATGAGTAATATTCTATTATTTCATATAAAGAGTATGTGAATTGGACGTAGTTATGCAGAAAGCGACAATTTGCCGAAATCGAGTTTACAAATTTTTTGATACGAAAAATACGAGAAAGCAAGAAAATGTTATCAAGCTCCAAATGCAATAGGTTTTTGGTAATTTAATTTTTTACTAACTCGCATTGCAGATATTTGACTTGAATTGAAGTTTAAAAACATAAACATGTAGGATAGCATAGGAAACATATATACGAGTATATATATTTTTTTTTTTTTCATTTAAAAAGAAAGACAAACATTCCCGGGTTACGAATAACCTGAAAATATTTGAAAAACTCCTACTGTCATCATAAGAAGCGGAAGATGTTGCTTGTGCAATGATGGAGGACTTAGCCAGCAGAGGAATTGAACGCACGACGCTAGGGTGAGAAATGACGCGTTTATCCAGTCAGCTACCGACCGGTCGCTGATATATTATAAATTATGATGATTAACGATCTTGATTATAACGAGTATAAATTACCTATTTATAAAAATTCTCATAAAGAAAAAAAAAACACCGATATTCACTTTACAAATGCCGTAATTTGCTTTTGTATCGTCATATTTTTAAACGCCCTTTTCTCGATCTCATCTTTTGGGGGTTCGATGCTGTTTGCATAACTACGGCCAATTTAGGGTCTATAAATATGTGTAATTTTTAATGTTAAAACGTTTTCGTCTTAATTGATTTCCACTGTTGATAGCTCAGTTGTCAGCAAAAAGAACCTGGCAATGAAATACCGGTTGCGGAAACAATCTTTCAGGTTCTAATGACCTAGTGAGGTAGGTAATGTAAAAAAAACAATGTAAGAAACAAAAAAATAATAAAATAAGAAATTTTTAAATTAAAAACGTCATAAAAAAATAGATTTTTGATGACGTTTTTATCAACTCCTCGTGTAAACAGACCGACGAGATATTGATAGTAAGATAATGTAAATGTTATTGACATTATGCTGCTTGAGAATATATGATATAGAGATGAAACCTGCCATGTAAGTATGTTCCTGTATATTTTCTCATTTAAACTAGGAATCAATATGTAATAATAGAAAATAAGATCTGTACAGTGCCCTTGAGGTGATTTTTCACAAAAACGGCGTTATACAAATCATCAAAATATTACTATTATTATTATTGTGTGATAAGGTGAGATATATTTAGCTGTATACCTCTAATGCGTCGACCACCTTTCTTGACAACATCTCAGCGTTGAGCAGTGACACCACCGAGAGTCCATTCCCTTGAGCCGGCTCCTCGTAGCTCGGTCTTCTGCAGCTGATTCTGTCTCGCTCGATTTGGACAGCTGAAAGTAATACAAATGTTACATTAACGGCTAGAGGTAGACTCACTGTACCTAAACGCAATCCCAACACCAATTTCGGAGAGCGAGCTTTTGCCGTAGCAGGCCCCGCAGCTTGGAATAACCTCCCTTCACATTTGCGAAAGATTGACAGCTCAATTGAGTTCAGACCAAAACTAAAGACACACCTTTTTTAAAAACCCACAAAAAGTCATTTTCTTAACTAGAATTTTGATCACTAAGTCCGAGTGCTATACATAGTTTATAGTTATAAATATTACTTTTCCACTTTTTTTCTAATTTCCGACAGCACGGGCAACAACCTTAAATACTAAAAATTTTGTAAGTCACTAAGTCATAAGTTGATATTAGCCATAGTTTAATATAGTTAAATGATTAAAGCGCCCTTATCTCTGTCACGAAAACGGCGCTATATAAATCAGTTTTTTTCTACCCTAGATCCGACAGCTGACGGGGAACTAACAACCATTGCAAAATAAGTGAAAGTAAGGCCTAAGTCATGGTGTTTTGAAAGAAGGAGAAGCGTGCAATATATGGAGACCGAAAGGCTGATAAAGGAAAAGATGAAAACTCCATTAATGGAGGACTGAACGCTGGCGTAAATGGCTAAAAAGCAGAAACTAGCAGTCCACAGTGGAGTGTTTATACCAACGATGTATGGCCGAGGCATGGAACTGGCAGAAAAAGTACTGAATGGCTGAACTATGTATGGCCGTGTTAAAAATGGATATCCGGAAAAGAATGTAAAGGCTGAGTTAACGAACGATCAAATACTTAGAAGGTTTCGGGATGAACGAAGAAATAGTGTGGTATAAAAAGTGAATTCGGAAGAAGTCAGAGACGCCCGAGGGACACGATCAAGTTTCAAATCTGAATTAGTCAGAAGACGGAATATCTATTAGACGAATGTGAATGAAGCAAGGAGTGTATGCCGAGACAGAGTTACATGGCGATCCGTATTCTCTGCCTACTCCTGAGGGGAAACGGCGTGAAGGTTAGTTAGTATTTGAGAAAAATTTAAGGCAAAGCCCGTCCATAAACCACGTGGAATAAACAATAGTGATATTTTTTTCAAAAGAAGATTTCCTCAATGACATTATCATTTTGTTAAACATTGACAAAAACGAAAAACACGCTAAAACCCGCGACATTTGGCTTTACCAAATTGATTTTTCCTTGAAAATATGAGGAAAATCCTTGAACAAAAATTGTTTGTATTTTAATTGAAAAATATAGTTTATCGCGTTCATTAGTAACTTGGTGATATGTTTTTTTTTCATTGACAAAATCAATTTGACGAGTATTTACAAACTAAAAGGTAGGTGTGTGGAACTGGTATTCTATGCAAATACTATCATCACAGACCTATATACTACGGTTCGTTTCCTTGATCTTAAAATATGATTTGCAATATTGTAATTTGAAGGTGAAAGGAAATGGGACACCTGAAAATAATGAATGAAAGATGTCGGAGGTGCGGCTTATAGTTAAAATATTTATAAACAGTTTGATAAAATCGAAATTGATAATAATGAGTTGACGCAAAAGTTCGTAGAGTTGCGTTGTTAGATTCCAAATTTAAAAAAAAACTTAGGTAACTCAATGCTTTCACCGAGTTACCTAAAGCGACAGAAAGCTAAAAAAAAGACCTTAACTTGTGTCGCTTGAGTCGAGCCTTCTCCCAAATGGTAAATATATTTTAGATGGCTGAAGGGCCAAAAAAGTCTTCAGAATAAAACGAGAGTCAAAGCTTTCGATGCAGAAAAAAAAAACTGATCGAAACTGCATGCTGAACTCATTTCTGACCAAAGTGTCGCTTAAGCCATTTTGCCTTTCCAGCGACGATATGTCAATGCCATTTGGATGCCGTAGTATTTTTTAAATTGGAAATATATTTTAAATGCGTAAAAAGATTCTGTTAATCGTCGGCTAGCAAAAATGGAGTTTCGAAGCCAAAATAACGGTTATATGGTAACTTTAGTTTTTTAAAAGTGAATACCGCAAAGAGTCTCAACTACTGCCAGCCGTCTGGATCCAGTGAGACTACGGCATCCCCAATTGGGGTATGTTGTGAGGCTGAAGGTGGTGGGTAGAGGAAGGAGATGGGAAGAGGAAGGTAAGGAAGGTCGGGAATTAGTCACCAAACGTGTTTGACATTGTTCATTTGTTAGTGTCTGTATCTGTGTTTTCTCCTGAATAATACAAATATTTTAATAATAATTAATTGTGTTTGTAGCATTTCCACATTATCTCTGGAAAATATCTTTTTACGAGAATTTTTCTACTCATTGAAAATCCACGCAAGAAGCTCACTCAGTTCAGAAGCCATCCATCTATACAAAAATGATTGCAAATCATAGACATAAAATACAAGACACGTCATATTCATACGAATCAAATCTTACGAAAAATGTAGCATCATTAATGTTGCATCACTAATGTCTCACCACTAAATGTTTCACCCGCGCATGAAAAGGATAATTGTTCAAAGCATACATGTGTGCGGAAGAGATAGCTTCCATATATGAAGCGTGTTTTGAAGGTATGTCTCGTTGACTAGGTTTAGTGCAACCAGGCGCGTTGTCTCAGTAACGTATCAACATTATTTAATTCATCTAAGGGCGCCATCTTTGAAGGGGCGCCGCGACCGTGAAAATAAAGATATTATTTAAATTTACTTAAAACATTCTCTAAATCACTTAAGCATTACCCACAACATGGGATGATTATGTTTTCTATTGCGCTGGCAACATCACTGTGCATTCAACAGTATGTCTCGTTGACTTGATTTAATGCAACCAGGCGCGTTGTCTCAGTAACGTATCTACATTATTTAATTCTACTAAGCTGCAAATGCGTTTGTTTTTTGCAATGAATAAACCTATTGTTACCGCTGTAAATAAATACTGGTGAGTGCCTATCGGAGACTATCGTCGTCTACTAGATAAATAATCCACCTTTACGAAGATATATCAGAACGGCCTTGATTTTTTTCTCAACAATGAGAATTATTTGCTCCCAGGTAACAATGCTGCATAGACATTATATTTATCTTGGAAAAACATTTTTAACGCTTCGAACGTTTTTGAAATCATCTTCATCGGCCGATGTTTATCCACTGCCGGACGAAGGCCCTTCGAAGCTTTTTACTTTCGTCCCGGCATCAGGGGCGGATTAGTGGTGTGGTGTGCATTTCCCACTGGACATTTCGGTCCATCGAGGTTCTCCCCCCCCACCCCTCTCTCTCTTGCTCCCATTGGCGGCATCTGCGTAAGGGCTGATTTTGAGAAATCAGAAAATAAGGTTATGATAATAGAGCCTTCAATGGCCGCTTTTGCGATGCCTCGACACCACCGCTTTGACATGACGACCTCCGCGGCCGAGTGGTTAAGACGTTCGACTACGGATCCAAAGTTATTTCACATTAAATGAATATAAAATAATATATTATATAATAATTTCGCCCTGGTGAAAGACCACCATTCAGAATCGAAACGTTGCTTGCAATGGCTTTAGCCGTGTTTGGTGACTAGATCTGAATAGCCAGGTACTTCCCAACCTTCCCCTTCCTAATCTCCTTCCCCTCCCCACTACCTTCAGCCTCACAACATGGGGGATGCCAATGTGTCACTGGCTCTAGACGGTTGGGAGCAGTTGAGATTCGTGTGCGGTATTCACGAAAAAAAAACCTACTAGGTATGTTTTCCAATGCCACTCAAATAAAGACTTTGTTTGTGTTTTAATTCTGTTTATTGGAAGTGCCTTTGAATACATTTTTTTTTTGCGTATATAAATAAATCAGAAGATTTTTCGACTTGTGAGCAGGCCACATACAGCTTTCCATGTGAGAAGCACCAATTTTTCAAATTTAGCCAGGTACTACCCAACCTTCCCCTTCCTCATCTACTTCCCCCCACTACCTTCAGCCTCACAACATACCTCTATCGGGGATGCCATATCTCACTGGCTCTAGACGGTTGGGAGCAGTTGAGACTCTTGTGCGGTATTCATGTAAAAAATAAATAAATATGTCAAACCACAAAGTGATTGCTTTCTACGAAAACACATTATAAAAGTTGGCATTTCAATGCGTTTTTAAATATAAATGATTTAGTGTGCATTAAAATGTACACAAACGTCACTATTGAAAAATCTAACAACTCAAAGTAATATTTATTTATTTATTTTTATACGCCCTCATGGGCTTTTACATAACATAGGTATAAAATAAAATAACAGTGACATAAAAAATAACAATGACATAAAAAATAACAATGCGCCCAAAAACATTTGATGCGACGATTTGATTACGCCCAAGAAAATTAACACTAGTATTTTAGAAAGAGGTATGTTATTATAGCCTTCTTGTAACTAGATTCAGTGCAGTTGAATATATCTACTATTTCAGCGATAGAATTACTCACTGCATGCAATCTAGGTACAAGCGAGTATTTAAATGACTCAGTCCTGATATTGTTGTTACATTTAATATGAATCAGATTGAATGTAAAATAAAGACAAAGAAAAATTTGATAATAAATGGGATAAATAAATGAATATATGTTTTTAAATTTCAACCTCTTTGGTAGAGCAGTAAGATCTTTGGCTCAGCGAGGAATTTTGTTTTTAGTATATATTGTATTGTAGAAATTTTGAACAGCGCCAGGGAATATTTGTCCCTTTTTCTGTGTCAACTGTGGTTAGAGGTGCATTCACGAGGAGATAATATTTTGCTACTGTAGGGCTTTTTTGTATATGTTTATATACAAGTACTTTAAGTGAAATTTTGTACACTGTGTTTTTTGTGCTTTTTGCAATCTTTTACTTAAGCCCACTCACCAAGGTTAGGGAGGGAATAAGATGGGATTTTTTTAGAAGTAGCATAGATTTTTCAATGTGAAAGATCTCGACCCTCAATATCGCCTATCTATAGCTATGTTTAGTGACCAAATATGAATAGCCGGGAAATTTAATTTCACTTCCTTCAGCCTCGTAACATTTCACCGAATCGGAGATGATATAGCCCCACCGGTTCCGGGCAGACTTTCGTGCGGTACCGTATAAAAAAAGTTTAGAGCTATTTAGGTTTAATAAAAAAAAATAAAAAACTATTATTACTTCCGCGAAACTTGTCAAATTTTTGACCTTTTCGCAAAAAATCGGCGGCGAAATTATCGTTTTTTTAATGTTGCAGATAATATATGTTAAGATAAGGATATGATTTACGTTAAAAAAAGTGTGTTAATGGCGGCTGTTAATATCTGTTGAATTAATAGTTTATTTTGATTGACTAATTTCCAGCATTTTGAAATAGGTAAGGAGAAAAAATCACAAAATACAAGATGACTCAACTAAAGTCGCACCACTCGAGATATCGTGAAGAGATATTCAATGTTTGAAAACTCTGATTTAAAGTGCTTTCGAGTGATATTATACACTAGCGAGTACCTATAGTGTAGTATTTATAATATACGTGACGACCTGCATGGTCGAGTGGTAAGACGCTCGACTAAGAATCCAGGGGTCGCGGGTTCGAACCCGGCGTGCACAAATAAATTGTATTTAATTAATATGTGTCATAACACATTCAATTGATAGAAAATAAAAATAAAATAGTATATTTGCGGCACGTTCCAGAGTGGTAGATACTCTAAGTATCTCCCTGGTGAAAGACCAACATTCAGAATTGAAACGTTGCTTGAAATGGCTTTTGCCGTGTTTGGTGACCAGATCTGAATAGCCAAGTACTATTCAAACTTCCCCTTCCTCATCTCCTTCCCCTCCCCACTACTTTCAGCCTCACGACATTGGGGATGCCAATGTGTCACTGGCTCTAGATGGTTGGGAGCAGTTGAGACTCGTGTGCGGTATTCACGTAAAAAAAAACCTACTAGGTATGTTTTGCAATGCCACTCAAATAAAGACATTGTTTGTGTTTTGATTCTGTTTATTGAAGTGTCTTTGAATACAATTTATTTCTTCTCGTCTGGTCAGAAGGTTTTCCGACGCGTGAGCAGGCCACATACAGCTGTCCATGTGAGAAGCACCAATTTTCCAAATTTAGTCCACACACTTGTGGCCATTGTCCCTTTGCTTTCTCGATTTTCAAAAATTTATTTTATTTTTGTATTTTTGCCAAGAAATCTTTCGATTGGCTTGTTTCATCTGATAAAAAAACTCTGATAATATTGTTTCGGGTGGTGAATTTAATTCTGGCAATTTTAATATTCCACCCGCGTAACACATTCCTTGTGTTTCACTCTTAAAATCAATATATTTAATCTAAAAGTAGAAAATGAAAAAAAACATTCCGCTAGTTTTTCTATCTCACAAAGAAGATCGTTATTTCTCAACCATAAAATAAATATTTGACGTAAAAAATCATAAGCCTTGCATTTTGTAGACGAACTAACTCAAAGAAAAGCTTAATGACGACAAACTAACATAACTAGTCATAAAATCGGTAATTTTATATAAAAAAGGGTCTACTTTTATATGAAAGCTAGCTTTATCACCCGGCTTCGACCCTAATTTGGATAGTATTATTTAGAGATGGTCGATATCAGAATTAGGTGTACCTGCGGTTCCAGTTATCGGTGACCGGCGAGGAACCGGTTAATTATCCAGCTCTTTTTGGAACCGGTTCCTGGTGCCAAAAAAATTCCACGAAGGAGATTTTTTTTATATTCAAATTGAAAAGTACTAGCAAACCGACAAAAATCTTCTAAAAAAAAAAAGCACTAGTCGGTAGGGATTTGAAATCGAAAGGTACTAGCAAATCAACAAAAGTTCCTCCCGAAAAAAAGTACTAGGCGGTAGAGATTTGAAATCGAAAAGTACTAGCAAATCGACAAAGGTCCCCCAAAAAAGTACTAGCAAATCAACAAACAAATCTGGTTCCTCGAACAAATGATATCGATTTCAATTTGCCAAAAAAAGGAACCGGTTCCTCAGAGAAATAATATCAACGGTTCCAGTGACCGGCTCGGAACCGGTTCCTTTTAACCGGGACAGGAATATTGACCATCTCTAGTATTATTTACATAAGTAAATAATTAAACAAGATTTAAAAATTCGAACAGTTTATTTTGTCTTCTAGTAGAGAGATCTTAATGATAATATTTGGATAATTTGTACAGCGCCATTTTTGTGAAAATCACCTCATTAGCGTTGCACAATCTCGATTCCTAGGCTCTATCTTATTACCAGCTACATTATTACTTATGACATATTAATATTTATATAATATATTATGTACAGAGATAAAATACGGAAGCACTATTATTTCATTTACTTCTAGTTTGGAGTCCTATTTTTAGTCACATATTTCAAGCTCATTGTGGAAATGACGTAGCTGAAAATAGACGCGCTGACCTAGAAATTGCAGACCGAAAGGGCTGAGTTGATTTCATAACGCCAGAGCTTATTTCGGAGAAAAGTTTATGACATTAGCACTTTAAAGTACATCAAAGTTACGATTTCCGGAACCAAAGTCAAGCATCTAAACCACTTTACCGCATGCATGTAGGTGTATGCATTTACATAGTTTTTCAGAGTTTTCAGCTATCGCTACTGGCTCGCTAAATGCGCATTCTGATCGACCGACCCTAACCTAACGACTGAATAGCTGGTTTTTGTTACTGGGCGGGTACCTACTCCCACCATATGTTAGCGCAGACGTGGATAAACGATTGACCTGTTGTAAAGCTACGACCACAACATAAGTTTTCGAAAACTTTAAGACGAAGTATGTTTTTTTTTTAATAAGTAGAATTGCTCTGTGGGAAAAACTTAATAACGATTTTTTTCTTAGAATATCGTGAAAATTGATCCTCTGCATTTTCGCGGTACCACACTGAAACACAGCTTCTGTGTGTAGATATATTTGAAATAAAACATGGTATTTATTTAAAATTGTTACCATTTTACAACCATGAGGGCTATAAAAATTGATTGACCTACATTATTTAAATAATTCATCATGCCATTTATGTCCACACACAGATATAAATTACGAAACAAGAAAAATATTTTTCTTTAATATAAAAAAAAAAACAACTTAGTTATGCAAAATTTTTATTATAAGTGGTAATAAATCGACAGCAAAAGTATCAATAATTTTATTTACTAGCTGATAGTTTCAAGGAGGCGTTTAAATATATTTTTTAATGTGAACAAAATAACTATTAAATTAATTTTTCTATTTTTTTAAAAAGCTTTTTGTTCAAAACTGTTCATATGATATAATAATAATCGACGCAATAATGATTACTTAAAAAATACGCACTAAGATTTTTTACTCCGGGACCTTAACACGAAATATCGACATAGATTTTATCGATAGTGTCGGTACTTCACGGCCTACGTGGCCGAGTGGTAAGACGCTCGACTACGAATCCAGAGGTCGCGGATTCAAACCCGGCGAGCGCAAATACATTTTATTTGATTAATATGTGTCATAACCTCAGAGCAATAATATACAAGCGGTAACGCTGCTGTAGTCCGCTTTTATGAGTTTTGCCGAACTCGGCCAGACCTGGGCGTGGCTAGGACTAGGGTAAGGGTATGTATACATCCATTCGTAGCACATGTCGACATAATGTTTTGTTTATTCGTATAACCACTTTTCCGCAGTATTGTTATAAACAAAAATACAGCATATAACCTAAAAAACCGTTAATTTATGTCAATTTATGTCGCATATCAAAGCGTGTGGGCGGAGTCAACGGAGACGCGGGACACGAAGAACATTCTTACAATACCATAATGCGGTGTGATAATTTGGGAAATTTTGTTATCTCTTTCTTTCTTTCTTTTTTTAAGTTAATACCGCACAAGAGTCTCAACTGCTCCAACCGTCTAGAGCCAGTGAGACTATGGCATCCCTAATAGGGGTATGGTGTGAGGCTGAAGGTAGTGGGGAGGAGAAGGAGATGATGAAGGGGAAGGTTGAAAGGACCTGGCTATTCAGATCTGGACACCAAACACGAAATAGGCTAAAGCCATTTCAAGCAACGTTTCGTTTCTGAATGGTGGTCTTTCACCATGGCGATACTTAGAATATCTACCACTCTGGTGTACGACGTAAAAACCCGGAGAAAGTGATTTATCCCAAATCTGTATAGGTTAAGTGAAAAGAATTAGCTCTCTCTCCATATATTGTTACTTTAAGGTTATGAGTTATGACACATATTAATAAATAAAAAGTTAGTTGCGCACGCCGGGTTAGAACCCGCGACCTCTGGATTCGAAGTCGAGCATTTCACCACTCGACTACGAAGGCCATCGTTTGTGCTTTTGAAAACAGAAAATCCTTGTTTTGTCTCTCGTTCTGGATTAAAAAAAAAACACACCATTTATTAGGCGCAAGTGCAAACTATTCAAAGTATATTTGACGAAGCGAATAAATATCAAAACGAATAAATTAAATTTATGAAACTGATACCGCCAGGTGATAAACGACCAACAGCGTAACGAGAAAGTCAAACTGCGTTGAACAGCGTGTAAACAATTTGCACTTTTTAAAAACGCCCAATAATTCTGTCATACTGTTGGTTTTGATAAATTTATTTGGCACGGTCGCAACTCACGAGCCGGCACTGCTAGCTGCCTATTATTGTGTTCGCGATAAGCATCGAGATCTTGACCTTTCAAGAAGCAAACATTGTTAACTGTCGCGGGTAAATATTGCACTCGTATTCGTATAAGTGCAGATATAAGATGGCGGCATACGATATCAAACAGACTTCGCAGAGATTGTGATGCAATAATATATGACGAATTTTATTTTAATCTCTGCTATCCAAAAATTCATAATGTCACAATTTCCGCGTGACGTGCGCTTGACACGTCAGATAACCTGACGGGTTTTTTTTTTTTTTACATGAATACCGCACAAGAGTCTCAACTGCTCCCAACCGTCTAGAGCCAGTGAGACTATGGCATCCCCAAATTGGGTATGTTGTGAGGCTGAAGGTAGTGGGGAGGGGAAGGAGATCGGGAAGAGGAAGGTTGGGAAGTACCTGGCTATTCAGATCTGGTCACCAAACACGGCTTAAGCCATTTCAAGCAACGTTTCGATTCTGAATGGTGGTCTTTCACCAGGGCGATACTTAGAGTATCTACCACTCTGGAACGTGCCGCAAATATACTTGTTATTATTTTTATATGAATTAAATGTGTTATGACACATATTAATTAAATAAAAGTTATTGGCGCACGCCGGGTTTGAACCCGCGACCTTTGGATTCGTAGTCGAGCGTGTTACCACTCGACCATGGAGGCCGTCATATATCTACTATTTCAGCGAAAGAATTACCCACTGTATGCAATCTAGGTACAAGCGAGTACCTAAATGACTCAGTTCTGATGTTATTGTTACATTTAAAAATAATTTTGGATCGAGTGGTTATGTTAGGTACATGGAAGGTAATTAAGCTAAGTAAATCAGGGCTGTCTATAATAACATTAACAATTTTAAAAATAAAAGTGAAGTCAGAAACAAGCCTCCTGTCTAAGAGTGTTCATAATTTTAATTCTGCACCATAGTCATAAAATACAAGGCACGTCATATTCATACGAATCAAATCTTACGAAAAATGTAGCACCACTAATGTTGCTCCACTAAATGTTTCACCCGCGTATGAAAAGGATGGCCATTCAAAGAATATGTGAGTGCGGAAGAGATAGCTATATGAAGCGTGTTTCGAAGTTATGTCTCGTTGACTTGGTTCAGTGCAACCAGGCGCGTTGTCTCAGTAACGTATCTACATTATTTAATTCATCTAAGGTGTGCACCAGTGTCGCCACTAGAGATGCTCGATATTCCTGTCCCGGTTGCAAGGAACCGGTTCCAAAGCGGTCAATCGGGAATTGCCGATATTATTTCACCGAAGAACTGGTTACGTTTGGAACCGGTTCCTATTTTTTGCAAATACAAATGGCGAACATCCATTTAATGCTTTTCGCCGGAAGGGTGCGGTGGCGGTTATGAGGTCCGAGTAATTCCCTGAAAACGCGGTTTTAAAAAAACGTGCACAGTTCTAGTGCTTTTCGTTCTCAAAATATCACAACCCCCCCCCCCCATACAATAAAATAAATCACAGGAATCCTTTCTTGATACAAACATGGTTTAAAAAAATTCTTCTCAGAATCTCTCTGATATCTCTTGATATAAACATGGCTTAGAAATCTTCTTCTCGGAACCTCTCAGATACCAGGAACCGGTTCCAAAAATAGCTGGTAAATAACGGTTCCTCGTCAGTCACCGGTAACTGAAACCGCAGTGACACCCAATTTTGGATATTAACTTATCCTTGCTTTACTGCCCCACTCGACGGTTACGCGAACCGCTTACGATAGACGCCAGCCTATTGATACTTTCAGATGGGTTGAATAACGACCATCGATATAAACACTATCGGTCGATGATAGCAACTGATAACATGGCGTGATCTACGTAGATAACAAACGAAAGCGTATGATCATATAAATAAATCAGAACTGCATTATGGTATGTCATAAAGATCTAAGAATAAAGTGAAAAGATTAAGTAGTCCGAATCTTAGATTTTAAACACGGATTTAAGTAGGTACCGATAAGAAAGATATATTATTTAGGTTGTGTTGTTCAAACGAGACTAATCGTCGATCCAATAGGACGAGGGTTAAAACAACCCAACCTTAATTTAATTTAAAAAATCATCAGGAAACGATGAAGGGGACAAGAACGGTGAGCTATGGCTTCATGAAATTTGCACACCCTTTATTGTCTGGACTGTTTAAACCAATGTTCACCATCTAACTTGAATATCAACTTGACAGCGGGCTGTCGTAGTTATGTTTTTTTTTTTTTAAATAAGCAAAATCGTTGAATTGAGAGATAACACTCGGCTAATTTATATAGCGCCATTTTTGTGAAATATCACCCCAAGGGTGCTTGATGTCAAATGTGACGAATGTTTGAAATACCCCAACCTTAGTGTCGTAAGATGATTTTTCACTAAAACGGCGCTATTAACATTTCCATACCTGAAAGTAAAAATCAAACGTACGATCCGTAGGGGGTGACGTAATTACTCCATATGATCTTGCTTTGTTAAAGCGTTTTATGATATAATCTTAGGTAATTTGATTTTGATATAGAGAAGTAAACTCATAAGTTAGTGGTATATACTCCAACGACCACCAGTCAGAATCGACATGGTTTTAGCCGTGTTTGGTGACCAGCTCTGAATAGTCAGGTATTTCCAGACCTACTCCTCGGCCACACATCGCCTTCCCCTCCTCACTACCTTCAGCCTCACAAAATACCCAAAATAGGGATGCTGTAGTTTCACTGGCTTCAGAGGGTTGGGACTCTTGTACGGTATTCATTCTAAAATAAATAGCACAAAACTTTCGTTTGAGGTTACATTAGAACCCCCCCCACCCCTCCTCCGAACAGGGGTGTTAAAAATGCTCCATGTATTATTACCACCCTCAGAGCAATAATATACCAGGAGTGAGCGCTTGTGTAGCCAGGATTGTTGATTTTTGCCTGAAAAGGGCGTGGCTAGGGCTAGAGTATTTATATGTCCATTCATAGCACAGTCGATATAATGTTTTTGTTTATTTGTATAAGAGCATTTTCAAAGTATTGTTATAAACAAAAATGTAGGATATAACCTAAAAACCGTTAAGTTCTTTCTGTTATGTCGCATAACAAAACGTAGTGGACGGAGTCTCCGGAGACGCGGGAGTCGGAGAACATGCTTACATACCTAAAATCAATGCTATATTGAGTGAGAACTTGTCTTATATCTTTCTCTCTCACGGTTTACGACGTAAAAAGCCGGAGAAAGTGATTAATCGTAATTTTTTATAGGTAGGGTAAAAATGTTTAGCCTTAGAGTATATAGAGTGGTATCTACCCAAGGCAGTGTAGTCAGTTTTTGATGATTTTTACCTGACTCGGCGGACCTGAGCGTGGCTTAGACTAAGGCTAGGGTATTTATACATCCATTCATTTCATATATCGACATAAACTTTTGTTTATTCGTATAACCACTTTTTTACAGTATTGATTTAAACAAAAATATAGCATATAACCTAAAAAACCATTTAGTTGGGTCAAGTTTAGTAGCATAGTAAAAAAAAGTGGGCGGAGTCCCGCGGTGACTTAGGAACCCAAGATCATTGTGACAGTACATAGAAGCGGAGTATTATATTTGTTGTCTCTTTTTTCTCTCTCATGGTGTACGACGTAAAAACCCGGAGAAAGTGATTTATCGCAAGTTTGTATTGGTTGGGTAAAAATAATTAACTCTCTATCCATACATTGTTTCTCCAAGTGTTTAGCTCCCAGCCCTTGAGGTGATTTTTCACAAAAACGGCGCTATACAAATTATCCAACTATTATTATTATTTTGACGGCCTCCATAGTCGAGTGGTAAGACGCTCGACATCGAATCCAAAGGTCGCGGGTTCAAACCCGGCGTGCGCCAATAACTTTTATTCAATTAATATGTGTCATAACACATTTAATTCATATGAAAATAATAAAAACTATATTTTCGGCACGTTCCAGAGTGGTAGATACTCTAAGTATCGGCCTGGTGAAAGACCACCATTCAGAATTGAAACGTTGCTTGAAATGGCTTTAGCCGTGTTTGGTGACCAGATCTGAATAGCCAGGTATTTCCCAACCTTCCTCTTCCCAATCTCCTTCCCCTCCCCAGTACCTTCAGCCTCTCAACATACCCCATTTTGGGGATGCCATAGTCTCACTGGCTCTAGACGGTTGAGAGCAGTTGAGACTCTTGTGCGGTATTCATATTAAAAAAAAATATATATATGTATATATATATATATATTAGCTCTCTCTCCGTACATATTCTTGCTCTGAGCTATCACCATTAGAACTTGACAATAGAATAAGAAAAAATAATTCCGCTTTAGAAACGAAGGAAATAATTTATGAATAAATGCATTATCTAGCCTTGTGGCATGTCTTACGCTGCATTCTAATGTGCACGTTTGGTATTATTTGTCGAAATCAAATAAGCAAGATCCGCGTGAATGCATCGCGATTCGCAATTGACAACCGTCGGCAGTCATTTTATTATCTCGGATGCATTCAGCGCTCGGCACCGCCGGGAGGTCAGGTGGGCCTCAACCGTCAACCGTCAACCGTCAACCGTCAACCGTCAACCGTCAAGCCTGCACAAGTGTGTCTCGTATTATTTATTGCCTATTTATGTCTTTTGTGCGGCATTTTTTGCGAGCCTTCATGTCGCCCATCGTGAATTATGACACTTTTGCGAAATGCGCGTTATTTTAATGCGGATAGGGAATAATGCATTGCTGGCACTGAAAATATAAGCCGACAGAAGCGTGTTTTGATTCGCGCGTTCGTGTGCTCGAAGTAGGCTCAATTCGTCCTTACTTCTGATGAAACTGATTAAATTTATATATATGCATATTTTTTTTTGTGTTCAATTTGTAGAACTCCATTTTAATTTTTATATAATTTAATTGAATTAAATTTAATATTATTATTATTGAGTTCTGCTATTTTCAGTTTTTATTTTTAGTGACAGCTGTTTCGGCGTTTAAGGCCATTGTCAAACTGTCAAATTGTCACATGGTCAAACTGTGACATTGTCAAACTGTCACATTGTCAAACTGTCACATTGTCAAACTGTCACATTGTCAAACTGTGGACAGATTATTCTGACTCTTCACATGGCCCTTGATTGGTGTAGTATTTGATTCACTTGATCGTGCCATGTCGTCTACGGGCGTCCGCGACTTCATTGACCATTTACTTTCGCGTCATATATTCTTCTCACAGTTCTTTTTTCGTTCGTCCGCTCTACATGTCCAAACCATCAAAGTGTCCCTTTCTTAATCCTATTCATCACGCTTTGATCAGCCTTGCATTTTTACGGATTTCACAATTTTTGACGAGGTCATACATGTTTTTTCCACACATACGCCTAAGGGATCTCATTTATACAGTATTCAGTCTACTTTCATCCATCCTATGCCAGTTCCATGCCTCACTGCCGTGCATCATGGTTGGTATAAGCACTCTTTATATTTTGCTTGAAAGTTATCTAAAACGGGTTTGACCGTTTATCAGGTCAACGCTATCTTTTGGTGGGAGTAGGCACCTCTCTATTCGCATAGCCAATCAGTCGCTAGGCTACAGTCAGTCAATAAGTAATAACCTCAGTTCGAGGAGGGATATGGCATTACTGCTTTTTGCTCATAAACTCCTGAACGGTGTATTATTAATACCTGACATCCTGGCGGAAATTGGATTTTATGTTCCTGATAATTTCACGCGTGGCCGCCAACACAGGCTTCTGTTTCTTCCCAGGTGCAGAACTAACTTACCAATGGTGATGCCCCTGGGAAGACTAACTAGGTTAATTAACTGCCTCGCAGGAAATTTGGATATTACAACAAGTTTAAGCAAGAACTAGCTTTTAAGTTCTAACTACGAGTATATCATGTACTTCTTGAAAAATATTTTTTTGTTGTTTTTAAACTTCTTTTTACCTTAATCTTTGTGTAATTATGATTACCATTTTTTGTGATTTTTGCTGTAATGTTTTGGTGTAAAACTGTTTTTGTAAATATAAAATAAAAAATAAAATAAATAAATCCCCAATCAGGTTATGTTGTGAGGCTAAAGGTAGTGGTGGGGTGGGGGGGGATCAGATGGAAAAGAGGAAGGTTGGGAAGTACCTGGCTATTCATATCTAGTCACCAAACACGGCTAAAGCCATTTCGAGCAACGTTTCAATTCTGAATGGTGGTATTTCACCAGGGCGATACTTAGAGTATCTACCACTCGAACATGGCACAAATACACTATAATAATAATATTTGGATAATTTGTATAGAGCCGCTTTTCTGAAAAATCACCTAAAGGGCGCATTATTTTGTATGAATGAAATGTGTTATGACACATATTAATTAGACAAAAGTTATTGGCGCACGTCGGGTTTTGAACCCCGAGACCTCTGAATTCGTAGTCGAGCGTCTTACCACTCGACTACGGAGGCCTACTCGAAATAGCTTTGGCCGTGTTTGGTGACTAGATCTGAAAAGCCAGGTAAATCTTAACATTTTTTCCTCTTCCCTATCTCCTTCTGCTCTCCACCAACTTCAGCCTCACACCATACCCCAATTGGGGATGCCATAGTCCCCACTGGTATCCGGACGGTCGGCAGCAGTCAGGACTCTGGCGCGTTATTCAAATTGAAAAAAAATTAAAACATACGAATTTATTTCGACTACAAGCATTTTTATTATTTTTACATTCTCATGAATATTTATGGCGCGTTTGCGTCATAAAGCGCCGTCAACATCTGACGCTGTCTATTTTTTGATGTTACATTCGCGAAATACGTTTATAAGAGAGGCGCCGGGGCGCTCGCGAGTGCCGCCACCTGTTCGGCTATGGCGTCCGTAGCGCGATAGTCCGTGCATTCGCATTGGGAGGTTGCGGATTCGAAACCCATCAGCACAAAAAAAAGTTACATGGAGTTTTTTTATTAATCAACAATCAGCAACTCGGCAATCGGCCTGCTCCAATTTTGTCCGAACAAGATCAGGAGAGGCCGCAGTCTTTCTTGACGGCCTCCTTGGTCGAACGGTAAGACGCTCGACTACGAATCCAGAGGTCGCCGGTTCAAACCCGGCGTCGCAAATATTTGATCAATATGTTTCATGAACACATTTAATTAACATAAAATGATATAAAGTATATTTGCGACACGTTCCAGAGTGGTAGATACTCCTAAGTATCGCCCTGGTGAAAGACCACCATTCAGAACTGAAACGTTGCTCTAAATGGTTTTAGGCCGAGTTTGGAGACCAAATCTGAATAGTTAAGTACTTAATTACCTTCTTTCTTGCCCATATCCTTCCCCTCCCTCACTAAATTCAACCTCACAGCATACCACATTTAGGGATTCCATAGTCGCACTTAGCGATGGGAAAAACTTCAAAGTTTTGTGAACGCTTCACGAACTACAAGTTCTTTCAAATGAACCCCGGTGAACAATTGAACCAACAGTTCAATCATTCAATTCGCACCGTATTAGGTAGAGTAGCGTGTAGTGTAGGAACTAGGAACTCGAGTGACTGCTACGTCGTTAGTTTGTGCAATCAGTTCGCAGTGCATACATCGCTTCACGAACTTCACACTAAAAAAATGTAGTAGTTCGTAAAGAGCGGTTACATGACTCTTGTGCGGTATTCACTATAAAAATATAATTTAAAAAGTCTCGGGGATGCTGCAATAGTAATATGTGCGTTGTGTGAAAGAGAGACGGGTGAAAAGCCGGCGCGTGCGCAGACGGCATAACAAAGATGGCAGCTGAGAACTTGGGGAGACGCGGCCATTAAGATCTGGCCACACGGAAAGCGGCGAGATTTGCTTTGCGTGATATTAAAACTCTTTACTGCTCTTTAGTTCGCCCTCATCTAGAATATGCTAGTGTCATTTGGTTCCCTTTCTATACCGTTCATATTCATCGTATTGAATCCGTACAACATCGCTTTTTACGAGGAGTCGCATGGAGATTAAGGCGAGAAAGAAGCGATTATTCATATGATGAAATTGATCAATTATTGAAAACGTCATTAGATAAGCGCAGAAAAGACTTTTGACTAAATTTGCATTTACAAAATTATTAATTGTTTTATAGATTCATCTTCTCTATTTCAACTTATCCTGTTCAACATTCCTTGTCGTAGACTCAGAAACAATTAATTGTTGTTCCTCAATCATCACTATACTAATTATGGGTATCATTCTCTAATGTTCAGAATGTCAAGACTTGTTAACTCAAGCCGTGGTCTTGAAATTTTTGGTAGCAGTCTAAATGATTTTTGTCATTCTTTACGACTCTACCAAAACTTTGAGACTAGACCATGGCTTGAATGTTCTCTCTTATGTTTATTTTGTCCTATTCTTATCATCGCTTCATTTATTATTATGTATGTGCTGTTCTTTCTCTGTTGCTCTTTTTTCCCATTTCGTGTTTTATGTCTTTTTTGTAATTGGACTTTAGTCCGTGCATTTATAAATAAATAAATATTATAATAAAATGAAATGTAATTATTAACGAGTAGGCACTGACCTTCTTTCTTCATCCCCGCCTTGAAGCACTTCCTGAGGCGGCAGTAGCGGCACTGGTTTCGCTTGTCCTTGTCTACCACGCAGTTGCGGCTGAACCTGGGGGTGGCAAAACAGCCTAATGATTTACACAGAACCACTACACATTGTCGTCATAATTGACAACTAATCACCATATAATCATTGTTAGTTGCCGCTGTTAATAATATCCAATTATTATTGTGAAGGTACTGCTGGGAAGATCGCCTTGACACAGGTTCAAATAACGTCTTGGAGTATTAATACGCTAGGCCGTCTTCTGCACACAGGTTCGCAATTACTATCGGAGAGGGCGTTACTCGTTATATATATATTTATGTTTGAAACAGTGCCGATTGACGGTGCATTTCAGTTACATTCGTTGTTAACGAGAGAGAGGAAGAGGTTACAATCGATCTAACAGCAGTATGCCTTCAACAAAATTTGATGAAATGTTGTGACTAATTAGTTTTGGAGGAATCTGATTTTTCGTAAGAGAAAACCTATCGTCGCTGAAAAGTCAAAAGGGCTTAACCGACACTTTAATTAAAAATGAGTTAAATATGTAGTTGTGGTCAGTTTTTTCTGTATCGAATGCTTTGACTCACGTTTGTTTCTGAAGACTTTTGTGGACCTTCAGCCATCTCAAATAAAAAATGGTTTTGAGAGAAGGCGCTTGACACAAGCGATACAAGTTTGGGACTTTTTAAGCTGAAAGAGTTCCAAACTTGTGTCGCCTGAGTCAAGCCTTCTCCCTAATGGTACATGTATTTTAGATAGCTGAAGGGCCACAAGTTTTTAGAATCAAACGAGAGTCAGAGCATTCGATGCAAAAAAACAAACTGATCAAAACTGCATATTTAACTCATTTTGACCAAAGTGCCGCATAAGCCATTTTGCCTTTCCATCGGCGATATTTTGAAGCTTGACGTTTAACACCACAAATAACATAAACACTGTTAAAGTCCGTACGTATCTAAATACCTAAATCACATAAATGACTCGAATGAAACAATATACCCTGAAAACGAAGTATAATTATGTAAAAAATCCTGTACAAATTCACAGCAACCATTTTAATTTAATTTAATTTAGCAATCTCTGGCCTCTCTCTCTGTGCATACAATAAAAAAGGCTATAAACAGCCAATATTAAACTAGGATTCCTCATCCTTATGTAACATATTTGAGTAGCTAACGATAAGTCATTGATTTATGGCCTATTAAAAACAGGTGTCTTTTGCAACGGCCTACATCATTCACGTTCAGTGGATAGCTGGCACCTTATAAGCCAATTAACACGAGCCAGTATATTTATCAAAATTATGGAAACATAGATTCTGTTCATGATTAAAGTCATATAAAATATTTTTTTACCCGGACCCAACCTTCTTCAAGACTATAGCATCTTCTTAATTATACTGTCATAAGTAGGTTGCTTCCTTGGAAGACTTGGAGAGGTTCCTTTGCGAAACAGTGTGGTCAGTACGGTTGACTTTATACTGACTCGATAGAAAGAGACAAAGACATATTAAAGGATGTTGGATAGCCTATTAGTTGTCGCCCACATGGAATTCAGACATTTTTAATAAACATATTTGAACATATTAAACAAAACAATATCAGTACACCATGAAAATATCATATGAACACTAATAACAGAAAGTTTGCCTCAATAATGATAGAAGCTTTCTGTAGATTTTATGTATTAATGTCATTAAAATTTAAAAATCTAAAGTTCGATTAAAAATATATAAAACTGTTGAAATACCTCTTTGTTTGGTCTTATTTGAACATTCACGCATAGCACATATCACCATCATGTTTAATTTATTTGTATAAACAATGCAAGTTTTTTAACCAACACAAATATGGGAAATAACCTAAAAATTCGTTGACGTAAGTTATGCGACTCGATGATGTTATCATTAACATCCTAACTATATATTATTGCTCTGAGGGTACAAGCGTAATAAACAGTTCACCGTAAAAAAATTCTTTCTGCTTTTGGCAGACAGTTTTTCCGCTTATTTTTGAGACAATTGATATTAATTAAATCTCAAAGAATTGGCTCATTTAGATTAGCCTCCCGGCACTAGCGCAAGTTGTAAAGACGGATGGAAGGCAAACGACTTCGCCTAGACAAGAGGTGAGCTGCAGGTTCAAGACGTGATTGACAGATTTTAATTATTGTCAATGGAAATAGCGCTCGTTAACAACTCTCGCAGTTTATGCGGGCAATTATTCGGTTTATTATGCAGCCTATGGTGCAAGAATGCATTAGATGCAGCCGCACGGGTGAGAGATGCAATTATTTAATGGACCGCGGGATCGAGGGGAGTGCAAGGCTGATAGAGAAATCACAACTTTAATAGTGTCATTGAAGCCAAATGCGTGAATGCGCTATTTGAATGGATATTATTAATTTGTAAATAGGAATTTATTGAGCTAATTATTAAAAGAGCTCAAATCATAATCAATCGAATGAGCTTCTTTTTTATGAAGGAAACACAAATCGGAGTTGACATTATTTATGTGTCTGAAAGATGAAGCTAAATATTTTTACGCAACCTAAACAATTTTACGATAAATCACTTTCTCCGGGTTTTTTATGTAGTAAACCGTGAGAGAGAAAGTGACAAGACAAGTTGTCACATAATGTCGTACCAATTTTAGGTTTTTTGTTTTTTTTTAAGAAAGACATTTCCGGATTACGAATAACATGACTAACTAACTAACTCCTGACAATATTTGAAAAACTCCAAAGGAAAGATTCATACCTGAGCGTGTAGAAGGGATAAAGGAATTCTAAACAAACCAAAGGAAAGATTCATACCTGCACTTGTAGAAGGGGCAAAACAATTTTAAACAAATGAAAGAAAAGATTCTTACTTGAACGTGTAGAAGAAACAAAGCAATTATAAACAAACCAAAGGAAATATTCATAGCTCCATGTGTTGAAGGGGCAAAGGGATTATAAACAAACCAAAGGAAAGATTCATAGCTGCATGTGTTAAAGGGGCAAAGGGATTATAAACAAACCAAAAGAAAGATTCATAGCTGCATTTGTTGAAGTGGCAAAGGGATTATAAACAAACCAAAGGAAAGATTCATAGCTGCATGTGTTGAAGTGGCAAAGGGATTATAAACAAACCAAAGGAAAGATTCATAGCTGCATGTGTTGAAGTGGCAAAGGGATTATAAACAAACCAAAGGAAAGATTCATAGCTGCATGTGTTGAAGTGGCAAAGGGATTATAAACAAACCAAAGGAAAGATTCATAGCTGCATGTGTTGAAGTGGCAAAGGGATTATAAACAAACCAAAGGAAAGATTCATAGCTGCATGTGTTGAAGTGGCAAAGGGATTATAAACAAACCAAAGGAAAGATTCATAGCTGCATGTGTTGAAGTGGCAAAGGGATTATAAACAAACCAAAGGAAAGATTCATAGCTGCATGTGTTGAAGTGGCAAAGGGATTATAAACAAACCAAAGGAAAGATTCATAGCTGCATGTGTTGAAGTGGCAAAGGGATTATAAACAAACCAAAGGAAAGATTCATAGCTGCATGTGTTGAAGTGGCAAAGGGATTATAAACAAACCAAAGGAAAGATTCATAGCTGCATGTGTTGAAGTGGCAAAGGGATTATAAACAAACCAAAGGAAAGATTCATAGCTGCATGTGTTGAAGTGGCAAAGGGATTATAAACAAACCAAAGGAAAGATTCATACCTGCACGTGTAGAAGTGGTTCTTCCTCACGCTCCGCCTGAAGAAGCCCTTGCAGCCGTCGCACGAGGCCGCCCCGTAGTGCTTGCCGGTGGCGCGGTCCCCGCAGATGGCGCAGTGCTGGCTGACGGCGGCGGAGCCCGCGTCGGGGCTGGGCCCTGCCCCCCCTCCCAGCTGCATGTCCGAGTCTGCTGCGGGAGACATAGTCGTTAGTCACTAGTTACAATATCCATAGCAAAAAAAAATAATTGAAAGTGTAGCGGGACGTAACCGACGAACGTTAACCTGCGATCCCAATAAGATAAATAAATAAAGTAGTTGCTGTTTTATTTCTATTAAAAACTAGGAATATATATACTCCAACCAGCTCACTTGTGCCACATGGTGCGCACCGTCCTTTAACACAGCATTGTACGGTAATGTATAGTGCGGGGGTGGGGGACGTTTAGCGGGATGAAAGTCAAAATCAAAAAGGATATTTTAAGATGTTCATCATAAGGTATTTAGCGGATACAGATTTTCATTTTTATTTTTTATAGTGAATATCGCACAAGTCCCAACTGCTCCCGACCGTCTAGAGCCAGTGAAACTATGGCATCCCCAATTGGGGTATGTTGTGTTGCTGAAGGTAGTGGGGAGGGGTAGGGGAAGGGGATGGGGAAGAGGAAGGTTGGGATGTACCTGGCTATTCAGATCTGGTCAGCAAACACGGCTAAAGCCATTTCAAGCAATGTTTCGATTCTGAATAGTGGTCTTTCACCAGGGCGATACTCAGAATGTCTACCATTCTGGAACGTGCCGCAAATATACTATATATTATTTTATATCACTTAAATGTGTTATGACACATTTTAATTAAATAAAAAATAAGATATATTAATTAATCAAATAAAATTAGATGGTAAGTTAGAACATGGAGAACGTTTAAAAATGTACATATTTATGTTAGGGCAGTAAAGCTGCATTTTAGATTTTTTCGCGATGTACAGCTCAAATCTTCGATTGAATCATAGGATTCGTTAAGCTTTTACAATAAATAGGTCACTAGTGCGGAGGGCTGTTGATGTATAATACGATTTATTAAAATGCACAGC
This sequence comes from Drusus annulatus, assembly GCA_022651775.1. Lineage (NCBI taxonomy): Eukaryota > Metazoa > Arthropoda > Insecta > Trichoptera > Limnephilidae > Drusus > Drusus annulatus. Next base: position 261,884 of record JAGWCC010000169.1, read on the forward strand.
GTTGACAAAGGAGTCCGAGAAAAGATTACGATAGTAAGATCGCGCAACAGATGCATTGGCAGTTTCAAACGTGCACCATTCATGGTATTCCGGCACCCCGGTGCCTGCCAAGGAATGCGTGGGACCCACCGACAGGGTGAATAGTTTCTCGGGCGGTCTAATTATCAGCTATGTCAGCGTTGTCAACATTGCAACACTGCATCGACACTCGCATTGTAGTTGGGTTAGGTTAGTTTAAACGCCATGCGGGAATGTCGATCACTACTCAATCAATGGTCAATCAAAAAATACTTTTTGTTTAACAGTGAATACCGCACAAGAGTCTCAACTGCTCCCAACCGTCTAGAGCCAGTGAAACTATGGCATCCCCAATTGGGGTATGTTGTGGGGAGGGGAAGGAGATGAGGTAGGGAAAGTTTGGGAAGTACCTGGCTATTCAGATCTGCTCACCAAACGCGGCTAAAGCCATTTCAAGCAACGATTCAATTCCGAATGGTGGTCTTTCACCAGGGCGATACTTAGAGTATCTATTACTCTGGAACGTGCCGCAAATATACTATATATTATTTTATATCAATTAAATAAAATGTATTTACACACGCCGGGTTCGAGCCCGCAACCTCTGGATTCGTTGTCGAGCGTCTTGCCACTCGACCATGCAGGCCGTCATAACACGAAATGGGAAAAAGAGCAACAGAGAAAGAGCAGCACATAGATAATATTGTAATGAAGCAATGACAATGATAGGACAAAATAAGAGCCAAGGTCAAATCAAAGTTTTAGTAGAGTCGAAAAGAATGACAAAAATCATTTAGAATAGTACCAAAAATTTCAAGACCATGGCTTTGGCCGTTTGACGGCCTCCATGGTCAAGTGGTAAGACGCTCGACTACGAATCCAAAGGTCGCGGGTTCAAACCCGGCGTGCGCCAATAACTTTTATTTAATTAATATGTGTCATAACACATTTAATTCATACTAAAATAATAAAAGTATATTTGCGGCACGTTCCAGAGTGGTAGATACTCTGTATCGCCCTGGTGAAAGACCACCATTTAGAATCGAAAAGTTGCTTGAAATGGATTTGGCCGTGTTTGGTGACCAGATCTGAATAGCCAGGTACATCCCAACCTTTCTCTTCCAAATCTCCTTCCCCTCCCCACTACCTTCAGCCTCACAACATACCCTATTTGGGGATGCCATAGTCTCACTGGCTCTAGACGGTTGGGAGCAGTTGAGACTCTTGTACGGTATTCATATGAAAAAAATAAAAAAAAAATGGCTTGAGTTGACAAGTATCGGTATTCTGGACAGTGGAGAATGATACCCATAGTTAGTAGAGTGATGATTGAGGAACAGCAATTCATTGTTTCGGCGAGGATTGTTGAACGGTTAATGCTAGTTGTCGGTTTAATAATATTTATTTCTACGCTTCAGGTGTGAGCGATTTGTCGATAACATTTGAATGGTTCAGAGCAGAAGCAGCGGGAAATTATAAGCAAGAAGCTTCCCCACACCCTTGATTCTTGTCCATCTCACATTCATATTTTGGCTCTAGGTTTCCGAGTATACTGGGTGATTAAACTTCAATCTCCTTCCCATCCTCAGAGCACGTACTCCGAGTGCTAACAAAACAGTGCCCACTGGTGCACCGGTCACATTGGAACTGAGTGCTGCTGACTGGCGTGGTACATTTGAATGGTAATATTTGAAGGGTTCAAGGAAAAAAGACGATTGTTACAATTTCTTATAATATGTGCTACTTGCGTTAACATTCAAATGCCATCCAAGTTAGAATATTTGGGTCAATCCGTGTTATTAAAAAACCTTAATTCAATTATTAAAAATAACGATAATATTTATAAGAAGAAAAAAAATCCACATAATTACTGTTTGCATGGTAAATAAAATGAAGCAAAATCGCTTCTCCCCTTAGAGTATACTAGAGGTAGCCCAAGCCAAGGCAGTGAAGTCAGTTTTGGACTTGTTTTTGATGATTTGAACATGACTCGGCGCACCTGGGCGTGGCTAAGACTAAGGCTACGGTATTTATACATCCATTCATATCACATATAGACATAATGTTTTTGTGTATTCGTATAGCCACTTTTTCACAGTATTTTTATCAACAAAAATATAGCATCTAACCTAAAAAACCGTTTAGTTGTGTCAAGTTTAGTGGCATAATAAAAAATGTGGGCGGAGTCCCGCCGTTAACCAGCGAAGATAGCCAGCTTAAGATCATTGCGACAGTATATAGAAGCGGTCCAAGAAATTTGTTGTCTCTTTCTCTCTCATGGTGTACGATGTAAAAATTCGGAAAAAGTGATTTATTAAAAATTCGGATGGGTTGGGTAAAACAAATTAGCTACCCCTCCATATGTTGTTACTTCAAGCTTCTCCCCTTATAAATATTACCAGCGGTGACGTGCACAGAGTTTTTGGTCAGGGTAGGCAGTAGGAAAATCAGCGGATCAATTTCTAATAGAGATAGATACCAACAGATGTCACTGATTACTATTGTATTTGTTCTGTAAAAGCGCTGCCTAAGCGCTAACAAAAATGCTAAAACAAACGAGCCGCTTGAACGCGCACACAGCTCACAGCGTACATATTTTGTGTGGTCTAGTGAACATAGAAAAGTATTCTCTGATGTTGGCGGCGTTTGGACATAAATATTTACTGCTTATGAGACGTTATACTCGTAGTAGGACGGTCAGTGGGGCGCTCGCGGCGGTGCGATTAGCTGAACTTACTTTTTTAAAGTGTAGATTTAAAAAAATCCAATACTATTCATATTTTTATGCGAGTACGGTAGAGTAGGTAGTACTTATGTGTATATATGGAGTGCACGCCTCTGATTACCAGTGACTAGAAGACATTTTTTAGTTGGTGGGCATTTATTCCAAGCCGTTTTTAACCGTTAATGGATACATCTCAAAGCCCTTTCTTCAAAGACATAGATCTGAAAATCCATAATTTAAAACCTCTTTTAGAAACATTCTTGGTTTGTGCGTTGTATACTAATTTAATGATGTCTTGTTCGAACTTGTTGCCAACACGAATGCTAAATCTCTTGGGTTTTCTCCTGCTTATAAATAGTGATGTAACCAATATAATTTTATAGACAATCAATATAATAATATTTAGAATGTTGTAAACAGACTACAAAAAAGTCACGAGAAGTGTCACCAAAGAAGGGAACGCGCCAATAAAAGAAAGTGTGTTAAAAAAAACCTACTAATGAATAACTCCGTAGAAAGTTACTGACGGATCAATCAACTAACCATCACGATTAAAAGGTTGCGCCAAATCAACGCTTCAAGACGACACAACATCAAAGTCGATCTCGAATGAGAGATACGATCAAAACAAAAGAGTTTGTATATCTTCGTAATAATTATATTATAAAGTCTCGTTTCGTAATGCGCTGATTAGACTCTGCAAAGAATTGAGGTCAACGGATCATTTGCATAACACAGTGGGGTATTTCTGAAACCGGTCCGGTCACTCATAATAAGATAGCCGACTAATTATATCGCGGGCGATACGACGAGGAAAAAATAGCCGGCGCTAAAGAGTCAAATTATGAATATAATTCGGGCCCCGTCACGAGCACTTGAGGCATTCCCGGCACAGGGAAGCCGAGAGTCGAAATAAAATCGGCGTAGTGTTATTTATATCGCGGAAAATATTTATACAACGATTTTACGTCACAAGTCATAAGCGAGGAGGTGTGTCTAGGATTATGAGAGAGATTGTGGGAAATTACGTAGATTAGAGAGAGGTCGAATTTAAGTACAGCCCGTGGGTAGAGTAGCGGATAAATCCCTGCGTTCTAGAGTAGATTCAGGTGATATTGCAGAAATACATGCGAAGAATGATCAAATATATATTTTGAAAGCAAAATTATTTAGTATTTAGTCAACTTAAAGCATTATACTAAACACTGAATATGTGAATACCCACACGTTTGCGAGATTTGAAAGGTGTGGGCTTGGGCGCGAAAATGAACAATCTAAAAGTACGATGCCTACTGTATGCTGATGGTGCGGTGTTGATTTCTGACAGTATGGAAGATCTACTGTTTCTAGGATGAAGCATGTATGTATGCAGAATGAGTTAATGATGCATGTAAGTACGTCCAAAGTCATGGGCTTTGAAAGACAGAGTACGAGAACATCGTGCAATATAGTTGTGAATGTTGAATACTTGAAGCGAGTGGATAAGTTTGTGTATTTGGGCAGTGATGTTTACGAGAGACGGAAAAGCTGATGGAATGAAGGATATTGAAAGAAGGGTGGATGCAGGCAACTCCATTAATGGAGGACTGAACGCTGTTGGCGCAAATAAGACATTGTCCAAAGAAGCGAAGCCAACAGTCCACAATGGAGTGCTTATACCAACCCTGATGTTTGGCAGTGAGGCATGGAAATGGCAGAGAAAGGATGAAAGTAGACTGTGTGCTGTAGAAATGAAATACCTAGGGCGTATGTGCGTAAAACCATTAATGACCGTGTTAAAAATGTGGATATCCAAAATAATGCAATGAAAGAAGAAGTCGGGGACGCCCGAGGAAGACACGGCACGATCGAGTGATTCAAATACCTGAGTCGGGTCATATGAAGAGTCAGAATAACAGAAAAGTATGTATGAGACGATGCATGAATGCGAATGAAGCAAAGAGTGTGTGCCAAGACCGAGATGTTTGGCGGTCTGTCCTTTCTGCCTACCCCTGCGTGAAATCGGCGTGATGGTTAGTAAGTTAGTTAGTTTACACGTCTTTCTCCATTTATTGGAGATCTAGGACCCAGAGTAGTAAGTATTATAAAAGAAAGACATATATTCCCGCGGTAGGAATAAACCGACAAAATTTTAATTGCCCTATTCCCATCATAAAAAGCTGAAAGTGTTGCAGTACAATGTGATGAAGGGCTTAGTTTACAGAGGATTGAACCCTCGAAGTTAATATCTTCATTTTGGGTTGTGCGCACGTCAATAACAGTAAAACTTATTTTTAAAACAAACACATATATTATACGGTGAGAACATTTTCAAATAAAATTATATAGCTTTAAGCAAATATCCGGCAAGGTCAATATGAACGTAATACATTCAACCCAATCTTGCCAACAATCCTACGATTCATATTTAGCAGAGTTAGTTGAAAATTTGTTTAGCTGAATGTTGAATGTTTTATAATCTATGTTTTCACGGGACGTGCGAAAAATAGACCGGGAAAACAACTCGATTGCGAGGTCATTGGCAGAAGGTGAACCCTATTTTGAATCCCTTCACTACTTCGTAAACACATTGATGCCAGATTCTAAAAAGCTCTAGTTATAACCATAGTCTTAAACGATTCCAGTGTACAATGTTACGAATTCAAAATGATTTATAAACTCTCAGAGTAATATATACATCCATTCATATCACATGTCGACATAATGTTTTTGTTTATTCGTATAACCACTTTTTCACAGTATTGTAAAAAAATAAAAAATATAAATATATATATATATATATATATATATATATATATATATATATATATATATATATATATATATATATATATATATATATATATATATATATATATATATATATAAATATATATACTCGTATATATAACATGTAAGCTAATAAACCGTTGAGTTATGTCAATTTATTTCTTATATCATAACGTGAGGGCGGAGTCACCAGAGACGCGAGACAGGAAGAACATTCTAACAATACTTTCAAGCGGTGTGATAATTCGGGAAAATTGGTTGTCTCTTTCTTTCTCATGGTGTACGACGTAAAAACCCGGAGAAAGTGATTTATCCCAAATCTGTATAGGTTGGGTAAAAATAATTAGCTCTCTCTCCATATATTGTTACTTCAAGAAACTATCAGAGCAATAATATACTGGAGGGAGCGCTTCTATACTATCTGTAGTCAGTATTGATGACTTTTGTCTAACTTGGCTAGACCTGGGCGTGGCTAGGACCAAGGCTAGAATATTTATACATCCATTCATAGCACATGTGTATATAATATTTTTGTTTATTTGTATAACCACTTTTTCAAAGTATTGTTTTAGACAAAAATATAGCATATACCCTAAAAAACCGTTGAGTTATGTCCAGTTGTGTCGCATATCAAAACGTAGTGGGCGGAGTCGCCGGAGACGAGGGAGACTGAAAATATATTTTAGATGGCTGAAGGGCCACAAAAGTCTTTAGAATAAAACGAGAGTCAGAGCTTTCGGTGCAGAAATAAAACCTGATCAAATATATGATGCATATTTAACTCATTTTAGAAGTGTCGCTTAAGCCCTTTTGTCTTTCCAGCGATGACATATAGAACAATAATATAAGATTTCTTGTATAAAATTATAACGATAAATTGTCCTAGAAAAATTATCAACGCTCTATGATTGACCTGACGAGTTAATCGAAACGTTGCTTTTTTAAAGTGAATACAGCACCAGAGACCAACTGCTCCCAACCGTCTGGAGATAGTGGGAATATGGCACCCTAGATCGGGGTATGTTGTGAGGTTGAAGGTGGTGGGAGGGAGAATAAGATGGAGAAGAGGAAGTTTGGGCAGTATCTGGCTATCTAGGTCTGGTCACCAAGCACGATTAAAGCCATTTTTGGTGACCAGATCTGAATAGCCTGGTACTTCCCAACCTTCCTCTTCCCACTCACCTTCCCTCTTCATTACCTGCAGCCTCTTAACATACCCCGATTGGGGAAGTATGAGATGTCTCACTGGCTCTAAACGTTATTTAAAAAAAAATCAACGTTTCGATTCTGAATGATGGTCTTTCACCAGGGCGATACTTGGAGTATCTACCATTACGTGTGACGATACACACCCCTTCGTTTTAAGTTGGGTCGTTTTGGCAGGTTAAAATAAACAAAACTACTATGACAACGCGACAAATAGGTAAAAACATACAAAAAATAAACAGAGATTTATCATTGAGTACAGTTGCTTGGAATGGCTTTTAGCCGTGTTTGGTGATCAGATCTGAATAGCCAGGCACTTCCCAAACCTTCCTCTCCCCATCTCCTTCCCCTCTCCACTACCTTGAACCTGACAACATACCCCAATTAGGGATGCCATAGTCTCACTGATTTTAGACGGTTGGGAACAGTTGTGCTCTCACTAACAACTCTTGTGCGGTATTCACTATAAAAAATAAAAATAACAGTTTTTTTAGCATTCGCTTGAAAGAAGGAATCCCAAGTCTCGAGGAAGAGGTCAAAATAATGGATAGAAAAGCGTTTTGACTTCAGAAACGATTCATTGAATTACTTTGTAGTATCGTCGGCAACTATTTATCGAGTCTACTGTGTGTATATTGCTCCTGGCAATCCTCCAAGGGTCTTCCAGATCCGTATGAAACGGTTACCGTAGAGGTCAATACCCTCTCAAGCTGTTTGAAGTTTTTTTCACGAATATGTAACAGAGTTTTCATTAATGCGTAGACAATAACACTGCCAATAAGAACCTATATTCTTATTGTTTTTTTGTTCACCTTGTATCGACTTCCAATAATACTATGATAACAGTGAATTTATTAAGCGCAGTTTTGTGATTGTCCACCTCAAGTACGCTTTACGCTAAATTTATTTTTTATTTTATTTTTATTTATTATACTTGAACATACATTTTTTATTAGTTGGTAAATTGCCCATCCCACTAGGCATAAGCCTGTGTTGGGATGGCAATTTGTAAAAGTGTTTTTTTAGCTACATAATAACATGTTAATATCGAAAATATAGTACATACATAATAAAAATAAAAATAATACAAGTAAATGACAAATTTGAAGATATAGAATTATTTATAATTTATTTAATTACCTTTATTATTTTTTTAAAGGGGATTCTGCGCAAGAGTCTTAAGTGCTACTAAACCGTTTGGAACCAGTGGGACTATGGCATCCCGAATCAGGGTATGTTGTGAGGCTGGGGTAGTGGGGAGAGGAAGGAGATGGGGAATAAGAAGGTTGGGAAGTACCTGGCTATTCAGATCTGGCCACAAACGGCTAAAGCCATTTCAATCAAGCAACGTTTCGATTCTGAATGATGGTATTTCACCAAGGCGATACTTAGAGTATCTACCACTCTGGAGAACGTGCCGCAAATATACAATATATTATTTGATATTAATTAAATGTGTTTTGACAATACAATTTATTTGCGCATTCTGGGATTTAAACCCGCAACCTCTGGCTTAGCAGTCGAGCGTCCTAACCACTTGACCACCGGTGGCCGTCAACCTAACCTAATATAAGAAAGAGAAAATGTCGCCGAGAACGATAACATAATCATATCTGATATCGCCAGGCCATTGTGTGAAAAGAATATATGATACGAAAGTGAATGGAAGAAGAAGTCGAGGACGCCCGAGAAAGACATGGCACGATCACGTAAATCAAATACTTGAATCGGATCATGTGAAGAGTCAGAATAATATAAGAGTACGTATGATACGATGTATGAATGTGAATGAAGCAAGGAGTGTGTGCCATGACAGAGTTATGTGGCGGTCCGTCTTCTCTGCCTATCCCTGCGGGGAAAGGTGAATGGAAGAAGAAGTCGAAGACGCCCGAGAAAGACGTGGCACGATCAAGTAAATCAAATACTAGAATCGGGTCATGTGAAGAGTCAGAATAACAGAAGAGTACGTATGAGACGATGTACGAATGTGAATGAAGCAAGGAGTGTGTGCCAAGACAGAGTTATGTGGCGGTCCGTCCTCTCTGCCTACCCCTGCGGGAGAAACGGCGTGATGGTTAGTTAGTTAGCCAGGCCATAAAACTGCCTCATCTGCGAGAGTTAAAATTCAATGTTTGCGTATTCAGGCACATGCCTCCGACACCTGTAAACCCGTAAGCAATGTTAGCCCACCTCAGATAAGATAGCCGAATCCGAGTGATAAGGTATACCCGTGAACTTATTTACTTTATCTTGAAGTATGGCTACCAAAATCGACAGGTAGCTAGCTGCTTGAGTACCTACTCGGAGGTTTAAATTGATCGTTTGCCTGACAAATCATTTGATAACATTCAAGTAGGTACTTATTTCCCCCACATTTTAAGATTATAACAGTACCTACTTACTCACAATGGAGTGGTTAAAATAGTGTTTTATGAAAACTATGCCAATGGGCAATATATATAATTTCATAATGTATCGTCGCCGGAAAAGCAAAAAGGCTGAAGTGCCATTTTGGGAAGCTCACAAAAGAGCACTCAAAGTTTTTTGTTGTTTTACAATAGAATTCATAAGTCTTCAGTACCTGGTTGGATTTTGAGTAAAAAAGTTATCTCAGGTTACCCAATGCTCTCACCGAGTTACCTGAAGCAACAAAAAGCTTAAAAAAGACCCAAACTTGTGTCGCTTGAGTCAGCCTTTTCCCAAATGGTAAATATATTATTTTAGATGACTGAAAGGCGACGAGTCTTCAGAATCAAACAAGAGTCAGAGCATTCGGTGCAGAAAGCACGACTGATCAAAACTACATGTTCAACTCACTTTTGATAAAAGTGTCGCTTAAGCCCTTTTGCCTTTCCAGCGACGATATGGAGGTTATAAAAATAAAATTTCAAGTTATTCATTCTTTTAATTTTTTATGGCTAAAATGTTGAATAATTTGTTTTTAGTGTCATATCGCAGAATTCGGCTTTTGATTCCTTGTTACAATTTTATATCTCACTTCAGAAACTGCAACGCTTAAGTCAAAATATGTCGAGCCACTGGAATAGATTTTTCAAACTAACTTTTCGCTGTTGTTACTTTGTGTTCAATAGGGCATTTTTACCGTGTTCTTTTATTCTTGAAAAAAAAAAAACGAAAATAACGGTATTTATATTTTATTTTTACTTGGACGAATAAATTTTCGAAAACGATTTAAATTATGTGTATTTTGATTTTCAGTTAAAACGAAATGTTCGTGTGAAAGGCGTCTATGACGTCACACCGGGCAACGTTTGTAAACAGTTCCGATTCCTGATGACAATTGTGTCAGCAACCAGTAGCGGTACCTACGTCATACTCAAATTCGTACCGTTTAGGAATTTATGAAATATTAAAACCTTACATTTTTAGTGAGACGATCAGAATCAAAAAAATAATATTTAAATCTTCCACACCTCTTTAATAGTTTCCGTTATTTGTGAAAATATTTCATTAATATCAAAACGATGGTTTACGCATAAAGAATATGCAAAACACAAGAGTCTACTATCCCTATGTTTGACATATTTTTACGTACGGCAGTTTTTTAAAGTTTGGTTTAGTCCGATATAACCTAATAAATAGAATGTTAATTTAACGTAATACCAGTACCTACCGACTTACCGTTATATTTTACTGCTAGAATATGAATTTTGGTGCCAATATAAAAAATAAAAAAAAACAAATTAAGCCTTTAAACTGTGTCCAACTTGGTGACCAAATGCTAATATTTGGACATAACATCGCTATGAATTCACTACTCTGATAAAATCATTAGGAACAATATTTTGAGTACAGTCTAAAGAAGCTGGTAGATTAAGGATTTGTGTAAATACTGTAAATAAACAGTAATTATTCTCCAAAGAAATTGTAAAGCAACTATCAATCTAAAATTCTTTAACTAGAGTATAGTATCGAATCACATTTAATTACACTAAGCCGACCAGGTGAAGTTTAAGGTGCGAGTAATCTGTAATGTCAGTGGAAGCTTTTCACCATAATCTGATTCTTACTGAGCGACGAATCACCTTAAGATATACGAGTATACATTTTAATCAAAACATTTATTTTTTTCTTTAAAAATAAAGACAAACATTCCCAGGTTACGAATAACCTGACAATATTTGAAAAACTCCTACTGCCATCATAAGAAGCGGAAGATGTTGCTTGTGCAACGATGGAGGACTTAGCCAGCAGATGAATTGAACCCACGACGCCCGGGTGGAAATCCGACGCGTTTGTCCACCCAGCTACCGAGCGGTCAAATTTCCTGTTCTGAAAAATCCCTGTACTGTTCTACTAATTCAGAAAGCCCATCATGAAATTCGCTCTAATACCCTAAAACCGAACAATAAAAAACACGAACAATTTAAATAAATACCAACTATAATTTTGCCAATTTCATGCTCTCTGAGTGCAAAACTGTATCTCTCTCCAAACAAGAAATAACTAAAATAATTGTGTTTATCTGAAGTGACCTGCCAGGTAAGTAGGCTGTACATAGTATAAATATTAATATGTCATACGTTTTGTTAAGTAGTTAGTAAAAAGATGGGGCCTAGGAATCGAGATTTTAACAGCGCCCATGGGGTAGCGCTTTACAAATGATCAAAATAATATCATCATTATTATTAAGTAAGGGATGTTTCTGAGCTAATGACCCGATGATTCATACAAAATGTACACACATCTTTTAATCAGTGCGCCCGGCAACACGGAATAATCATCAGCGCGATAAAAAATGATTACAAAGAGTGATCGCGCATCAACGCGAAGAGTGACAAAGACGCCTGCGGTTTGGCCACTGCTGCTACGGCTATCAGACTTGTGACTAATTCGTCTACAATCTAGATGCACATCGGTTCCTGTAAAAGCGATGATGCGCCGCATGTATTTGAATTATAATTACAGTGATGTTGAATTGATAAATGCATTATTGCAATTTTTGTGTGAGTTTGAGTCACATTACCATATATTGTTGGTCAAAGAAGGTATTGTTTACAAGTATGAATAATAATTGTTAGTTGTATATATATTTTTTATCTAACTAACTAAATAACCATCACTCCGTTTCGACGCAGGCGTAATAATAAATAATAATTGCCGTTTTGGTGATAAATCACTTCAAGGGCGCTGTACAGATCTTATTTTCTAGTTGATATTAATATTTATTTAAAGAGAAAATATACGGGAACATACTTACCTGGGAGGTCTCCTCAGATAGACACACTTATTAACGTAAAATTATAATATATATATATATTTTGAATCAAAATTTTTATTTGTTTATTTTCTGATTTTAGGGCATGAGAGCGAAAATAAAAACGGACTTTCTGAATTTGTCGTACAGTTCAACGTACAAGTACAGTGGTTAAAATTTGTATATCTTAAGGTGAATTCGTCGAGAAACAGATTATGTTGACATTCTTCTAATGAATTTAAGGATATGAGTGTCTGAAAATGTTAGTTTTCAGTTTGAACCGAAATTCTGTTGGGTTCGCTATACATCTTAGTTCCGGAGGGAGTTTATTCCAAGCCTTCGGCCCCGATACTCCGAAAGCGCGATCACCAAACTTAGTAATTGGATTGCGTTTAAGCGTAGGCAGAGAGGACGGACCACAGCTGGGTTGCACGGCTGGGAAACACGCTGCACGCGCGCCTCACATTCGTACACGGTTCACATTTTCCACGTGATAACGGCACGTTCTTATGCTGGACAGCTCGGCTGGGGAATGTTTTTCGGCCTCCGTGTTTCCTACCTCCTATAGTATACATGAGTCTCAATTCACAATACATGTGCCAATGAAGAGTTACCTTTAAAGATTAAAAATAATTGACAACAACACCTGTCCACGCGATGATTTTTCTGTCCTGTCCCCTTTTCAGCACAGACAGATTTATATTAGATGCAGAACGCGGACGGTGCGACTGGACATTGGAAGATGTCAGTATGGTGATAATCCAAAAGGATTTAACACCACTTCTAGTAGACTTTATAATCAAAATTATAAGAGCAATTCAGATGGTCAATTAGTCCCTGCATCAAGCAAGGCGTATCACTCAATATCAATAAAAAGCAGGGTCTTTTTAAGACCCAGGTTCACTCCTTCCTTACCTCAAAGAGACCCTTCACACAACATAACATCTCGAAAGATGACATAGGCCCTGAGGAAATTGATTTCCTTCTGGGCTTCATGTGTGGAGTTCAATTTTAACTCTAGATTCTAAGGTTTTTCTTGCATGATAAAAGAACATATAAAACGAAAGTGAATGGAAGAAGAAGTCGAGCCTTTTTTGTCACACCAAAACCCAATACACGTGTGGTGCTCTACAAAACATTTCGAGATTTTTTGCTGCCTGTATTTTCAATAAGGCCTCAATAGTCAAATCAGTAATGGTAAAATCAGCCATCTATTTCATCACATAAGAACAAAAAATATTTTATATGTGGATGGAAGAAGAAGTCGAGGACGCCCGTGGAAGACATGGCACGTTCAAGTAAATCAAATACTTGAATCGGGTCATGTGAAGAGTCAGAATAACAGAAGAGTATGTATGAATGTGGATGAAGCGAGGAGTGAGTGTCGAGACAAAATTGTGTGGCGGTCCATCCACTCTGCCTAGCCCTGCGGGGGCGTGATGGTTGGTTAGTTAGTTAGAGCGTAATAGAAAACAATATGAACACTGTTGGATTCAAATTGGCAAATCAAAGGCTTAAAATAAATCTGATACATTAAATAAAATCTGAAAATTTAAGCTTTTCAAATAAGATTTAACAATTCCACTTTCAATGTTGCCTTCCTGCCGTATCACTAGCATTTTGCAAGAATGTTCTTGAAGGCGACAAATCCGCTAAACGGAAACCTACATATATTTCCAAACGACGTCATTATTACCAATTAATAATACAACATATTATTTAACACTAATCGCCAGTTAAATCCTGTTCGGCACAATTAAATAGTGCGAGGCGAACATTAGTCGATATTATTCTCAGATGACCAATGGGGGGCAATTACGGCGGGTTGTTGAAACACAATTATTTTAATAATTAAGTGAATCGGCCACTCGCATATCTGCTGACGTAGTCGAGATCGGATCAAACGCAGAAGTTATTATTTGTTTCGCATTATTTCTTAAGTATTTCTGCGACAGAAAAAGGGAACTAACTCTTGAGCTTGACGTAGGAGTTAAACAAAGAGTCGGCACAAAAATGCATATTGATTATCACGGTATTGCATGGAGATTAGGGCGAGAAAGAGGCGATTATTCATAGGATGAAATTGAACAATTATTGAAAATGTCTTCATTAGAAAAGCGCAGGAAAGACTTTGATTTAATTTTCATTTACAAAATTATTAATTGTTTTATTGACTCACCTTCTCTGTTGCAACTTATCCAGTTCAATATTCCTTGCCGTAGACTCAGAAAAAATGAATTGCTGTTCCTCAATCATCACTATACTAATTATGGGTATCATTCTCCAATGTCTAGAATGTCAAGACTAGTTAACTCAAGCCGTGGTCTTGAAATTTTGGTAGCAGTCTAAATGATTTTGGTCATTCTTTACGACTCTATCAAAACTTTGACTAGACCATGGCTTGAATGTTCTCTCTTATGTTTATTTTGACCTATTTTTGTCATCGCTTCATTTATTATTATGTGTGTGCTATTCCTTCTCTGTTGCTCTTTTTTCCATTTCGTGTTTTATTTGTCTTTTTTTGTAATTGGACTTAAATTAATAGATACGAGTATTATCTAAGAAATGCGGTTTCAATAAAAGCAGGTTTATTTTTATTTTTTAAAGTTAATACCGTTCAAGAGTTCCAACTGCTCCCAACCGTCTGGAGCCAACACATCCCAATCAGACATCCATGATTGGGATGTGTTGTGAGGCTGGAAGTAGTGTCCAGGGGAAGGAGATGGGAAGACGAAGGTTGGGAAGTACCTGGATATTCAGATCTGGTTAACCAAACACACCTCACTTAAGCCATTTTAAGCAACGTTACGATTCTGGATGGTGGTCTTTAACCAGGGCGATACTCTGGAACCTGCCGCAAATATATTATATTTTATATGAATTAAATGTGTAATGACCTCAGAGCAATAATATACAGGACGGAGCGCTTCTGTACTCTTTGTAGTCAGTTTTGATGTTTTTTCCTGACTTGGCTAGACCTGGGCGAGGCTAGGACTAAGGCTAGGGCTAGGGTATTTATACATCCATTCATAGCACATGTCGACATAATGTTTATTTTTATTTGTATAACCACCTTTTCACAGTATTGTTATAAACAAAAATATAGCATATAACCTAAAAAATCGTTGGGTTTGTCCAGTTTAGTCGCATTTCAAAACGTGTGGGCGGAGTCTCCATAGACGCGGGAGACGGTGACATTATTACATACCTAAAAGCGGAGATATTTTGTGATTTTTTGTTATCTCTTTCTCTCTCAGGGTTTACGACGTAAAAACCCGGAGAAAGTGATACATTCCAAATTCGTGTAGGTTGGGTAAAAAGAATTAGCTCTTTCTCCATATATTGTCGCTCCAAGGTAACGACACATGTCATATTAATTTAGTTTATTTACTCTGGATTCGTAGTCGTGCGCCTCTCCACTTGACCACGGAGGCCGTCAAAAGTTATTGCTTTCTAGTTGATAAATGATTTCCAAAGTTCAATTTTGAAAAAAAGAATTTATTATTTATATCCACGACACCATCTGGGTATACAATAATGGCTGCTGGGTAAAATTTATTAAGAAAAATGATAATAATTTTCAAGGAAGTATGAGTTTGATAAAAATGCCGACTCTTAAAAAGATTTCGGTAGTTCGATTGGCAGAGACGTAACTCCCGGATAGAGTAGAGGTTCTGAGTTTGAGTCTTAGTCGCGACCTTATTATTTTGTGTTTTATATTTCGTTTAAAGTTATTGATATTATTTCAATAATTAACAACAAAAAAATAACATAAAGTTCATTATATTTAAAAATTTACCTTTTCCTTCAAAGTAAGTGAATCTATTTTTTTTCGTTTGGAAAATATAGACTACTTCAAACACGTATATTATTTAAAAATGAACATTTTTGTTTTTCTACTTATTGATAAATATCATTGAAATAAATTTAAAAAAAACGGTGGTATTATTACCTTTAGTTTGTAAATGTCAGAATAATATTATTGGCTTTATAATATGATACAACTTTGCAGCAAAGGGCTCATTGCATTCTGTATAAGCAATGAGATATTCCCAGAAACTAATTTGAGATTATAGTAATACAGGTTTGTGCATCATAATGAATTAAAATGAACACCTCGGGCAGAACACCCTTCTAGGCCTGCTGCTACAGCAAACTCGACCCTATGCCCCTTCTATATATGCCTTGCCTTTTTACCTTAGGCCGTTTTTAGCTCAATCGCCGCTCTACAATCGGCGGATAGAGACGCCAGAGTGGTAGATACTCTTAAGTATCGCCCTGGTGAAAGACCACCATTCAGAATCGAAACGTTGCTTGAAAATGGCTTTAGCCGTGTTTGGTGACCAGATCTGAATAGCCAAGTGATTTCCATACTTTCTTTTTCTTCCGCTCCCCATTACCTTCAGCCTTACAACATACCCCGATTAGGGATGCCATAGTCTCACTGGCTCTAGACGGTTGGGAGCAGTTGGGACTCTTGTGCGGTATTTACTCTAAAAAAATAATGTTTCACGTAGGTGCTAAGAGAAAACCTTCTGTTAAATAGGAAATACAGTGAATTAACAAACAAAAAACGTAGGTTTACCTCTGTCAATGTGAATAATTTCGAAATTTCTAATGGCTGTCAGACGACAGACAAAAAATACCCACCGCAAACTAATCTTTCTGATTAATGCGTCGATTTAAAAAAACATCAATATCTCGACATTAACATGAACCCATAAATTAGTAAAAAAGGCTCGAAAAAATTTAAGGTAAACATGTTACTTTTTTAAGATAGATGAAGAGTTGATTAAATTGTTATAGAGATAAAAAAAAGAACAGCGTTACTCTGAAAGTTGTCACTGTTAATAATAATAATAAAAAATGTTTAAATTATAATATTATTTAGAAGGATCGATGCTGCGTGTTACTTTTTTTAAGACAGATTTTTGAGAGTTGATTAAGTTGCTGTAGTGAGAATTTGTATTTATTACTTTGACAGTTGTCTCTGTTAACAATATATTAATAATAAAAAAAATCATCGCTGGAAAGGCAAAAGGGCTTAAGCGATACTTTGGTCAAAAACGAGTTAAACATGCAGTTTTTTTCTGTATCGAATGCTGTGACTCTCGTTTGATTCTGAAGACTTTTATGACTCTTCAGCCATCTAAAATATATTTACCATTTGGGAGAAGGTTTGAGACCCAAGCGCCGCAAGTTTGGGACTTTTTGAAAGCTTTTTGTCGCTTCAGGTAACTCGGTGAAAGGATTGAGTTACCTGAGTTAACTTTAAAAAAAATCGAACTATCAAAACAAACAAAAAACTTTAAAGTACTCTGGTGTAAGCTTCCCAAAATGGCGCTTCAGTGCTTTTGACTTTCCGGCGACGATATGTTTAGATAATAATATTATTTATAAGGATCGGAAAGGTCTTGCGTTATGCTGCTGAAAGCTCCGCTCGAAGTTGTAACCTCTCTTTCTTATACATGCGACGTCTATGAGAAAGAATAAAAGGTTATAACGGAGCTATAAGCGGTGAGCGAATCAATAGTTTCAACCGCGGGGGAGGGGTGGGGGGGGGGGGGCGTTGAAACTTCCTGTGTATTTGTATAATTTAATATTTGGCCTAAAGTTGTGTTTCTTACGGTAATATGGGGATACTCCATGAGGTCAATAACCAAGTAAATCCGTACATAAAATAATAAAAAAAAAACTAACTGAAGAAACATAAATTTTTAATTGCTTTTGCGTAAGAAACGTAATGGTAGGTGTATATGGGATTATATTGATTATAATTGGCCGATTTTTATAGCGCCACTTCCGTGAAAGACAATCACCTCGATTGCGATTTACAACTTAATTAATATAACCTACAAACTGGTGGCTCATAAATTATAACTTATAACAATATATTGCACAAGGAAAATACTTAAAATGTACATTTTACTAATTTAACTATATATATCTGATTCTTCCAGAAAGAACAACTCTATCTTATGGCTAGCAATGGCGTCTTGAAATCTGCACAGCTCTTTCTGTGAGACTTTTTGAGTCGGGAATGGTCAAAACAGTTCAGGATCCCTAGCACAAGCACATCGCAGGTTTTATCGAAAATATCGGTTATTTGTCAACGCTCCCGGGCACGACTGCTGATCGTCAACGAGCAGACAACAGTTCACTTCGACGGTATTTAACAGTTTTTATTATGTGTGTTTTTTTAGGGTACCTCATGTCCGGAGCCAGTGAGCCATGGCATCTCCAATTAAAGTATGTTGTAAGGTTTACAAAGGTAAATCAAATTATTAGTAACTAAATAAATAACACCCCCTCATACACACAAGCATTGCTTTTTTATGAGGGTAAACCTTTATAATTTATAATGAAATGTTAGATTTAAAAATATGTATATTGATATAACACTTGTATAACACTGTTTGATAATAAAAAAATAAATAAAAAAAAGGTCAAAGGGAGTGGTGAAGGGAAGAAGGCTGCGAAGTACCTGGATGTAGATTTAGTCGACGCGAACTGTCGTTTGTTCGTTGGCTATCTGCGGTCGTGCTAAAGAGTGTTAACAAATAAACGATATTGTCGATACAATTCTTATGAATGTGCTTGTGCTAGGGGCCCGGAGAAAATAACGTAATGAATACGGATAAGGCAAAGATTGTGTTTCTGGAGGCGCTTGCGCGGCATTGCTTCCGCCATGCTAGTAGCTTCAATCCACCCAATTCAAATATAGAATATGTCTGCAAAAAAAAAATAGGTAGGTACTTTAAGGTAGGTGGTGATTTAAAGATTGTTTTTTAAATTTTGATAATTTTCAATTAACATCAGTTCCAAATTTGAAAACTTCACACTGGTGTGTAGGTATGTACTCACAAAGGAAATTATTTAAAGTTGATTGTCTAGAAGGTTTCCAACGTGTTGGCCGGGTGCAGGATATGAATGCATTCCTCGTATGATGCTGAGTAACACGTGCACTTTGGGATATGATTGCAGGTTTCCATCGTTGGAACATTGAATACTTATTGATACATGAATTATCGAATAACATATACAGAGAGGAAGTCAAGAGCGTTAAGTATCCCCTGGACAAAGTATCCGCCACATCTCAAACACAATACCGTCTTGAAAATCATCATAAGTTTTCATCTCAATTATAAAGCGGCACGTTTCAGAGTGGTAGATACTTCAAGTATTGCCCTGGTGAAATACCACGGAATCGAATTACTTTAAATAGCTTTAGCCGAATTTGGTGACCAGATCTGAATAGCCCGTCTTCTCTTACCCGTCTCCTCTCCTTGACCACTACCCTCAGCTTCGCAACATACCCGAACCGGGGATGCCATAGGCCCCACACGCTCTGGACAGTTGAAAACGCTCTTGTGTGGTATTTGTATAAAAATCAAAACTAGTTGGCATTACATAAAAAAGGTGAACACCAATTTTTGCGTTCAATAAAATAAACCAATGAGATTTTTTAAATCTCATAAAAACTATTTTAATAATTGTGTCGGACGTACATGGTCCACGACAAATGTGTAGCGTTAAGATTATTTATATTATTTAGAAATGTTGATAAATCATTGTAATGTATATTTCTCCCGGCTTGATAAAGCCCGAATGACGCAAAGCAATCGCCTCTTCGGGGCAAGTCAGCCAGACTAAGGCAACAACAAGCGGGATGACGGGCGCGTAGCGCGGCTTGATCCCGGCCGGCCTATCGATCTTTGCGTGAGCGGGTCTGGGAGAAAATTGATCTTTATAACCCTTTCACGGGGGCCAGGTTAATCACCCGGCCAAATAAAATATACCGGGGTGATAACTCGGCCCCCAGCTACACAACTGTCATGTTATTAAGTATGTAAATGTTAGGATAAGTTAGTTATTAAGCATCAAGCCCCAAAAAACCGGGCATTATTTGTAATTTTAATATTTGTACTTCTTTTGTGAACTTAATAAAAAATGATAGAGGGGCGAAATAAAGTTGAGGTGAAAGCTGGTGGAAAGGAGAAGGGGATAGGTTGCTAAAATCTATCCCACAAAATTGCCAGCGACCCGGAAAGAGAGAGAAAGGGGGAAACAAAATTTCCCCATACAAATCTTCCGAATCCGTGGTCGCGCCCTGGAGCGCAATATTAATTGCGCAAAAACCAGAGGAAGGCAGATCACAAGCATCCTCCGCCAGCATCACTTCATCTTGACTTACCTTCGCCCTGACATCGCCTTCAACTTGACTCCTGACTTTTCACTGACCATCGCCTGCCCCCTTGGACCGCCTGACTACACCTCTCTCTGGACCAGACCCGCAGCATCTTCACTTGAAAGCCGAGGCCCTACAAGTTGACCCCCGTCGTCTCCCTTACAACGAGACCGACCCCTTGGAGCACCTCACAGATTGGGACCGCCCCCTATACAGTTTATTTGTGTACCTGATTACGTCGGGTACAATAATGCACAATAAATAACAACCACATAAAGCACCCTTGCCCTTGAGGTGATTTTATTACTAATCGGCGCTATATAAAAATGATAATAATTTATCTATCTTTCTGAGGAGAATAAGTTCTCCCAGAAAGCAAAAAAATACAATAATATAAATGACCCAAAAACAAAATCGATCAATTTGATTTAAATTAAAAACTTGGGCACATTTTGGTC
Source organism: Drusus annulatus (assembly GCA_022651775.1). Taxonomy (NCBI): domain Eukaryota; kingdom Metazoa; phylum Arthropoda; class Insecta; order Trichoptera; family Limnephilidae; genus Drusus; species Drusus annulatus. Next base: position 282,466 of record JAGWCC010000169.1, read on the forward strand.
ATAACATTGGTAAACAGTGGCGTGCAGTCACATCCCTTATTGATCAAGCTATGAGATACATGCTTCATTAAAAATTATATATCTAAAACAAAGTAGAGAAGCATACAAGTCAAAACAAAATCAAACTGCAAATAATGTTATATAGGCACAAGACTAGGAATTAATTATCTAACAGGGTAATAATTGAAAAATTAAAAATAAAAACAAAAGAAGTAAAAAAATAATTGAAACACGATTTTAGATTATGTGCTTGGTTGTTTTGATTTAGGCTGTATTTTTTTTTGCATATTCAAAATCCTCTATTTTTTAATAAGAAAAGGCAGAGAAAATTATTTAGAAGTATCGCCGCTCGAGGTAGGGAATCGCGCTAGCGCCCAAAGTTATACAAATATATTTATAGAGATAAGAAGTTTATTGAAGAGCAAGAAGATGTTATGTGGAAACTCTTGTTGTACAACTCAAAATAACATATCATGTTTTTGATATAATTGTGTTCCTGAAGATTCCAATTCGCGACAGTCAACCCCCTTAGATCGGCAACTTCATCGGCTATCGGAAGGTTGAAGGAACCAAAGCGCACACCAGACACTAAGTTCGGAGAGCGTCCTGCAGGAGTGTCAGCTTCTAGAGTCTGGAATAGACTACCATGATTTGAGAATAATAAAAGACTCGACAGAGTTCACAGCCAAACTCATATTTTCAGAAGACCATATTCATAAATGACAAAATAACAGAATTGCCCTAATTTAAAGAGCTAGGCTAACCCGTTTGCATCTAAACTCACCAGTATAATAATATCTTTTCACGCAATAATCCACGATGTACTGTCAAATAAATCAAAGCTTGCAAGGTAATTTTATCTATAGCTTTAGTTATTTAGATAGTTTTATGATAAATTTAGCCCTAGCTTTTAAGTATTCTAAAGAGCCCTTGAGGTGATATTTCACAAAAAATTCGCTATATAAATTTGTCAAGTATTATTATTATTATTATCAATGGCAAAGTGCATAAATGTGTTACGTGCGACGAGAAAATTCAACTTTAGGGTTTACTTTGCGTTTAACATAGGAATTAAAGCAACATAATTAATACTTACTGATGATAATGTATTCTATATGAATTAAGTAACATAAATTTCACATAATAAAATTACTTACTACTCAAATCATCTTGAAAGATGCATTGCTAATTCGAAAATTGTACTTACATAAATTGCACTTAGCACATTTGTGTGCTAGGCCATCGATATAATATATAGTTTTAACAGTGAATACCGTACAAGAGTCTTAAACTGCATCCAACCGTCAAGAGCCAGTGAGACTATGGCATGCCCAATGGGGGTACGTTGTGAGGCTCAAGATAGAGGGGAGGGGAAGAAGATGGGGAAGAGGAAGGTTGGGAAGTACCTGACTATTCAGATCTGGTCACCAAACACGGCTAAAGCTATTTAAAGCAACGTTTCGACTCTGAATGGTCGTCTTTCACCAGGGCGATAATAATAATAATATTTGGATGATTTGTATAGCGCCGTTTTTGTGAAAAATTACCTCGAGGGCGCTGTACAGATCTCATTTTCTATTATTACATATTCATTCCTAGCTTAAATAAGATACTACCGTTTGATGTTAGTTTTAATGTTGTCCTAACGACAAAAGGTTCTTCCGAAACCGGTTGACAATTCTATCAACACAAAGTTGTTTATAAGTAAGTAATATATATAATATAACATTATATATTACAATTATGGCAAGCCACAAAGTAAAACTTTTTTTACAAATATGCACAATATTTCTGTTTTGAAATATTTTGCATGCAAGGTGACGTTTACGTAAATTTACATTTATGGATTTTTTTTTTGTAATTTTCATTGAACATGTATTTTTTATTGAATATTAAAATTATCCGCAAGGGAATTCGTTACCAGCCAACGGACGCCACTGATAGGTACCGGCTCGGTCTTACCGACGGATATTTTTTTAGTTTTTACAGCAGATATCATTAGGAAATTACGTTTTTTGTCAACGTCTTCATAAATCTCATAAATAATGTTATGTAGTTACGATATTGTAAGGAAAAAAAGACGTTTCAATACTAAAGCCTTCGACGTGAATGCTCTGACGTTAGCCGGGTGTTTTTTGGGACCTCATAACGATAAAAAATACGGGATTAAATCTATACACGAGGGACTCGGGTTTTTTAAACTCTTCATACACATTATGTCGTATGAATATGTAAATTATTTATTGATGTACGCACATAACCACTTCCTATGTGTATATTTTAAATGAAGATGCCTGCATTTCCTATGGAGACACATTTATTGTAATTTTTTGTCGTTATAAAAATACATATATTGTCTGTTTTGTCTTGACTGTGATTATTGTGTAATTAATAATATTAACATTAAGCAATTCTACAATAAATTATGATTGCTTATAAGGTTTTATTTTACAAGGTTTTTTTAAATAAACACTGTGGCAAGACAGTTAAAAAAAACTGTTTTACAATTTACGGGAATCTTTGAATTTTTTTGAGACAAGAAAAGAAATTCAAAGATTTCCATAAACTGTGAAAAGTATTTATTTATATCTTGCCAGAAAGTAATTCCGATGAATCATTAGAAATCATTTTGAGATAATAAAAAATAACACTGAAATAACTAACTAACCATCATGCTGTTACTCCCCAAGGGTAGGCAGAGAGGATTGCCCGCCACATAATTCTGTCTTTGCACATAATTCTTGCTTCATTCACATTCCTACATTTATTCTATTTTTCTGACTCTCGACATAAACCAACTTGAAGTATTTGATTCACTTGATTGCGCTTCGTATCTTTGTCGGGCGTTCTTAATTTCTTGTACCTTTTACTTTCGCTTCATATATTTTTTTCACACTCCTTTCTCCGTTCATTCGCTCTACAAATACAAATCATCTAAGCGTCCCTTTCGTAATCCTATTCATTACGCTTACATCAACCTTGCATTCTTTCCGGATATCCATATTTTTAACACGGTCATACATGGTTTTACTGCACATACGCCTCAGGGATCTCATTTAACTGATTGACTCATTACTGAATATTACTGAAAAAACATATCTATTATTTGACAGAGACACCAAATTCTACAGTGGGGTTTTAAAAGCAACCCTAATATATGACAGTGAAGCATTTAACCAGCAGAGAAAGGAAGTTACTAGATTGAACGCAGTAGAAAAAGCGCCCTTGAGGTGATTTTCCTACGAAAACGGCGCTATAAAAGTTATCCATTTATTATTGTTAATACAATTACAATTCTGTTACGATGGTAGTAGAAGTTTTTCAAATATTGTCAGGTTATTCGTGGCACGGGAATGTGTCTTTCTTTAAAATACATATTTTTCAAATTTGTAAACTCATTAAAAAAAACTTGTTTTCAGTCATAAATTTCGTCATTGTCAAAAAAATTTTTAAATATTCATTTGATAAACCTATTAAAAGTATGTAGGTAGGTGACTTAGGTAGATCAAATCGGATTTTATAGTGTAGTACGTACCTACAAACCATTTTTTAAATTTCATAAACCTCAAGGTAAATATGGGTATATTATATACGTGTTTTGGTAACTATTAGATATACGGCATACGAGGTTTGTTCAAAAGAGAAGGTGAATTTCGATTTTTTTCGAAAAGTATTTATTTATTCATCAATATCCAACAAACAATTTCGGAACAAACGTCGCTGTCACACGTTTCATGCCCAAAACATCCGAGAAAATTGCATGGCATGAGTTGATTGAAATGCCAACATCCTCTGCAACTTCCCTAATAGTGATTCGACGATTTTCCAAACCCATTTTCTTCACTGTTTCGATGTTTTCTTCGTTTGTTGACGTAGTTGGAACTCCAGTACGCTCATCGTCATTAACATCTTCTCGGCCTTCTGTAAAGCGCTTGTACCACTTATTAACACTTTTTTGAGACAAAGTAGACTCGCCGAATGCCACAGTCAACAGTTTAAGTGCGTTCGAGCACTTTATTCCATTTTTTACGCAAAATTTAATACATATTCTTTGATCCATTTTTTTTCAAAAGTAAAAAAATTGAAGAATGCTAACATATGATAAAAATATGTGTACAAACATAACAAAAAAAAAACCGATAATCGAATGTACACAGCCCGCGAAATTCCAAAATTCACCTTTTCTTTTGAACAAACCTTATATCTCAAATATTCACGTTTATATATTAATAAGTAAAGAACAATGAATAGAATAAATAATTATTTTATCAAAATTACAAATAGGTAGGTACTTAAAAAAAATATTGATAATGGAGGTTTTTAAAACTAATAACATTTTTGATGAAATTAAAATACGAGAGTGAAAAAATCACATGTAAAATTTTACATAATATTGTTCGACCGGATAAAAAAAAAGAATAAAAAATTAAGACTTTGAATAATTACAGCTTAGCTTTGTGTTGAAAATAATCATACGACAGAGGTAAAAAAAACTAACATTCAGGTGTACAAATTAAAGTGAGGGTTATCAGGAAAACAGAATTAGTAAAACTTTCGAATAATACGAAATATTTTGTAGTTTTTTACGTCATAAAAAGATAGTCTTATGAAATAATCAGTTTTACTATTAAGATTGGGACAATATTCAACAGTCGTTTTTCATATTGAACAATTTATGAAAAATATGGAGACATGGCTTATTTTTTAACGGTTAAATTGATACGTCAAAGTTGACGGAAGTGACAGCGATCTGCAAATAGTTTTAATATGTTGTATTGTTTTATAGTAAATACAATTTACTGTCTTTCATAGCGCCATTTCAGTAAAATATTGAATAGCATTTTTCTTCAGACATTATTTCTTAGAGCTCATTCTCCTGCAGATATCCGAAAAAATCAAAGATAGCAATCCATTTGCGGCTTGACATTATAGTTAAATGAAAATATATCTTTGTTTTGAACCACTTTATTAAAATTTATTCATTCCGTCAACTAGTTTTAATTGGACGTATTTATGCAGAAAAGCATCCAACTAAAAAAAGATTAAACTAAGAAATAGACGTTTGAAATATGACTATACAAAAGCATCTTACGGCATTTGTAATGTGAATATCAGTGTTTTTTTTCTTTATAAGCATTATTATAAATAGGTAATTTTTAATCTATTTATTGAAACAATATTTGTATTTCCAGTGTTATCCTTCATTTGAATGTTTTTAAACTTCCAAAACAAAACAGTACAAAATTGAATTACCAAAAATCTTTTGCATTTGGAGCTTAGATATTTTCAGCAGATAGAAATATTAATATTTGGATGATTTGTATAGCGCCGTTTTTGTGAAAAATCACCTCTAATCTAATAAGGGCGCTGTACAGATCTAATTTTCTATTATTAGATATTAATTCCTAGTTTAAAGAGAAAATATACAGGAACATACTTTACCTGGGAGGTCCCATCAGATAGACACACTTATTAACTTAAAATTATAATTATGTGTGTGTGTGTTTTTTTTTCAATTTAGGGCATGGAAACGAAATAAAAATGGACTTTCTGAATTTGTCGTACAGTACAGGATTTGGTTCATGTACTAATCTATGGGAAAATTTTGGCAAATTGTGGTTCTGTATAACTACGTCCAATTATATCATATCCTTCTTCAGGAGGGTATTATTATAATGATCGGTTTATCATAATAATGTGTGAATTCTAATAAAGTAGTAAAAACAAATTTCTTTTCATTTAAATAAAATTGTTTTTGACTAATTGAGGTTTTAACGTACCCAATAAAACGACACCGGGTATATCAAAATTAATAATTCAAACTAACTAACTAACTAACCATCACGCCTGGGACGGACCGCCATACAACTCAGTCTTGCTTCATTTACATTCATACATCGGACCCGATTCAAGTATTTACTTGATCGTGCCATGTCTTTCTCGGGCGTCCTCGACTTCTTCTTCCATTCACTTTCGCATCATATATTCTTTTCACACTCCTTTCTTCGTTCATTCGCTCTACATGCCCAAACCATCTAAGCGTCCCTTTCTTAATCCTATCCATTACGCTCATATCAGCCTTGCATTCTTTCCGGATATCCATTTTAAAACATGGTTTTACCGCATCCGTCTCAAAGGTTTCAGCATTCAGTCTACTTTCATCCTTCCTCTGCCAGTTCCATGCCTCACTACCATCAGGGTTGGTATAAGCACTCCATTGTGGACTGCTAGCTTCGCTTCTTTGGACAATTTCTTATTTGCCCCAACAGCGTTCAGTCCTCCATTAATGGATTTCCTGCATTCACCCTTCTTTCAATATCCTTATCAGCCTTTCCGTCTCTTGTAAACATACTTCCTAAATACACAAACTCATCCACTTGCTCCAAGTATTCATCATTCACAACTATATTGCACGCTGTTCTCGTACTCTCTCTTTCAAACACCATCACTTTGGACACATTCATCATCAACTCATTTTGCATACATACTTGGTTCATCCTAGACACGAGACACTGTAGATCTTCCATATTGTCAGCAATCAGCATCGTCCGCATACAATAGGCAACATACTTTCACATTGTTCTCGCGCCCAAGCCCACACCTTTCAATTCTTGCATACAATTATCCATGTACAAATTGAACAACCACGGTGACCTTGTTTAAAATTCACTGTTATAAATATCGCATACTTTAAATTAATAATAATGTTTATATCCATGGCAACCGTGGTAAATATAAATTAACCGACTTAAAAAATACTTATAAAATGTTTAAAGTATCAAGAGTAATAAGTAAGTGTGCAAATTCTATAAAATATAGCGAATTGAAAGTGGTCTATTACGATGCTCGGTGGTCTACAAGTTTATCGCTAATAATTAGCATTGGAACAATCGCTGCCCGGGTTAAAGTTCTCCATTTGTTTATATTTACGCCGAGATGGATATATTCACACGCTGGAATATTAAACAGAGTCATTTCTCGTTTAATAAATTCACTTTTGAAATAATAATAACAGGGAATCGAATTTATATAGCGCAGTTTTGTGATAATTCACCTCAAGTATATTTAATAAAAATGAAATAATAACTTTGTTTAAGACCACAGATTTTATTTTAATTTTTTTAAATTAAATTAATAAGTGTGTCTATCTGATGGGACCTGCCAGGTAAGTATGTTCCTATATATTTTCTTATTTAAACTAGGAATTAATATGTAATAATAGAAAATAAGATCTGCACAGCGCCCTTGAGGTGATCTTTCACAAAAACGGCGCTATACAAATCATCCAAATATTATTATTATTAAGTGCGCTTTACACTAAATTACCTAACTTAAATATAACTACGAAGAAATAATATATATGGACAGATATGTATGCAAATTAAACTAACTAACTACCCATCACGCCGTTTCGCCGCAGGGGTAGGCAGAGAGGACGGACTGCCATACAACTCTGTCTAGGCACACACTCCTTGCTTCATTCACATTCATACACCGTCTCATACATACTCTTCTGTTGTTCTGACTCTTCACATAACTCGATTCAAGTATTTGATTTACTTGATCGTGCCATGTCTTTCTCAGGCGTCCTCGACTTCTTCTTCCATTCACTTTCGCATCATATATTATTTTTTGTGACCGATCGGTTTCGCTTAGCCTAAGCATTATAAGGGTACAAAATTAAACTAAACGAAAAATACATCGTGTGTGGTTATATGTACTCGCATACACAGAGGGAGAACCCAATATAAAACAAAATAAGAGAAGAGTAAGAAAACTAAAGAATAACATTTAAATTATAAAAAAGGAACATAGAGAAAGAGACAGATAATATGAAATAAAAGAGGCAAAACGTCAACTGAGAAGGTTATAAAAGAATCATGAGACATTTTATGAGTTTACGGGAAATATACCTAATACTGGACTAATGGAGAAATTTAAATATGTCAAACCACAAAGTGTTTGTTTTCTACGAAAACATATGATAAAAATGTATTATTTTTAGTGGAAATCGAATAATAAGTTTAAAACATGCTGTATGCAAGCAATGCATCTATGTGAGTATTGTGTTCGTGTAAACTCTGGGTTCGTTTGATACCTAGAAGTACCTGAATAATTATATCATATAAAAAAAGAAGAATTCAACATTCATTTGTGATGCACTTAATGCATCAATATTTCGTACCTTACAATAAATCTTTTTTTTAATTGTCGACTTGAAGATGATGTGTTGTTTTATTAATTAATTAAAACTGCGGCTTTAATGCGGGTCATTGCACCGAAACCGGTATGCACTTAGTAACCATATCGCACAGAAAAGAGCTGCCATAACACTCCAAGTAGGAACTGAATATTGAAAGTCCAGCTAAAGCCGCTTTAGGTCAGTTTCGATAATTAAAACGATAATAATCTTGGCTATAAATCAGTTTGTGCTCGATATTTGAAGCGGTAAAATATATGCGACGGTGAGCTTTGACGTCGTGAAATTTGCACAGATTGTTAAATTTGGAATTTCTAGGACAAAATAAATATTTTTGTTCATGAGTTATGTATGTTAGTTCTGAAATCTCAGCACTTTACTAGAGTAAATGTTTGTTTGTCTGAAGTAGCGAAAGCACTACTCGAACGGTGAGCTATGGCGTCATAAAATTTGCACATACAATTTTATCTGATATTTTAAGGTAAAAAAAATAAATTTTTACACGCCACGCTGTTTAAATCATGATTTGTGTGGCTTTGAAATCTCAGCACTTTAACAACAGTGATTATTTATTTGTATAAAGTAGCGAAAAGGCACGAACGGTGAGCTCTGGCGTCATGAAATTTGCTCATAAGTGTGTCGAAAAAATATATTAATATTTTTTGCACGTCATGTTATTTAAATCATAAGTTATGTAGCTTCAAAATCTTAGCACTTTACTGCAGTGAATTTTTGTTCGTTTGAAGTAGCAAAACGCTCGAACAATGAGCTCTGGCGTCATGAAATTTTCAAAGATTATTCTCTGTGAAATTTATAGGTCAACACGCAACCATTTGCAGCTCTTAAAGTCCTTTCCATAATGAGCTATGAAGATAGAAAGATAAATTTTACTGTAAAAAATAAGGCAAAAAGCCATAGGGTTTGTACCATATTTTTCAATCGTTCGATAAAAAAAAAATATTACGAAAAGCGGAGTTAAAATGTTTGACTAACTTATTTTTTCTAAATTTATTTAATTATTTAATTCCGAGCCAAGCCGGGTATTAAAATGAGTTATTATTATGCAAAGGAAAGTCAGAGAACTAGATACAGTTTATCAGTTAGTCTGTCTGTGTTTCTATTAGTAGGTACTCAAAGATAGTAAATTTTGTTTTCCAGACGCCTAGTGACAAAAATGGCCAAATAAAGCCCAGAAGCTTGAAGGAACAATATATGGAGGGATAGCTAATTTGTTTTACCCAACCCATCCGAAATTGTAATAAATCACTGTTTCCGTGTTTTTACATCGTACACCATGAGAGAGAAAGAGACAACGACGGACGGCTTCTATATACTGTCGTAATGTTCTTAAGCTGGTTATTTTCGCTGGTTAACGGCGGGACTCCGCCCACATTTTTTATTTTGTCACTCAACTTGACACAACTAAACGGTTTTTTAGGTTAGATGCTATATTTTTGTTGATAAAAATACTGTGAAAAAATGGCTATACGAATACACAAAAACATTATGTCGATATGTGATATGAATGGATGTATAAATACCGTAGCCTTAGTCTTAGCCACGCCCATTTGCGCCGAGTCATGTTAAAATCATCAAAAACAAGTGCAAAACTGACTTCACTGGCTTTGGCTTGAGCTAACTCTTGTATACTCTAAGCCCAGAAGTGTAATTTTTACTGATAACGATTGAGGGGCTCGGTTTGTCGATACAGGTTTTTAGTTATTAAAAAAGGTTTTTAAAATACTGGAAAAAATCTGTCTTTTTTTAGTGTTTTGTACGTCAAAGTAAACAAAATAACTAATTATAACTCATATACTTTTTAACTCAATAATAATAACTTATATACTACTTGATATTACGTATTTTATGTGGTACTTTTTATCATTGGTTCAATTTTGATGGTTTCTGAAGAAAAAGAAAACATAAAAAGACAATGAGATTGAATATTACAATTCAATTATCATTGGTCCATATTCTTGTACTTTTCGAACAATTGAACAATATTGAAAAAACAAGATGGCGTCGTGTTTTAAATTGATATTTAAAAGCTCCATAGCTCACGATAGGAATGCCGTTGCGAGCTGATAACAGTCGCTGTTGTTCGTTTGATCGTTCCTCTTTCGGCCGCCTGTTTTTGGCCACAGTTGTGTAAGTTTATCAATATATAAATATTTTATAGATCTATTTGAGTGAATACCGCGCAAGAGTTCCAATAGCCTCGAGCCAGTGGGACTATGGCATTCCCAATTGGGGGGGTGTTACGAGGCTGAAGATAACGAGAAGGAGATAGGAAAGAGGAAGGTTGGAAAGTGCCTGGCTGTTCAGATCTGCTCACTAAGCACGGCTTAAGCCATTTAAAGCGACATTTCGATTCTGTGTGGTGGTCTTTTCACCAGGGCGATACTGTGAGTATCTACCAATCTAGAACGTTCCGCAAATACATTAAATATTATTTTATAAGCATTAAATGTGAAATAACACATATTAATGTAATAAAAATCATTTGCGCCCGCCGAGATTTGAAACCGTGACCTCTGGATTCTTATTCGAGGAGTAGTAATAAAAAAACTACGTTTTTTTAATTATCAGCAATAATCGATCCAACAAAAGAAGACTTCTTCTTTAAACATCCTTGGTCATGGCAGTTTCAGGCGTAACGTATCACACTGTCCACCCTCGTCAGGATGGGTTGGGTTTGTGAAGGTCACAATGCCCAGACCGAAATTCAATTAAAGATTTATATTTTTTATATTTTTGTTGAGTCTAACGTCAAATCACCGGCTTTGATTACTTTTATCAAAGTGTTTGTGATGTTTTTTTTAATTGATCAAAATAAATTATGTCATAATACATCGACTCATCCCGAAATGTGTCATCGCTGACTTATAATTTAATAATACTAATAATGGACTATAAACGGAAAATGTTGATAATATCTTCACGAGTAGATTGGGACAATAATGGATAGAAATCGTCTCGGCGAAGCTAAAATCAATCAGTCAGAAGAAATTATAAAAAAATATTAACTCCAAGGGTGCCGCATCTTTATGTGAGAATTTACTCTGCGCACCTGGGCGGCCCGACAGAGGGGAGGCCAGCTTGAATTTGCTTTTTTGCACCGGATACAACTTGATTCAACAGTCTTACGGCCGCTGTTTTCAATCGTTCCCTAGCGCCTAAGTAGAAAAAAATGTTGAATGTTAGAAATTGGCTTTATCCAACACCTTTTCAACGCGGATCACCTTATAAATGCTCTTATATTAAAATAAACCAAATGACGTCGAAGTTTAAAGGTCAGCACATTTTTAAATCCAATACGGGTAGCTAGGAAAATGTCTAAGGTTTCCAGGGAATACAATTCTTAGGTAAATAATAAATTAATAGAAATCTTTAAAATTCTTTATGAAACGCGTATTGGAATTCTATGAAAAAAGTTGAAAAAATGCTTTCGCTAGTTTTTTAACTGCACTTTTTACAGACATTTCTCGTATATTTATCATACAATTTTAAAAAATCCAGTTTAAAGAAATTGTTCACATAAAACCTCAGACATCTTCCTAACTACCCATGTAGAATTTCCAGATAAATAATTTTGCAGTATTGCTTTTATTAGAAAGTTACAAAGTGACGTTTAGCGCCACTTAAAAATGCCGAGGCTTAACTTTAAAATAAACTAATTGGTAATATTTACTATTTTTACGTTTATCGTAGGTAAACAATTTGCTTTACACACCGAAATGCATAAAACGACAATCCGAGAAACAAAAACCATTTCGCTGACGTTTCGGAAACTGTTGACAGTTGATCCAACCTCACGCTCGGTCGGCCGAGTTTAATCCTGGCAAATAATATCTCTAACCTAGGTGTAAGTAACGCTAGACCCCGTTGGACACAGCGAAGTTGTGCGTTTCAACTAGTTTAGGCTAGATTATAGCTCAGCGGCTGCCAAGTTTGACGAAGAACAACGGCTGTGATTCATTCATTATCAATTCGTTATGTAAATCATTATCAACAAGTATGCACACAAAATTGTACGCAAAATCTTATCGAAGATATTGTACTCGTACTGTTTTTAAGACAGTACTATAATATTATGACATTTACACATAAGTACATGTATAACCAAATGAGATTTGAAAAAACTAACATGGTCGAATCAGCGCATGAACATGAAATGTGCGCTAAAATCTCGTATGACCGTGTTAAAAATGTGGATATCCGGAAATAATGAAAGACTGATGTAAGCGTAAAGAATAGGATTCAGAAAGGTACCCTTGGATAGTTTGAACATGTAGAGGAAATGAACGAAGAAAGGAGTGCGAGAATAATGTATTATAATACTCATATGACATTGCAAGATCTTGAAAGCTCGCGACACCCGTCTCACCCATGGGTGCATGAATGGAGAGTCCCACAGCCAGTCTCAACACGGGCCACGTTTATATTATTGGTCAAGTTCATACTATTGGGAAAGGATTCTTGTGTGTGGGGGCAGGGGGGAGGGACACTGAAACTGTGGACCCGTTTCATTGTTTCCGCTAAATACGGGGAGTTTCTTTCCAAAAAGAACCAGCAATAAATGAATATTCGTCATTTTTATTTGCAAAAAAAAGGAACCAGTTCCTGGGAGAAATAATATCGACGGTTCCAGCGACTGGCTTGGAACCGGTGCCTTTTAACCGGGACAGGAATATCGACCATCTCTAGAAGTTACCGACAGCGGCCGAGACCGTTCCCAGCGCCCGTCGGCCTGTCCCGGCCTGTTAAAACGGGCCACCACAAAATACCAGTATCGTACAGATTCAATTAGTTTTTTTCCGCACCCTGGCGCTTCCAACCCTCGCGGCGGCCCTGGCGGCCTTATCGGGCAGCACGCGCTACTCGAGTTTTGACCCGGATACGATATACAAAGTCAACTTTAGCAAAAATGATAAGTGTCATGATGATAATTGGGTGTCTAAGTGTCCATACACCGTCTGACATCTCTGTACTGTACCTATAGATTATCAACAGGGAATATAATACATACGAAATGTTCTAGGGCGGTAGCTAGACTCAGTCATCGCTCTGGGCAACCACCGTTCTATTAAAAAATCAAAAAAAATATATATATATATATATACTTAACTTTATTTATTTTACAATATTGTACATACATTGTCCTCCACGCTAGGAGTTCACCTGTGATGTGAAGGACATTTTTCAAATTATATGTTAAAACAATTTGAAATTAAAAATATAAAAGAAAATAAAGCCACTTTAAAACAACAAAAAAACATACGAATAAATAAATGACCTAAGTAGCACTATTATTATTAATGTATTTAATTATAAATTAGGAGGATTGTAACCAGTTCCAAACATGTTTATTGAATTGTGCAAGTGTAGATGTTTTGATTTGTATAGGAAGAAAATTGTAAAGTTTAATGGCCTGGTATCTGCAATGCGTTTGTCCAAAGGATGTGTATGTTTTAGGTATTTGTAGTTGATGTGCATGTCTTGATCTAGTGTTGCGAGTATTTTGTGAGGTGACAAACGTATTTATATTTTTGTAAAGGAAAGTAAGTATATGTTTAGATAATATTTTTTGTATGGTAAACATGAATGAATGACTGACCAATCTAAACCACCGAATCTAAGCGTTGTTGCTTGAAATGGCTTTATCCGTATTTAATGACTAAATCTGAAGATCCAGGTACTTCCAAATTTTCCTTTTTCCCACCTCCTCTCCTATCCACTTTCTTAAGCCTCAAACATACACCATGTGGGGGATGCCATTATACGGCCACCACATAAAAAATGACTAAGAACTATCATTATAATATTGTCGCTGGAAAAGCAAAAGGGCTTTAAGTGAAACTTTGGTAAAAAAATAGTTAAATATGCAGTTTTGATCAGTTTTATTTTCTGCATCGAATGCTTTGACTCTCGTTTGATTCTGAAGGCTTTTGTGGCCCTTCAGCCATCTAAAATAAATTTACCATTTGGGAGAAGGCTTGACTCGAGCGACACAAGTTTGGGACTTTTTTCGGTTTGTGTCGCTTCAGGTAACTCAGTGAGAGCATTGAGTTACCTGAGTTAACTTATTTTTTAAAATCCATCCAGATACTGAAGACTTATAATGTTGACTTATGGTGTAAACTTCCCAAAATGGCGCTTCATCCCTTCTGCCTATCCGGCGACGATATGTTACGAGACGCGGCCTATTTTTCACTTGTGGTTACTTTATTTATTAAAAAAATAAATACATATGGTGAATACCGCCCAAGAGTACTGCAACCGTCTGGAGCCAGTGGGTGAGACTGAATGTAGTGGGTAGGGGAAAGAGATGGGGAAGAGGAAGGTTGGCAAGTAGGTAGCTATTCAGACCTGGTCACCAAACACGGCTAAAGTAATTTCAAACAACGTTTTGATTCTGAATGGTGGTCTTTCATCAGGTCGATACTTAGTACGACTATCTACCACTCTGTCGTTTTATTTCATTTAACCAGTGTAAGTTGATCTTATGAAGATCATGATGGAAATGATTTTATGAGCTGAAACAGTTTAAATTATAAATGCAAAAAAATAGAAAATAAACGAAAATTTCAAGATGGCAGAGATCCCCGTTTGAGAGTTTTTGCTGATGGATATAATCAGCATAATACGAGGAATTTATTTTTGGTTGTAAGATAAGTAGTATTCCATTTGTTTATTATATAAGGCTTATCGAAAACATAAGTATGACGTGAGTGGATTTAGATTATTTTTAAATCTATAGCTTTAAAACCAGGCAACAGGCGCCAAAATGCACGCATTTCACTCGATTTTTAAGTATATGTGAGAAATTAATCACTTTACTATTTTCAATTATCCATTGTAAGACAATGACGTTACAAATATATAGAAAAATTATATCCTTAGCATATTAACACAAAATGTGGCAAGTAACAAACACACTTACATTACCAGTAAATTAATCATTCAAATATCGGTCATGTATCATCATGTATGACAAAGATAGACATTCAAAGAATACGTGTGTATGAATGAAAAGATGTAGGATCAGAATGCGTTCCATTTCAGTTAGTAACGTTGAATGCTTGGGTAAAAATGAGATGGCACTTCGCTTACTTGCTTTCGCGAATACGTCATTATGTTGGTCAACAATGGAGATAGTTGTGTTGTCTAACATGACAAGTAATTTGCAGTAATTTGCGCGTACTTAAAAATGAAATGTTATTCATTTGGCTTTTAGTAGTCTTTGCAGTGCAATTGAAACAATTTCTCATCACACACGACGGCATTTTGGCACTTACTTTTGTAATTTCATTAGATATAGTAAACGACTTCAAGCGACGCGTGACAGTTTAGTACTAAATCTGCTAAATCACCGAGCACACCAACTAGCGTGGTTTTTACTTGCCACTTTAAGAGCGCTACAACGTCTCTATATATTTGTAACGTCATTGTTCTGAGACGATTAATTAATCATGTGAATTTAAGCTAATGCCATCGACAGAATGCTCCTTGGGTAAGGCGCACTTTTGTTCGGGGATGTTGAGTAAAATATAATCACTTTTTCTTGAATACCTTTTATTGAAAGAATTTATATGATATTATAATTAAACCTTCAACTGAACATAGCTTACTGAACAGGAGCGCGATGGAAATTGAAATAGGAATGATAATTGAATGGGTGCTTTTGCAGAAATGCTCTGGTTTTATACCTGCATATACAGGGTAGGAACAAGAAGTAGTAGGACTGAATTTCTGTAGCGCGAACCGAGTGGTAGAGGGGCACTAACTAAGTACCATAGTCCAAACACGCGGTCTATGGAATAATACATGTTAAAGGGAATTTTGGAAAGAGATGTTAGGATCAAATTTATCAGACAGAAATACATTAAGAGATGCAATTATGATACAATAAGAGATTGGTAGGAATGTTTAGTGACGTGGGTATGTTGCACATGTGCTAAACTGGTTGTTGGGTCACTACACAACGAAGAATGTTCGAATGAAGCTCCCAGTTCCTTTTTTCTTGAAATCTGTCAGTAAAAGTAATTGACAATTCCGTTGTATGAATTGCAATGTTTAAAGTGTTAAAATACACAATACATTCGGTATATTAATCCCAAAGAGTTAAAAAACTCATTCTGGGAAGGGCAACATTATAAAACCAAAAGAAATAATATTTTTACGAAGACTTACAAATTCCAAATAGGAAGCACAAAATAAGGGGGAATAAGCGAAAAAAACGCATCAAAAAGAGACTCATAGAAAAGAGGCGTAATTATTGCCGCATTAAGATGACCGATAAACGACCCGGAAGTTATAAGTTACAAGAGTTGTAATCTAATAATGATTGGATATAAAACACTACTTATTTATAATAATCTTATCGTCATGCAATGGTTGGAAGAATGGAAGAAGAAGTCGAGGACGCCCGAGAAAAACATGGCACTATCAAGTAAATCAAATACTTGAACCTGGTCATGTGAAGAGTCAGAATAACAGAAGAGTATATATGAATGTGAATGAAGCACGGAGTGTGTGCCAAGAAGGAGTTCGCCCTTGAGGTGATTTTTCACAAAAACGGCGCTATACAAATTATCCAAATATTATTATTATATGGCGGTCCGTCCTCTCTGCCTACCCAACTATGTTTAGCACTCGGACTGAGTGATCAAAACTCTAGTGAAGCAAATTGACGTTATTGTGGGTGTGATAATTGGGTTAAGTTATTTTGTCAAGTATTTGATTTACTTGATCGTCCCATGTCTTTCTCTAACGTCCTCGACTTCTTCTTCCATTCACTTTCGCGTCATATATTCTTTTCACACTCCTTTCTTAATTTTTATATATAGTTTAATATTACTTACCCCATTTTTTTTTCTACCCTAGGTCCGACAGCACGGGCAACAACCGTTATATATGTGTCCATAAATGTCAGTTGTAAGTCACTTGTTATAAGTATTAGACATAAGTTAAAATTAAGTCTTAGTTTTAATGATTTTTCAATTATGCTGTAAAGCGCCCTTGAGGTGATATTTCTGTCACGAAAACGGCGCTATATAAATAAGCCAATTATTATTATTATTAACTCGAATACTGCACAATGTCTTCGACAGTTGTGTCATCTGCGCAGG
This sequence comes from Drusus annulatus, assembly GCA_022651775.1. Lineage (NCBI taxonomy): Eukaryota > Metazoa > Arthropoda > Insecta > Trichoptera > Limnephilidae > Drusus > Drusus annulatus. Next base: position 299,797 of record JAGWCC010000169.1, read on the forward strand.
TACTTACTATTTACTAGTATATAATATTTATCTTACTATCAGTTCCACGTGTGACGATTACCTTCCTGTTTCAAATCGATTTTTTTTTATATCGGCGCTGGTGACATCATTATGTAAGTCTACTGGTAGCAAACGCTCCGATGTCACGAACACCACGTGAAGGATACATCTTTCTTACATGTACTTGCATGTTTTATAATAGATAGCAATTAGTGGCAGGCGGTAAAGAATATCGCGTGCTGCAATCGTTTTTTTGTTTCTTCTTTTTTATAAAGGTATGATACTCAGATATGATAATCTTATCCTGTTCTAGAGATCGCGATCAATTATCGATGAATGAACATGACAACTAACATGGCAGGGTGGTAAGTCATTCGGCTCTGTACCCCGAGAGAAACAATGACGTTATATAGACACGTTATAGCCTTAGAATATTGACACAAAATGTGGCAAGCAAAACACGCACGTTACCAGTAAATTCATCATTCAAATATCGGTCATGTATGACAAAGATAGACATTCATAGAATATATTTGTATGAACGAAACAGATCCGAAGTTCGGACCGCGTTCCATACTTGCTTGAAACGACCTCAAGCGACGCGTGACCGTTTAGTACTAAATCGGCTTAAACACCGGTCACACCATAGAGTTGGTAGAGTAGTATCTATCCAAGGCAGTGAAGTCAGTTTTTGACTTGTTTTTGATAATTTTAACCTGACTCGGCGCACCTGGGCGTGGCTAAGACTAAGGCTACGGTATTTATACATCCATTCAAGGCATAAGTCAATATTAGTAAGTCGTTATAGGTATAAATTCTAAGTCATAAGTTTAACCTATAAGTACATAGTTATAATTTATACGCCACTACTTATTAGTCTACGTGATTAAGTTGTAAGTTATGTTAATTATGTTATAAAGCGTCCTTTAGGTGATAATTTCCTTCACGAAAACAACGCTATAGAAATTAGTCAACTATTATTTTTATCTTATATTTTTATTCACAGGTTATTTATTGTTTAAGAAAATAACGTAAAAATAAAATTTCTTCTTTTTTTTGAATAAAAAAGCGACGACATCAACTGTAAAGTTAAAGGTGTCAAGCTGTACAGAATCGAACTACGTTTATCTCTTGAAGTAACAATATATGGAGAGAGAGCTAATTCTTTTTACCCAACCTATACAAATTTGGGATAAATCACTTTCTCCGGGTTTTTATGTCGTACACCACGAGAAAGAAAGAGACAAAAAATCTCCCGAATTATCACATCGCTTTAAAGTATTGTTATAATGTTCTTCGTGTCCCGCGTCTCCGTCGACTCCGCCCACACGTTTTGATGTACGAAATAAATGAACATAACTCAACGGTTTATTAGGTTACATGCTATATGTTTTTTTTTATAACAATACTGTGAAAAAGTGGTTATACGAATAAACAAAAACATTATGTCGACATGTGCTGTGAATGAATGTATAAATACCCTAGCCACGGCCAGGTCTAGCGGAGTCCGGCAAAACTGATTACAGCAGCACTACTTCTTGTATATTATTGCTCTGAGGTTTATCTTATGGGTATCAGCGAAGTAGGTGCATGAATAAATTATATGAAAATAGTCAGAAAGTGATACAATTAAAAAGAAATAAAAAATAAATAGTATTAGTTTCACAAGATTTTATTATTATTTTATTTTTATTAACGAATAGAACCCACCGATGAGTTGAATTATTGCTAGAAAATTGATTGACCGTAAGCGTAATAATGTTTAGAAAGTCATTTGATAGCAGTGTATTAATACAATTTTATTGACGCACCAATAAAAACAACACAAAAAGCAGTTAAATAAAATATTTTACTGCTGTCACAGCATTAAGTCTTTACTTAGTGGAACCGTAAAATTTTTACAACATTCCACCTTTAAAAAATTATGATTTTATTACGGCGAATGATAAAATTATTTTTTTGTATAACGTTTCAAAATAGGTCCCACGAAGCTAAATAAAAGATATAATAATTTGACTAAATATCTCATGGAAAAAAAACAATTTCGAAAATGCTTATATTACTACGAGGAACTCTAATGATATATCACAAATGGTATAAAGAATCATTTAAAAAAAAATAGAATTAGCTTTAAGGTATTAATTTTGATATTGATTATTATTAAAATATCAATAATTTTCAATAAACACACGAGAAGACATAGAAAATAAACATAAGGATAGTAGCGTTTGGTGACCAGATCTGAATAGCCAGCTACTTCCAAACCTTCCGCTCCCCACTACCTCAGCATACCCCAATTGAAAATGCCATAGTCTCACTGGCTCCAGACGGTTGGCAACAGTTGGGACTCTTGTGCGGTTTTAACAATAAAAAAGCCCACATTTTGTTGAGTTGATTTAGAAATACCATGCAGAAAAAGCTATACAAATTTCACGACACCAGGGCGCATTTATTTTAGATAGTTTTTTTACTATTTCCGACGAACAGATATTTTGCAAATGCTGAAATTTTTTAAAACATTTACGTTGATCTAGAAATTTCAGATCTGTCAAATTTCATTAAGCCAGAGCTAACCGTTCGTGATGTTGTTACTGCTCGAGCTATCGCAAAAAACATTTTTTGAAAATGCACTAAAAAAAGACGTACATATTCCATAAAACTGGTAAATTTAAATTCAAGGACAATGTCATATTATTTTCGTATTTTTCCATAAGCCAAAAAGTGAATATTTACCGATTACGGCCAGTATTATTTTTCTTTAATGGAGCTGTTTGTGAACGCGACGCTTATTTTAAAATTCAACAGTGATACACATTTGGATGTGGTAATATTTCACGACTACGTGATAATATTCACACTCCGAAAAAGTCCTTAATCTATTTAGTCGTGACTGCGGGGAAACACTTTGTATCCATTTAATATCTCGACACTTTGACGGCGTTAACTAACTGACACGGAGAAACGTTGTAAAGGTTTGCAAAAGCTAGGCTTTTGAGTTATTAGACAATCCACTAAAAGCTGAAAAAACATACCTAAACTAACTAACCATCACGCCGTTTCCCCGCAGGGGTACGCAGAGATGACAGACCGTCATATAACTCTGTTTTGGCACAACTCCTTTCTTCGTTCACATTCATACATCGTCTCATACATACTCTTCTGTTATTCTGACTCTTCGCGTTGCCCGAGTCAAGTATTTGATTCACTTGTGATCGTGCCATGTTTTCCTCGGGCGTCCCCGTCTTCTTCTTCCATTCACTTTCTTCGTTCATTCGTTCTACGTGCCCAAACCATCTAAGCGTCCCTTTCCAGACCCTATTCACTACGCTTACACCAGCCTCGCATTCTTCCCGGATATCCACATTTTTAACACGGTCATTCATGGTTTTACCGCACATACGTCTCAGGGATCTTATTTCCACAGCATTCAGTCTATTTTCATCTTTCCTCTGCCAGTTCCATGCCTCACTGCCATACGTCAGGGTTGGTATAAGCACTCCATTGTGGACTCCTAGCTTCGCTTCTTTGGATTATTTCTTATTAGCGCCAACAACGTTCAGTTCTCCATCGATGGAGTTTCCTGCATTCACCCTTCTTTCAATATCCTTATCGGCTTTTCCATTTCTCGTATACATACCCCCTAGATACACAAACTCATCCAGTATCATAAAAACGTACCGCATCCAGTATCACCCCGCTGCAAGACAATACTATTACTGTAATACTATAATAACAACTACTGAATTATTATTATAAAGTCTCTGATTACTGTAACGGTATTTACGCTAGACTTCCTAAATACCGAACTAACAAACTCCAATCAGTTTTTAATGCTGCAGCAAGCACCAGCTTAACATCGGGGTGTCTAAATATTCGCGTATTTCAGAGCACCTTCGGAACCTTCACTGGCTCAAGTGCACTGAATGAATCCAGTACAAGTTGTGCTGGATGGTGTTTAAATCCATTAACGAAAGGGCCCCACTGTACATCACCGAACTATGCGTTCCAAAAAACAATCTTCTAAGGCAGTCGACTCTTAGATCATCAACATCATCGGCTATCGGAAGGCTGATAAAACCCTAAACGCAATCCAAATACTAAGTTTGGAGATCGCGCTGCAGGAGTTTCGGGGCCGAAGGCTTGGAATAACCTCCCTCCGGAACTAAGATGTATAACGAGCCCAATAGAATTTCGATCCAAAATAAAACTTACACTTTTTGGACTCTAATAATAATAATAATACTTGGCTAATTTATATAGTAAATTTTTTGTGAAATATCACTTCAATGACGCTTTACAAAACTTAAAAACTATGGCTAAATTTACCATAAACCTATTTAAATACCTACTAATTTTCTTCCAAATGTTATAAAAACAAAACGATACAAAAAAAAATCTTGAGGTGGAATGAGGAATTTTGGTGGAAAATATGATTTTATGACTTTATAATATGGTTATTCGTACAGGTATCACAGCAAATGTTGTGTTGAATACAGTACTCACGCATATGCATTGCTTGCATACAGCATGTTTGAAACTTGTTAGTTATTTGATTTCAGAAAAGAAAATAAAAAGGCGCGAAAGGGACAAGCGTATATGATGACCGATTTGAACAATCGTAAACTTTAAAAAAGAAAAAAAAAACTTTTCAATTACTCAAAATCGGACATCGTATAAACTTGTTGTCCTTTTTTCGCAATGGTCGTAAGAATGGCAAAAGGGTGTCCCTTAGTGCCTTCCCAAAGACCCCTTTACCACTACCACTACCAAAAGCGTATATGGTACATGTGCACCAATCCACACAATCCTAAGTATCCGTTGTTCGGGCTAACTCTAATTGTATGATGTATATAGATAATAAATCGATTGCAAAAAAATAGAAAATTAAGAAAACAAATAAATCAAAACGCTTCGACGCGGCTCTGACGTCATCCGTTACAACCGGGAAAGCCATCGCGGAGAGATCGACAAACGTTTAACATCTGATGCCAAGTTCTATGGGTGGAGCGGAGCTTGAAATTTTAAATTGGACCCGTTTTAATGAGGTTAAAAAAAATAAAACTTTAAAATACGCCTCTACGTTAGGTACCTAATATTCAAAGTTGAGAATAAATCTGCACATATAAGTATAGGATATCAAAGATCAAAGGCCTTCCAAACTTGCGACCAAATCCTTGTAAAAGTATTACGAATTCTTAGATCTAACTTTTATATCCGTTAATTTAATGTCAACAAAACAGCTACTCATAAATTATTTATTCATAATCAAGTTTAAAAGACCACAGATTTAATAATAATAATAATATTTGGATGATTTGTATAGCGCCGTTTTTGTGAAAGATCACCACAAGGGCGCTGTATAGATTTTATTTTCTATTATTAGATATTAGTTCCTAGTTTAAATAAGAAACATACGAACCTGGCAGGTCCCAACTTAAAATTTAAATTTAATAAAAAATAAAATTTAAAAATTACGACCGACCGGTTTCGCTTAGCCTAAACACCACAATTAGAATTTATTTTTTTACCCCGATGATGCTCAGGCTAAACGAAACCGGTCGGTTATAAAAATTAAAAATTAAATCTGTGCTCCTATACAAAGTTATTATTTGGATGATTTAATAATAATATGAAGCGCCGTTTTTGTGAAAGATCACCTCAAGGGCGCTGTATAGATTTTATTTTCTATCGTTATATATTAGTTCCTAGTTTAAATAAGAAAACATACAGGAACATACGAACCTGGCAGGTCCCATCAGATAGACACACTTATTAACTTAAAATTTAAATTTAATAAAAATAAAATTTTAAAAAATTACGACGTCGAGAGACAGATTTCTGTTGAGCTTTTAGCCTAAGGAAACACCAGTTTTCAATTAGAATTTATTTTTTACCCCGATGATGCTCTTCGGCCCCGAAAGGCTAAGCGAAACCGGTTTAGGTTATCCGTAAAAATTAAACGTTGCCGATTAAATCGACTGCTTTAGAAGAATATTTTGGAACGCATATACAAAGTTATTATTTCATTTTCATTAAATATGTCAAACCACAAAGTGATTGGTTTCTACAAAAATATTTAAAAAAAAGTTACTTACGATCCGGCCAAAGTCGAGGATATTCCAGTTTTATGAAGAATTCTTTATCTTCTGAATAAAATTTTTGCGTTTGCATTGAATAAATTAGACGACGAACAAAGAATGCACTCGATTATTTAAGATACGTTTTGATTTCTATCTAATAATAACAACAAACCACCGATATATATAATTATGAAATTATTATTCAACACGTCGACGTAACAAAACTAAAGCTTCTAACTCAGAAAGCTACCGAATGGAGACTGAAATGTGGTACCGAAATTTGCAGCAGAAAGTAACCTATTTTTTGTTGATTCATATTTTTTTTTCTATCCATCACTTTTTTTTCATTTATGGAGTTAAAGAACGAAAACCGAAAACTGACAAACTAACATCTGGATCATAAATATCCAAGATGGTGGAACAATATAGGAGACTCTAAAGTATCCAGTTACATCAACAGATAACCAAAATCAATATCGTCGCTGGAAAGGCAAAAGGGCTTAAGCGACACTTCGGTAGAAAATGAGTTTAATATGCAGTTTTGATCTGTTTGTTTTACTGCATCGAAAGCTCTGACTCTCGTTTGATTCTGAAGACAAGTAGCCCTTCAGCCATCTAAAATATATTTACCATATGGGAGAAGCTTGACTCGAGCGACACACGTTTGGGAATTTTTAAGCTTTTTGACGCCTCAGGTAACTCTCAGTGAGAGCATTGAGTTACCTGAGTTAACTTTTTTTTAATAAACAACCAGGTACTGAAGACTCATGAATTTTTTTGTAAAACAAAAAAGCTTTAAAGTGCTCTGGTGTTAACTTCCCAAAGTGGCGCTTCAGCCCTTTTGTCTTTCCGGCGACGATATGATATCTAGGCCTAAGACTTGCCCTTTGAACTACTATTTTTCTTCATAGTCTGAAGATAAGGTTTTAAGAATTATTTATTATGAAAATATTTTCAGAATTCTAAAAAATGATAAAGCATTTCGAAAAATGTTTTACGAGATAAGCTTAAAGCTGATTAAAAATAAACAAAGGTACCTAATAGTTTTGCTAGCCGGCTTCGTTCGAGTTTTGTTAAGAATGCAAGGCTGAAGCGTAATTAATAATATTAAGAGAGAGGAGCTTTTTTGGTTTGGCCATGTAGAGAACGAAAAATAAGTATTATGAGATTTTTGTTTTCATTTTCTTCATACATGAGGCGCTAAGAGAAATTATTTCCCTCAGGGTCTTTGTCATCTTTGTGGGTGCTGTGTGGATATATGATGTTAAAGTGAATGACAGAATACATCGGGGATGCATGAGGAAGACATTGCAGAATCAAGTGAATTACATACTCTGTAAAGAATAACAGAATGGCATGTATAGACGATGTATGAATGTGAGTGAAGCAATGAGTGTGTTGCGGTCCACCCATACGGAAAAACGGCGGTATGGTTTATTTAATTACAAAAAAATCTAAGAAACACTATGGCGCCGCGAACTGCAAATATTAAGGTTGTCTTCAGACAAAAAGACTGCGAATTTTAATTAGTCCGAGCTCACCGTTATAATATTTAAAGTAGAACATAATAACAGATTTTAACATTATCTAATCGTGGCTTAGTTGCAATACTCGCAGAGCCTAATACTAATAATAAATACCTAATATCTAATTTAAGATTAAAATTTGAAAAACGGTTTTCGAAATTTACAACAAAACCCATAAATAAGACGAAGCTCTTATCTATTGAACCTTATGGGGTTGTGCTTGATTAGAACTGTGGTAGGAACTAATCTGGTAGATAACTTGACACCAGATACTAGACGAGGGTTAGCAGCTTCCCGACACGTTAGTAGAACTAGTTAACTTTGGTGATAGCTAATCTCAGACTTTTTATTTTTCTTAATTTTAAGACAAATATTCCAACATTACAAATAACCTGATAACATTTGAAAAAACTTATATTACCATTATTTAAGACTTATCGCCGGCGTATCAAAATATTACCATATCTCAGAGCACCTCAAAAATCTTCACTGGCTTAAATGTCTCGAAAGAATCCAGTTCAAGCTTTGCTGGATGGTATTCAAATCAATTAACGGAATGGCTCCGGCTTATTTATCGGAATTGTGTATTCCTGAAGATTCCAATTCGCGACAGTCAACCCTTAGATCGGCAACGTCATCGGCTATCGGAAGGTTGAAGGAACCAAAGCGCATACCAGACAATAAGTTCGGAGAGCGCGCCTTCGGAGTGCCTGGTCCTAAAGCCTGGAATAGACTACCACATGATCTGAGAGTAATAAAAGACTCGAAAGAGTTCACAGCCAAACTCAGAAAATCATTTCCACAATCAATATGTGTAACAAGCCCAATAGAACTTCCGTTCAAACCAAGAAAAACTTTTCAGACTCTCATTCCTTAAAAGATTTTCATCATTATCTGTTCCTTACTACGAAAAATCTAAAAAGACTTTTGATGCACTGTGTCTTAAATTTGCTCTCATGCCTTAAAAAAAAAAAAATGTATATATATATGTGTAAACATCAGCTAAATTTTAAGTTATTATGATATTATTTTGTAAATTAGGTAATTTCAATTAACATCAGTTCCAAATTTGAAAAGATCACACTCGTACGGTCATATGAAGGTACTCACGAAGGAATTTGTTTATACTTAATTATCACATTTTTCGATAAATCGGCAAAATAATATGGCTGTTGACATCGCATTGTATATTTTGCACAAATAATTCCTAACTTTGGAAGGTTGCATAGCAGTCGGTAATATAGACGGTTTTACAATGAACTTGACACAATTTTTGTTGCCTACTAGCAAATCGAACTGAGCGCCCGCTAAGCTATAATTTGACTCAAACGCACAATTTTCGTGCCGCTTGTCATTATAGCTCGGTCGTGCATTTCTCGTAGATCATATATGCTAAATATCGAACTGTCATAGCGAAATTTTAGTTAAAATACCAGTAGTTATTATATACGTCTTCGCCTGAAATATGTCTTAATCTTTCTTCTTTTTTATGTGAATACCGCACAAGAGTCCCAACTGCCCGGAGCCAGTGGGACTTGGCATCCCCAATTGGGGTGTGTTATGAGGCTGAAGGGCGTGGGGAGAGGGATAGGAGATGAAGAAGAGGTAGGTTGAGAAGTACCTGGATATTCAGATTTGGTCATCAAACACGGCTAAATACATTTCAAGCAACTTTACGATTCTGAATGGTGGTTTTTCACCGGGGCGATACTGCGAGTATCTATCATTCTGAGATTCTCTGTTCACATTCAACAATACGTAATAAACGTCGTTTTGTTTTATTTTTTGACAGTTAAATTAACTTTTCAAAACTTTAGAACAAAAGAAAATTAGATTTTGAGTTGAAACTATTTGCGTTTATTTTGAAATTTCATAAAAGGAAAAGCTGTGCGAATGACTACACAGCTTTTACTATTTCAGAAACAAACATTTTTTTTTATATTATAGGAAATATTACGAATTATTATTTAGTTTTTTTTTACTGCTTTGTAGAAGGTGTGCTTTTGTACACTAAACCAGTTAGATTTAAACGTAAATAAAGTGGTTTATACATACAAAGATTATTTTCAAAAATAAATATCACGTATAAATATTAAGAACGGCACTGTGCACGCGATAGTATAGTATCTTGATAGTAGTGTTGACAGTCCAAAGTCTCGAAATGTGTAGGTACAAATATATACACTATCTACAAAACACAATAATAAACAATAATGTCTCAAGCGTTCCTAGATATTTAGAGTCATCAAATCACCCATTAATCAATTATGTAACAATAGATACACATATATTCCTTACGCGCATTTTTTACCAACTTGTACGTAAGTTGAACCGGCAGTAATTTTAATATTATTTCATTTTCCAAGACGAAATCTGAGAAATTCCGTTTACACAGAATCAAAAGAAACAAATATTGGTTGATTTACGCGTCACATTTTAAATACAGAGTAAAAATATTTGTCCGATGAAATATTTTATCGGTAGGTACTGACATAGCAAATATACTCGTAGAATTAAAATGTGTGCCTGGTAAAATATATTCTAGGTAGGTACTGACATTTCAAATATAGAATTAAAATGTGTGTCTGGTAAAATATATTATAGGTAGGACATTTCAAATATAGAATTAAAATGTGTGCCTGGTAAAAAATATGTGTCTGGTAAAATATATTATAGGTAGGACATTTCAAATATATAATAAAAATATGTGTCTGGTAAAATATATTATCGTTAGGTACTGACATGTCAAATATAGAATTAAAATGTGTGTCTGATAAAAATATATTATAGATAGGTACTGACATTTCAAATATAGAATGAAAATGTGTGTCTGATAAAATATATTATAGGTAGGTACTGACATCTCAAATACAGAATAATCATGCCTATTTGTCTACTAAAATATATTATAAGTAGGAACTGACATTTTAAATATTGATTAAAATTATTTATCTGGTAAAATATATTAAATGTTAGGTAGGTACTTTTCGCTTGTCTGAATTTGAAAAGATCCTTATCATAATCTGTTAATTATTTTCTTAACACGTAATCAGTTCAAATTTTGAAAATGCCAAATTCGTACGCACAAGTAAATTATTTTGTTTAATTATTTATTACATGACAACACAGATTTGATTCGAGGTCAACCAATAAATGAACTGTTGGTGTTATGTTAAATTAAGACGCAATGTCTGCATGTCGTATGGCGTATTTTACACCGCACAAGAGTTCTAATGGCCGGAACGAGACGTGCTAAACTACCTTCATTGTTGAGGAATGTTTTATGGGTCAATCTAATCAATTTCTTTGACTCTTTTCCCAAACCAACTTGGTCTTTAGAGCTGGATTAAGTTTAACACAAAGATTAACAGCGGCTCTTCTAGAATGACAACAAACTTTGAACGTTTGTCACGTAAACAAGGAAACTGTTATACAATTCACATAGTTATTCGGAGATCCGGTAAAAAAATTAAACGCAAAACCACTCATCCACTTAATACTGTTCTCGATTCCTACGTTGGTCCTTCGAGCCGGATCAATGCAATCTTTTGTACTTACTGCAATAAATCAACTGCAATCTTTTGTACTTACTGCAATAAAGTTCACAGTACCAATACCCATTTTAATTACGTGTTCCATTTTAATTGCTAAAAATCTATTACTTTTGTTTTCCTGTTAGTAATTGCTTGTAAAGATTATTAACTGTAAATAAATAACGCATTGTTTTCGGGTAAGAATGAACCATTTGAAACATGTCAACTTTATAGAAAAATGTATTCCTTTAAATACTATGTTTTTAGTACCACAGAGATTACTCTCTCACTTAAAATCATGGGCTACATACGTACCCCTAATTTTAGACTGTTGGTAAAGTGTAAATAAATAAAATAAAAATATTATAATCTCAGGGCAAGAATATATATGGAGAAAGCTAAACATTTTTACCCAACCTATTCAAATTCTACGATAAATCACTTTCTCCGGGTTTTCACGTCGTAAACTGTGAAAGAGATACGACAAGTTCTCACACAATATTGCTCCGCTTTTAGTATGTAAGCATGTTCTCCGTCTCCCGAGTCTCCAGCGACTCCGCCCACTACGTTTTGTTACTTATTTATTTAATTATATACGCCCTTACGGGCTTTTTACATAAAACTGTGTAATATATAACATAAAATAATAGTGACATAAAAATAACATGGAGTAAATGATTAGCACCCAAAAACATAATTAAGTTAAAAGAAACATTATAATGCAATAAATTAAGAGTAATATTTTTGAAAGAGGCATGCTATTATAGCCTTCTTGTAACTAGATTCCGTGCAGTTGAATATATCTACTATTTCTGCGAGAGAATTACCCACTGTATACAATCTAGGTACAAGCGAGTATCTAAATGACTCAGTCCTGATATTATTACGCGACATAACAGGAGAGAACTCGACGGTTTTTTGGGTTATAACCTATTTTTTTGTTTATAAAGATACTGGGTTTTATAAATAAACAAAAACATTATGTCGACATGTGCCATGAATTATAATAATATTTGGATAATTTTTTTAGCGCCGTTTTTGTGAAAAATCACCTCAATGTATGTATAAATATCCCTAGCTGCAGCCACGCCTCAGTAAGGCAAAAATCATCAATACTGACTACACTAGCGCTTCCTCCTAGTATATTATTACTCTGAGAGTATAATGTACAAGTGATTTGTTAATTCACAAACCCGAACGAACAAGAATGAGATACTGAACGATTTTTGCAAGTAAAGATAATCAGAGATATCAGCTAAACGGACCTAAAGCGAAATCGTAACTCCGTTATCAAGAAACGTAAGAGTTAAATAACGTCTTAACGTCAAGTTCAGATTTGCACACCTGTTCATATGACAGAGAGGTGACACTCATTTGGAACACGTGTTTACCTGTTTGCCCCCACGTGAGTGTGACACCGTCACTGAAGGCACCTGTCACCGCTTTTGTTCCGCGGAAACGACAAAAACTTAAAAGTGTTTTATGTCGATGTTTGCAGACCAAATGTAATGAGAGGACCGAGATGATTCTATTTCGGTTTTCACACAAAAGGCTGGGTACACAATGAAGGTTATCAAGTTAAATCAGGAACTACACAAGTAAAGTGAAGTTTGCGCCACGTATCATGCTCAATGACGTTATATATATATATATACACGTTGTAGCGCTCTCAAAGTGGCAAGCAATAATCACGCTAGTTGGTGTGATCGGTGTTTAAGCCGATTTACTACTAAACGGTCACGCGTCGCTTGAGGTCGTTTCAAGCAAGTATGGAACGCAGTCCGAACATCGGATCTGTTTCGTTCATACACATATATTCTATGAATGTATCTTTGTCATACATGACCGATATTTGGATGATGAATTTACTGGTAACGTGTGTGTTTTGCTTGCCACATTTTGTGTTAATATTCTAAGGCTATAACGTGTCTAATATGTAACATCATTGATCATGCTGTGATCCACTCCCACCTGAGTTATCTAGTTAGTAAATGGAGTAATATTACCAAGAAACAAATATCAGAAATACAAGTGATCCAAAATAGAGCCATAAGTAATATATCGTATTTCATTTACGATGGGTTACTACTCATAGACACAGATTCTTTCTTTTTACATTCCGTCAAAATATAACATAACAACTGCCATATTACAAACAAATCAACACTCGTCACACACCAACATTAAACCAGCCTTTAATTCCGACACACGCTAGCACAAAATCAAATACAAATACTTATTGTCATCTACTCACACGACTAAATTTAGAATTAACTCCTTACAATACATTGCATATACACAATACAATGCGTTACTTAAAGAATTAAAACTCCCAGTTGCGAACAAAAAAATATTAGCAAAAGCACTCGAAGGATATTTTCTCGTTAATTTTGTTAATCAGTGATATATCCTTGCTGTAAAACCTATGTATGTGTGAATATCTTTCATATTGTATTTATGATGTTTATCTAATTAATCTCTACTCCTATGAGTCACTTTTTAATGTAATTTTTCGCTTGTTTTCCCGTTTATTTTGTACTCCCCTTTTAAAATGTATATGTCTTTGTAAAAATATTATACTTTTTATTTTACAATTTTGTCCTTCTCGGAATGAGTTTTTTTTAACTCTTAATAAATGAATAAAAGGTATTTTTCTTCATCACTTAAAAATATCTCACCCAATAAACCTTTAGAATCATTTCAAGTACAAATTCATTTGAATGATTTATTAAAATCTCGATTACACCCTCGACTAAATGCGTCGTAACCATATTTTCCACATATCTTTACCTAATAAGAGAATGCGAGGTCATTTTTCTGCCGACTGGATATGAAGCACAATCGGAAATCGGAAAAGTATTTCCCGTGAATGAACGTGTATTCTCAGACAAAGAAAGCCTTTGTAAAAAAATACATTTAATCTTTCATCGATAAGGTTTAGATTTTTCGATTCGAGCTGCAGCCTGGAGGGTGGAGATTGCCCTGACGATAGTCTACCGCGACAGGAATGGGTGGTTAGTCGGAAATATCAAATTAACAAATGACAATTAGTTTTCACCGCCGCGGCAAGAATTATCACAGGCGTATCAAAATATTCTCATAATTCAGAGCACCTCAAAAATCTTCACTGACTTAAATGTCCCGAGAGAATCCAGTTCAAGCTTTGCTGGATGGTATTTAAATCAATTAACGGAATGGCTCCGGCTTATTTATCGGAACTGCGAATTCCTAAAGATTCGAATTCGACCGTAAACACACGAATCAAATACACACATTTTGGCTTTCTAGCACAAGCAAAACTGCAAAATTATTTATCTGTTAATTATTTACGGTAAGTTGGAAATGTGTCCAGAAAAGGTTTCCATGGAATACAATTATTAAATAGAAATCTTTTAAATTCTTTATGAAACCCATACTTGAATATTAGATAAAACGTTCAAAGATGCCTTAGCTGGTTTTCAAACTGCACCTTTTACTGAAAGTTTAGTATATTTTTCATACAATTCAAAAGATTACAGTTAAAAAAATGTATTCGCTGGAAACCTCAGAAATTTTTCTAACTACTCATAAAAAAATTGGAAATAAATCATTTGTAGTATTACTTGTATTGGAATGCTATAAAGTGACGTTTAGTGTCATTATTGAGTGCTGACCCTTAGTACGTATCTTTGAGAGCACGCTACAACGTGTCTGTCTATAGGTGCGTTACGTAATCGCTTCAAACCAATTTGCAGAGGTTCTACATGACCCAATAACCCAAAGAATCACCGTCAGATTAACAGCCCTGAAATTCACCATTTTGACAGGTGTCATCAATTAATAGATAAAACCCAACGTCAATAGATGCCCAAGAATAAAAGACTAGAACCTTTTCAACTTATCATTGAAATACCTAACCGAGATATATTCGTAGATTCTTTAAAAACCGGTAGAGCGTAGAAGAATCAGCCTTCATTAGGCCGCCATCGACATCTTCAAATTCAACAACAGTTCGGTTTGCCAGTTGGCGTAATAATGAAGATTGGTTGTGAAAGGGTAATTTCCAGTTTACGCACAGCACGGTGATTGACAAAGGCTTTTGTGGCGGAAAAAAAAGGCTTAAGTGTTAAACACGGTGACCTTTCCAGTACAAAAGTATATTACGCGTAATTGGGAAAATATTCTCGCGTCGAAAACAGCTTTTTTTGGGCAAGGTTGAAAAGATTCCGTGTGCGTATTTTCTTGGTATCGTAATCAATTACTCAAAGCTTTTTGGTACCTGCCTACAGTGCCTACTCACGCTAAATTGTAAAGATAAAGTAAATAAAAACAAAAGGACTTCCACACGAGTTGGTCTGACGGATTCATTCGTCAGTCAAAAGGTTGCGTAAGAAAACATCGATGAAATAAATAAAACTAATGCACACGGATATTTCCCATGATAATCTTATCTGGAGTTTTAATAGTTTGTAAAAGGGTCTGATGTTGAAAAATTGGCCAAAGACGGAACCTTCGATAAATATATGAATATAATCTGTACATTCTCTTCACCATTTAACAGATTGGTAAAAATACAAAAAAATACATATTGATGTAAGCAAAATAAAACGCTAGGACAATCAATCCATTTAAGAACGTTCTCATCGTGCTATACGAAAATAATTAATTATATTACTAGCTAACTGACCATCACGCCGTTTCCCTGGAGGGGCAGGCAGAGAAGATAGACGGCCAAACAACTCTGTCTTATCACACACTAATAATTATGTTTTATTTTCGTAGAAAGCAATCACTTTGTGGTTTGACATACTTAAAGAAATGAATAAATATTTTTTTATATCACAAACGGATATTATTTTAATTTTTATGGTAAAATGATTAAAATAATATCCGTGGTCTTATACAAAGCTATTTTTTTCATTTATTTTAATAATTATATCGTTTAATACGACCGGTCGGTAGCTGAGTGGAGAACGCGTCGGATTCCCACCCGGGCGTCGTGCGTTCAATTCCTCTGCTGGCTAAGTCCTCCATCATTGCACAAGCAACATCTTCCGCCTTTTATGATGGCGGTAGGAGTTTTTCAAATATTGTCAGGTTATTCGTAACTCGGGAATGTTCGTCTTACTTAAAAAAAAAATAAAAATACATGTACTTTGTGAAACGTCATTTTGATTGATTACTTTTTTATATTATTTAGTTAATACCGCTCAAGAGTCCAAACTGCTCCCAATCGTCTAGAGCCAGACTACGGCATCCCTAATTGGGATATGTTGTGAGGCTAAGGGTGATGTTGGTGGGGAAGAGAAGGGGATGGGGAAGAGGAAGGTCGAGAAGCACCGGGCTATTCAGATCTGGTCACCAAACACGGCTCAAGCCATTTCAAGCAACGTTTCGATTCTGAATGGTGGTCTTTCACCAGGGCGATACTTAGAGTATCTACCACTCTGGAACGTGCCGTAAATATGCTATATATTATTTTACATAAATTAAATGTATCATGACGCATATTAATACAAATAAAATTTATTTGCGCAACCTAGGTTTGAATCCGCGACCTCTGGATTTGTAGTCGAGCGTGTTACCACTTAACCACGCAGGCCGTCAAATATAATACAAAAAAATATTTCTAGGTATAGGTATTATTTTATTTCCAAGAAGTTAAAAAAACACCTATTCTGACACTTAATAACATAGTTTCATTCGCTTTGTAAAAATAATTATTTTACATTATAGTTACTACGGTGATATAGTAGATAAGTAAATAGCGGTAAAATGACATAAGCAAGTACAAAAAAAACGAAATTTCCACAAGATGAAAACTGTCGAAAATTGAGCTCTAGCATTATAAAATTAACACCCATTGTTTCTGAGCGGAATTTCTAGAGCGATATGACTATTTTAAATACGCAACGTCATTTGCATCAAGAGCTATGGAGCTTTGAAAAATATCCGTCCAACTCAAAAAACAAACATATTGTTATATCATATTTAACAGAAATAACTATCGGTCTGTAAGATTTAGAAATCTCCGGCGAAGCCGGATAGTACCTACCTAATACATAGTCATGAGATATTATAAGCAATATTGTTTTTTTTTCCAATTCTTACTTCATTAAAATAAAACTATTCTATACAACTTATACGAGGTTTGAATCAAATCTAAGAGCACTTAACGTACGATAGAAGTACTTATTCAGCATAATGAATATAATGAAGGATATTATACGGAGAATCATACTCTATTCAATTCTCAATCACTTTGAAAATGTTGAAAAATATCTCCGCTCTTCTATTTGTGCGCTGTGAGCATAATAATATTATTACTGTCTGTACGTAGGTTGTACACAAGCTGCTCGGATGAGAAATCACGAATGATCTGCAATTTTTTGCGCTTCCGGGTCTCTTCGAGACTCGCATGTGATACTCTCACTGTTTACGTTAATACAGATGTACCGACATTTCCGCTTGGATGACCACCGAAGATTTTCGTCAAGTTGAATCTGACAAGATACTCTCAAAACGCCCCGGTGAAAGACCACAATTCAGATTAGAAACGTCGCTTGAAATGATTCTAGTCGTGTTTGGTGACCATATCTGAATAGTCAGGAACTTCCCAATCTTCCTCTTCCCCATCTCATTTCCCTCCCCACTACCTTCAACCTCACAACATACTCTAATCAGGAATGCAATAGTCTCACTGGCTCCGGACGGTTGGGAGCAGTTGAGACTCTTGTTCGGTATTTACTTGGAGTAACAATGTATGGAGAGAGAGAGCTAATTATTTTTACCCAACCGACACAAATTTGCGATAAATCACTTTCTCCGGGTTTTCACGTCGTGTACACCATGAGAGAGAAAGAGACAACAAAATATAATATACCGCTTCTATGTACTGTCGCGATGATCTTGGGCTCTTGGATCACCGCGGGACTCCGCCCACATTTTTTATTATGCCACTAAACTTGACACAACTCAACGGTTTTTTAGATTAAATGCTATATTTTTGTTGACAACAATACTGTAAAAAAGTGGTTATACGAATAAACAAAAACATTATATCGATATGTGCTATGAATGGATGCATAAATACCCTAGCCTTAGTCTTGGCCACGTCCAGGTCCACCGAGTCCGGTAAAAATCATCAAAAACTGACTATACTGCCTTAGATAGAAGCCACTCTATATACTCTAAGGGTATTTACTATAAAAAAGAAGAAAAAAAAAACGTTGTTTGAAATGGATTAAGCCGTGTTTGGTGACTAGATCTGAATAGCCAAATACCTTCGTAACCTTCCTCTTATCCAAATCTTTCCCTTTTGCCAACTCCCTTCACCTACATACTCCTCACAACATACTCCAATTGGGGATGGCACAAGCCCACTGGCTTCAGACAGTTGGGAAGAATGCAAGGCTGATGTAAGCGTAAAGAATAGGATTAAAAAGGGAGGCTTATATGGTTTAGGCACGTAGAGCGGATCAACGAAGAAAGGAGTGTGAGAAGAATATATGACGCAAAAGTGAATGGTAGAATAAGTAGGGACGCCCGAGGAAGACACGGCACGATCAAGTGAATCAAATGCTCGAGTCGGGCCATGACAAGAGTCAAAATAACAGAAGAGTATGTATGAATGTGAATAAAGCAAGGAGCCTGTGTCAAGACAGAGTTGTGTGGCGGTTTTCCATCTCTGCCCACCCCTGCGGAGAAACGGTGTTGTTTAGTTAGTTAGTTAATCTCGAGGAGTATGTGGCCCCGACACTGAAACATGAACGAAAAAAAAAAATCCTAGTTGCAAATAAGTATATAAAAATACGTCAATAATAACACTTGGGTGATTTACTTAGCGCGATTTTTAGTGAAATATCACCACAACGGCGCTCGAGTAACTAATATTGCTATAGGTAAATCTCTAGTGATAAAACCATATATCTACCCAATAAGAATTAATTAAACAATTATCGTACAATTGAACATTATTGAATAATACCATATCCGTTTGATTCTCAGGAATTGCATTTGATATTGACTGACAATTAGAGATGGTCGACATCAGAATTGGGTGTACCTGCGGTTCCAGTTACCGGTGACCGGCGAGGAACCGGTTATTTATCCAGTTCTTTTTGGAACCGGTTCCTGGGGCCAGAAAAGTTCCGCAAAGGAGATTTTTTCTAAAAGTACTACCAAATCGACTAAAGTTTCCCGCCAAAAAACCAAGGACTAGTCGGTAGAGATTTGAAAACGAAAAGAACTGGAACTGGTTGAGACTCGCCCAAAAAAAACACGAAAAGAACGGACAAAGGATATCTAGCTAACTAACTAACCATCGCGCCGTTTCTCCGCAGGGGTAGGCAGAGAGGACGGACCGCCATACAACTCTGTCTTGGCACACACTTCTTGCTTCATTTACATTCATACATCGTCTCATACATACTCTTCTGTTATTCTGACTCTAATAGCGTCCCTTTCTTGATCCTATCCATTACGCTCATATCAGCCTTGCATTATTTCCGGATATCCACATTTGTAATACGGTCATACATGGTTTTACCGCACATCCGTCTCAAAGATCTCATTTCCACAGCATTCGGTCTACTTTCATCTATATTTTTATAAAATTTGGAACCGGTTCCTCGGAGAAATAGGTTCATTTTAACCGGGACAGGAATATCGAACATCTGACAATAGTGATTACAAAAGTTTATTTGCTTAGAGACGACACGTGACTTTTGAATTTGTGACGCTCTTAAAAACTGCTTAGTCACTGTGCGGCTTTTGATAGAAAAAGCATAATTACGCAAATAAATTAAATAATCCTCGAAGTAAAACAACTGGAAGATTTGTGTGTTTAGCGAAGAAGCTCAATACAAGAGAATGACTCAGCGACAACCCAAAATGGCGTTAAACGTCACTTTGTGGCATTCTAATACAAGCAATACTAAAAATGATTTATTTTTAAATGTTCTATGGATAGTTAGGAAAATGTTAAGGTTTCCAGCAAATAAAAAAGGCTGTAATCTTTTAAATTCCATTTAAAACATATTAAAATGTCGATAAATGGTGCAATTTGAAAACCGGCGCAGCCATTTTAGAACGTTATACCTAAAATTCCAACATGAATTTCATAAATAATTTTAAAGATTACTGTTAAAAATATATATTCACAGGAAAAACCTTAGACATTTGCTTAACTACCCGTATGGAATTAATAGATAAATCATGTGTAGTATTGATTGTATTAGAAAACCAAATATTGTGTATTTTTGGGTGCTGACCCTTAATGGTCGAGTGGTAGATCTCTTTGGATCGCCCTGGTAAAATGCCAGCATTCAGTATCGAAACGTTGCTTTTTAATGGCTTTAACCGTGTTTGGTGAACAGATTTTAATAGCCAGGTAATTTCCAACCTTCCTCTTCCCCATCTCCTTTCCACTCCCCACTACTTTCAGTCTCACAACATACCCCAATTGGGGATGTCATGGTTCTACTGGCTCCGGGCGGTTGAGAGCAGTTGGGACTCTTGTGCGGATCACTGTAAAAATATTTTTTAATTTTTTTAAAGTCGTCGCGAATTCTGTTCTCTGCAAGTCAAGTCCTTCACCATTTAACAATTTCAGCTTTTAAATATGGTAGTACGAGAAAAAAAAAAACACTAAATCTGTTACTTCTCTTCCGAGACGTACAACAATAAAATACATAACAAATTGTATTAAGTGAAAAAAATTTTTAAAATACATACGAAATTGGACTTTTTTAACAAGCCATTTTCCCAAATCATTACCTATTACAGTGGGATTCTTAAGGACGATGCAATTTTCCTTCAGCTAGGACGGATAAAATCGGATCGTCTCTGGGACCCTTGAGCCTACTTCCCAACCTTCCTCTTCCCCATCTCCTTCCCCTCCCCACTACCTTCAGCCAAACAACATACCCTATTTGGGGATGCCATAGTCTCACTGGCTCTAGACGGTTGGGAGCAGTTCAGTTTGTGCGGTATTCATATAAAAAATGAAAATAAAAACAAATTATAAAAAAATCGTTTTGTAATTCTGGCGGAAATGATTAAGCCGTTGCCACAAAAACAGCAATAAGAAATCTCACGTGACGTGCTGATGCAGAAGTGTCCAATCCACTGTATAGTGTATAGTCGTGTTTGCATTCTTCAAGCGATCTAATGGGTGATGCAATTTGTAACCTATCAAAAGATGTTAATTCATTTGAGCGCTATTCGATTTTAAACGTATATTAATAATGGTGTGGGTTTTATTTTATTTATTTTATGTGCACGCTTTAAACCGTAGCGAAAAAAATGAATTGCAATAAAATTTAAAATAAAAATAAATTTGAATAAATTCTAAAAATTCCTTCGATGCATTCGTTATCTCTTTGCATTTTTTGTTTACATATTAAATCCACTTGATATGCGCATTTTATATTTTATTTGAGTAGATAGTTTCAAGGTGAATTTAGCCATAGTTTTTAAGTTTTGTAAAGCGCCCTTGGGGTGATTTTTCACAAAAATTGCAATTAGTAAATTAGTCAAGTATTATCATTATTTGTTTAGTTACTACCCAGCTTCGTCCGAGTTGTTGAACACCTTTTTTTAATCAAAATCGTTTTTCTCATTGAACAGACATATCTTTTTTTCAGTTAAATGGATATCTCAAAGCGCCATAGTGAATGCTAGAGGTTGCGAGCTGAAAATACCTGACCTAGAAATTCCAGGCAGAAAGAGTTTTTGCTGCTAAAGCAAACAGATGCTTGAAATGTCTTCAGCCGTGCTTGGTTACCAGATTTAAATAGTCAGGTACCTCCCAACCTTTCTCTTACCCATATTCCCTCCCTCACTTCCTTCGGCCTCACAACATACCCCAAATGGGGGTGCCATAGTCATGCCACTGACTCCGGACAGTTGGGACTCAAATTAAAATAAAATCTACCTTAATTTGTTAAACAAAATTTTGATAAAAATAAAAACTTACATACTAGATGTAACTTGATTTGTTAAGAAATAATATTTGTTGCTTTAATCCACCCATTTCAAATAGAGAATAATGTCTGCTGAATATATTGTAGTTAGGTACTTGATTGGATTTCAAAACGATTCTTCTTCAAATTTGATAATTTCAATCAACATCAGTTACAAATTTGAATAGTTAACACTCGTGCGGTCGTACATAATCGCAAAGGAAATTATTTATAGAAGACAGTTGTAAATAAACATTAGTTCTACTTAGCACAGCAACACTGTAAAGCTACTTTGGAAAGGTCTATCAAAGTTGACAATTACATTTATTTATCTAACAATTTATACTATGTATATTTGACTAGATAATAGCGTATTGGCTTATTACTCTCAATGGAAATTAAATAATAACCAGCGATAAATGATCAACATCAAAACACTCGGAACAAAATGCGTAGGTTCATTACGAAGAAAAAAAAACTTCTTAACAACTGTAATCTTTAGCCATAATATATTATAGATGAACCCGGTTAGTAGTAAGCTGTTAATTCCTTGTAAGTAGTGATAAGGCGTCATGACTGATTCAATTAAAAAATTGCAACGTCAGTCTACGTAATAAGCTCGCGTCACCAGTTCCTACGTATTACGTATCTATTTCCTACTGGCACTGGGCGTTGACGATAATTTGAAACCACGCAACTGCCGTTATCGTTGGCAATTGTCAACTGTTGCATACTATAACCGTTGGAAATAACGCCGACTCTGACACGATGAAATTGATTTTAATAATAATAATCCCCCGTTGGGAGAGTGGAAACAGTTGGTTCGTTGGTGGCGATGGGGTGTTATTTTATAACAGCTATATATTACTTGCCATCGGTAAATTCACTTGACGCTAGGCGCTACGTATCAATCGTTTCGGATAGGAAAATCCACAAAGACGTCTAGCAGGGTGGTATACAACCAAAAGATCATTCCAAATTACGCATAATATCGTTCACGGAGTATACACTCTTACACTTTGTCGAATACAAAATTCTAACTTATTCCGCGATCCATACGTTCGTTACCACTGTTATACGTTTTTAATTGGTACTTCTTGTTCTTTGAGATAATATAGTTAACGACATAATATAAAACGAAATCCATTAATTTTCTCGCAGATCAATCTTAAAAGGTTATAAATCATTTTCTGGAATTGTGGAATTCTTGTGGAAAACAGATGACGAATATCGTGACGTATGAATGAAAGTGCGGATCTATTCCGAACTCAGAGCAATAATATATAGGAGGGAGCGCTTCTGTACCATCTGTAGTCAGTATTGATGATTTTTGCCGGACTCGGCTAGACCTGGGCGTGGCTTAGACTAGGGCTAGGGTATTTATACATCTATTCATAGCACATGTCGACATAATGTTTTTGTTTATTTTTATGACCACTTTTTCACAGTATTGTTAGTAAAAAAATCAGCATATAACCTAAAAAACCGTTGGGTTATGTTCAGTTAAGTCGCATATCAAAACGTGTGGCGAAGTCCCCGGAGACGCGGGAGACGGAGAACATCCTTACAATACATTCAAGCGGTGTGATATTTTGCGTATTTTTTGCTGTCTCTTTCTCTCTCATGGTGTACGACGTAAAAACCTGGAGAAAGTGATTTATCAAAAAAAATTGTATGGGTTGGGTAAAAAGAATTAGCTCTCTCTCCATATATTGTTACTCCAAGATTCCGAACAACGTTTTGAAATATCACGAAATCACAGTGGCGTAGAAATAAAATTTGAAACATTTATCAACCCCTTCCCCCTACCCTTTGAAAACGAGTGAAATAAATAAATAAAGGTTTTAATTGAGGAAAGTAGAGTTGAGATAGAAGTTTCCTCAAAATGTCCTCCCCAACACAGGTGAACCTCCTAGCCTGGAGGACAGTGTGCATTATTTTGAAAAAATATCATGTCAAGTAAATATATATTTTTTTAAGTGACGTTGTGGGCGTGTTCGTGTGCCCAATCAAGCACAATTTTCCTTACTTCTGGTGAAATTGATTTCAAATCTCGAAATTCTTTCTTGAACAGATATTCAATTTCATTGTCCTGTCTGGGACCCAGGAGTCAAAAGGTTTTATATAGATAGATTGACGACTTCAGGTTTCTTTAAAACATACTTCTTTCACACTTTTATAGATAATTTGTTCACTGGAAAAAAATAAATTATATTGGCATTTGCGAGCTTTATTTTATAGAACATCATTAAGTTCTTTAGTAATATAAGTACGTACGTACGAGTGCGAACTTTTCAAATTTGTATCTCATATTAATTTACAAATTTAAAAAATAATCTTTTCAAATCCCTACAATGTATTCAAGTAAAGTTGTGCTAAACGATGTCTATAGATTTAAAATGAATATATTATTTTTCAGTGGCTCCACCATAGTTTGACAATGGTTTCGAAAGACAAAACAGCTATCATCCATAAACAAAACCATACGATGTCTTCCTCGGGCGTCCCCGACTTGTTCTTTCATTCACTTTCGCATCATATGTTCTTTTCACACTCCTTTCTTCGTTCATTCCATCTACACGCTAAAACCATCGAAGTGTCTCTTTCTTGCTCCTATTTATTACGCTTCAATCAGCCTTGCATTCTAACCGGATATCCACATTTTTAACACGGTCATGTGCATGGTTTTACCTCACTCACGCCTCGGGTAACTCATTTCCACAGCATTCAGTCTACTTTCATCCTTCCTCTGCCAGTTCCGCGTCTCACTGCCATACATTTTCCCTCCCTAAGCACGAGAACTTTCTCAATTAGGGAGGTAATTATCATTAACTAGAAATTAGACATTGTACATTTATTCAATTTATATTATACCTACTGTTTGTATTAAGTAAAAATGTTTAAATAATAAATAAATAGGGGTTGGTATAAGCACTCCAGTTTTTATGTAAAGCGGCCTCAAGGTGATAATTTTAAAAAAATGGGGCTATGTTAATTAGCCAAGTATTTTAATTGCTTAAAATTAACTTCCAACATAAACAGATAGGCAGTAGATCGACGGGCAAGGGTATTAGACCGTGTAGCGTGTGTGGCCGGTTATATTGTAAGGCCCGCTCCAGATAAGCCAGCGGACCTTGCCCGCCCGGTGTCTGGCCCGTGTGAATCATGCACGCGCCGAGAGGGTTTCCCGACGCGAGGTCCAACTTCCAAAATGTACAAATTTCGAAATTAGACATCTTACTATCGAGCACGTTGTGACCCCGATAGCGTCGAGATTTCCCGTTCTACCGCGCCGTGTGCCGCAGCGGAAAAACCTCTCGAACGGTGAACTCTGGCCTAGTGAAAATTGCTAAACTTTTCTTGGACGATTTCTACATCCAAGTGGTTAGTGTCAGCTGGCAAAGTCACATTCAAGAGGAAATATAAAGCTCTGAAATATTCATTTAATCATAATTAAACCTTTATTTTATTTTGTAGTATTTACTTGTTGTGCATTAAAGTTTACTAAAGTATCTAATTCTATCATTTTCTTTTTGACTAAATAATAATATTTTAACTTTTATACTAGTTGTTATATTGATTTATATGTATTTTAAATTTATTGATTTTTCCTTCACTTACCTCAGAACAGGTTCTTATGGCCTAGTGAGGTAGGTAATGTAAAAAAATAATGTAAGAAACAAAAAGTTAATGATCAATTGATTGTAATTTGGATGGTTTCCGGCAGCGCATTATAACATTTCATCCCTTTATAAAGTAAGCTGTTTTGTGAATTGGCTTTATTTATCTTTCATCACAAACGTTAAAAAAAAAAGATATTTCAAAGATTCATAGCTCACGATGAAAATGACTTCAAAAGCTGAAACGATTTCAATCATCTTGAAATTCAAGACAAAACAGGCTGTCGCGCGGTGGTAAATCACCGTTTGATAGTTTTTGCCGCTTTAGACAATGACGTTACATATATAGTCACGTTATAGCCTTAGAATATTAACACGAAATGTGGCAAGCAAAACACACACGTTACCAGTAAATTCATCATTCGAATATCGGTCATGTATGACAAAGATAGACATTCATAGAATATATGTGTATGAACGAAACAGATCCGAAGTTCGGACCGCGTTCTATACTTGCTTGAAACGACCTCAAGCGACGCGTGACCGTTTAGTACTAAATCGGCTTAAACACCGATCACACCAACTAGCGTGATTATTGTTTGCCACTTTGAGAGCGCTACAACGTGTCTATATATATGTAACGTCATTGGCTTTAGACATACCTAGTATCGCCCTGGTGAAAAAGATCACCATCCATCATGGAAAAGTCGCTCGAAATGACTTTAGCCGTGTTTGGAGACTAGATTTGAATAGCCACACTTTCCAACCTTCCTCTTTCCCATATCCTTCCCTTCTCCAGTACTTTCAGCCTCGCAACATACCCCGATTGGTGATTCAATACTCCCACTGGCTCCAGACAGTTGGCGCCTTTGTGCGATATTCACAGTTAAAAAAAACAATCTTTTGAATCGCGTTTTTTTTTTTTTGTATACCGCACAAGTCTCAACTGCTCCCAACCGTCTAGAGCCAGTGAGACTATGGCATCCCGAAAATAGGGTATGTTGTGAGGCTGAAGGTAGTTGGGAGGGGAAGGAGATAGGGAAGAGGAAGGTTAAGAAGTACCTGGCTATTCAGATCTGGTAACCAAACACGACTAGTAAAGCCATTTTAAGAAACGTTTCGATTCTGAATGGTGGTTTTTCACCAGGGCGATACTTAGAGTATATACCACTCTGGAACGTGCCGCGAATATACTTTTTATTATTTTTGCATGAATTAAATGTGTTATGACACATATAAATTAAATAAAAGTTATTGACGCACGCCGGGTTTGAACCCGCGACCTTTGGATTCGTAGTCGAGCGTCTTACCACTCGACTATGGAGGCCGTAACAACTTAACTACGGAGAGTCTGAATTCCGCAGTTTCACCGCCCACCCTTGCGGGACACGGCGTCAGGGGTAATCAACCGGCACGTTCTGATCACGAGTTGTGTCCGCAGCAGGCGGAATAAGACGATCTCGCGACCATTCCCAACGTGCAAAAGCAAACAGACGACACTACGAATATATTTGCCCGGGACCAACACGCAGCACGGCAATAATGCCAGGCGAGATGATGATTCTCTGCCGAAACTGTTTGCACGCCATTACGAATAAATCGACTGTAGATGTGTGATTTCAAATGGTCTACGCCTCCGCGGCGCAGTGATTGGGACGCTTGACTTCGATTCCTGCAGCAGTTCAATAATGTTTCGACATAGAATTATTTCAAAGCATACTACCCGTTTTTCTGAAGCGGCAAAAACTATAGAACGGTGAGCTATGGCGTCATGAAATTTTCAAAACGAGGAATCATTTATTGTATTTTCGTAGAAAGCAATCACTTTGTGGTATTATGAAATTAAGACAAGACAGATTTTAGATACTCATGGTATCGCCCTTTAGCCGAGTTTGGTGACCAGACATGAATAGCCAGATACTTCTCAACCTTCCTCATTCCCATCTCCTTCCCCTCCTCGCTACTTTCAGTCTCACAACATACCACTATCGGGTTTGTTGTGAGACTAAAAGCAGTTGGAAGTCCGTTTTTTTTCACTTCAAATCTCGGATGAAACCGGGTTGCAAAGCCATAAAACTGTTGATGGGCAATTCTAATTTGTTTGTAAACTTACAGATATTGATATTTCACAAAAATTGTGCTATATAAATTAGCCAAGTATTATCATTATGTAAAATATTAACGTGCTTATAAAGATGATAGATTCTTGGAGGCCTTCATCCAGCAGTAAAAGATAGTGAAATGATG
The DNA here is from genome assembly GCA_022651775.1 of Drusus annulatus. Classification (NCBI taxonomy): domain Eukaryota; kingdom Metazoa; phylum Arthropoda; class Insecta; order Trichoptera; family Limnephilidae; genus Drusus; species Drusus annulatus. The sequence continues at coordinate 327,746 of JAGWCC010000169.1, forward strand.
ATGAGAGTTGTTGAAAAAAAATCCCTTTAAGGCATCAGAACTAAAAGGTTACATATTGTCGTCGAAAATGCAAAAGGGCTGAAGCGCCATTTTGGGAAGTTTACACCAGAGCACTTAAATTATTTTTGTTTTGCTTTAAAATTCACGAGTTTTAACTAGGATAATTCAATGCTCTCACTGAGTTACCTGAAGCGACAAAAAGCTGAAAAAAGCCTCAAACTTCTATCAAGCCTTCTCCTAAATGGTAAATATATTTTAGATGGCTGAAGGGCCACAAAAGTCTTCAGAATCAAACGAGAGTCAGAGCTTTCGATGCAGAAAAGAGAACTGATCAAAAATGCATATTTAACTAATTTTTCACCAAAGTGTCGCATAAGCCTTTTTGTCTTTCCAGTGACGATATCTATTTAATTCGTATTTCAGAAGAAATTGATACTAAATGCGATTTTTCCACAAAATGCGGCTAATCATTACGTTGTTCTTCGTTTGTGTTAGTAATTATTTCATTTTTGATTGATAATCGCGTCGGTGGGTGGGTACCTACCGGACGAATTCGAAGTAAATACGTCAACTATTTTGGCATGGGAATTGAAAATAATACGCGGAGACGTCTGGTAATTGCCAAATAAACAACATAAAAAGCGGCCAAGGAAGTTTAGTATGGAACGCGGCAATGCAAAGATGACCATGTTTGTTGATGTACCACATTTCCCAGTACGGTACACACGGGTCTAGAAAAGAGACTTCAAAAACTCTAAAACAACATACAACTAGTGATGGGAAAGCGAGAAGTTTTTTTGAAAGGTTAGGTAGGTAGGTACCTAGTGTCTATAATTTTAAAGAATTAATACCGCAAGCCGTCTTCTGTCACGTTCGATGGAAAAGTTGCTCATACATACAAATGTTTGAAATTGTCTTCCAATTACAGTCCTTCACGATTTACTCACTGCGCTCCTTTTGATCTGTGTGTCGTGACTAAACCACGCGGGAGCGGGTTTTTATCTGCTAGTTTTATAGTATTAATACCGCAAGCCGTCTTCTGCCACGTTCGAAGGAAAAATTGCTCATACATACAAAAGTTTGAAATTTTCTTCCGATTACGGTCCTTCACGATTTACTCAGTATGTTCCTTTTGATGTGTGTGTCGTGACTAAACCACGCGAGGGAGGGTTTTTATCTACTAGTGTCTATAATTATTCAAATAATTATTATCTGTGAAGCTAGCAGTCCACAATGGAGTGCTTATACCAACCCTGATGTATAGCAGTGAGTTACTAATTATAAATGGTGGTATTATGTATATTATTAACCCTTTGTATTATTGTAGTAAGAGTAGCAGGAGGGGGAATGCGGGAAACTCCATTAATCGAAGACTGAACGCTGTTGGCGCAAATAAAGCAAAGAAGCGAAGCTAGCAGTCCACAATGGAGTGCTTATACCAACCCTGATGCATGGCAGTGAGGCGTGGAACTGGCAGAGGAAGGATGAAAGTAGACTAAATGCTGTGGAAATGAGATGCTTGAGAAGTATGTGTGGTAAAACCACGAATGACCGTGTTAAAAATGTGGATATCCGGACAGAATGCAAGGCGTAATGAACAGGATCAAAAAAGGGAGGCTTAGATGCTTTGGGCATGTAGAGCGAATGAACGAAGAAAGTAGCGCGAAAAGAATATATGACGCCAAAGTGAATGGAAGAGGAAGTCGGAGACGCCCGAGGAAGACACGGCACGAGTCGGAATAACAGAAGAGTATGTATGAATGTGAATGAAGCAAGGAGTGTGTGCCAAGACAGAGGTTGTATGGCGGTCCATCCTCTCTGACTACCCCCTAGTTTCATGTCCCGAAAAGAAAAACTCTCTGATTAAAAGTAGCCTGGTCAAATTTTAAGAATTTCCCCCTAATACGAAATGAGTTATAGCTGACACAGAGTATCGTACCATACATTAGGTATATTATTTATATTTTCTCGCATGTATGTAACGACGAGCGACATCGTTTAATTCAATAACGATGCGTCTTCATGTCAGAATTTATCACTGGAAGACGTCGATTCAATATTATTATTAAAATTTGGCATTACAGATATCTGTATCTTTGTGTGCGCAGTGCGATAGCGACCAATTCGCCTATCAAAGGTTGTCGGTAACAAATATTTTTTCCCAAGTACACGATATAAATATAAAATGAGTAAGCGTGCGCGGCTCAACGACACCCCAAAAACAACCGACATAAACACACAAATATGTCGTGAAAGTTTCCGACGCATTCACATTTAAAATATGCAAATCAAATTTGCATACCTAAACACCAAAATGTACTCTTACATAATATTAATCTAAGAAATATTTTCCGGTTAGGTACTTGCATAAATTGGAACGATGTAAGTGTGATTTATCGTATCCCCCCTTAGAATATAATTTATTGTCATAAAAAAAACACGTAAACAAAGATTCGTGCGCGAAGAAAAGGGAACTGACGATTCGCCGCGGTGGATCTAACAATTGCATCCAATCTTCCTTCATTACGACACATAAAAAATGTTATACGAATTGAAGTAACACTTAATTGACCCTCGCACAACAAACACCAAATGTTTGTCCGTCGCGCACATTCCGACATTCCTGCGAATAAATCCGCGTCACAGATGATCGAAACAGCTTTAAACAAGTCAAAAAGTCTACTTACAATCTTCGCACAGTCCCATTTCGGCAAATCTCTGGTTTAATCACAATAAAAAGGCACTTTTTGTAGAGAGAAAAGTAAAACACTGACATAGGTTAGATTCAACAAGTAACTATGGATATTATTTGCAGTTTGACAGCTGACAGCGTTGTGGGCGACGCTGGCGACATCTGTCGGAGGCGGAGCGAGACTGCGATCGTCGAGTCACGTGTTGAACACAATGTCGTCGGACGTAGGTACATAGTTGTTTTTATTTTTAAAGTATTTACTATGTACCCATTTCAGATATACGGCATACGGGCAGTGAGGCAATGTAGGAACAATACACGTCCATAATAAAACGCACAAAGTTAAACGAAGATTAAGTTAAAGTAAACAAGAGGCGCTATTGAGACATAATATTTGGCGTGTTGACGCTAAATGATATTTTCGTCGCACGGACTTTATGGGTTTTGACATTTTTTTGCACATACACTTTTCTCGTAATAGTAAACAAGCTTTTCTAAGCAGGAGGAAAAACAACAAAAAAATAGATGCATCTTCAAGTGACAAGTTTAGTGTGTGTTGTCGCTTTATTTGACTTTTACACAATCTTCTAGAAATTGGGAAACAAAACAACATAATTGTTTGTTCTTCTGGAGAATATTATCTAAATTTTTCTGAAAAGGTCCGAACAAAACCAGATTTTAATGGGGAGAATAAAATATATTAAAACATGGCAATAAAGCCGGTATAATTATTGCGCTGAATTCATGTTTAAAGTTGAGAAATGGCTCGTGGATAGCGAAGGGATTTGCTACTATTACCGTCTTATCACCATAAAATTTAAACTAAAAACTTCAAAACTATTATCTGCAGATTAGGCATTTCTAATTGATTACTTCGCAGCTCGCCGTAGATAAGCTAAAGCTTACGGCCATTTTTATAGAATATTTTCAATGTACGATTATTCTAATTTCCGTTTTTTGGCTGTTATACTTTCAGAATTTGTAACGTAGTGTTTTAAAAGTTTAGTAATCCGAAAGGCAGGGGCGGATTTAATCATTTGGGGGCCCTAATCAAACTACCATTGAAAACATATTGTTAACAAAGATTTTAATCAAAATGGCAAAGGAATTTTTAAGGACTGTCGTTTTTGCATAATTCCAAATTTCAGGCACTGTATGATCTTTGATAGTTACATTGCATGGAGATTAGGGTGAGAAAAAGGCGATTATTCATACGATGAAATTGAACATTAAAAAATTCTTAATTTAAAATTGCATTGGAAAGAATTGCTGTTCCTCAATCATCACTCTACTAATAATGGGTATCACTCTCCACTGTACAGAATGTTGAGACTTGTTAACTCAAGCTATGGTCTTGAAATTTTTTGTACCAGTCTAAATTATTTTTGTCATTCTTTTCGACTCTACCAAAACCTTGTTGAGGCTTTGACTCGAATGTTCTTTCAAATGTATATTTTTGTCATTGCTTCATTAAAATATTGTGTGTGCTGTTCTTTCTCTGTTGCTCTTTTTCCCTCCATTTCGTGTTATGTATATTTTGTAATTCGAAAAGGTCCGTTAGTATGAAAATAAATAATACTTTGGTGCGTATCTCTCCCGAAATGACATGAACTACCAATCGCTGTAGTACCTGGAGGAAATGTTTCCACTGCGGTCCATCGTGACATTCTCGGACGAACTCTTAGAGTATATAGAGTGGTACCCCTTTTTCACAGTATTGATATCAACAAAAATACAGCATATAACCTAAAAACCGTTTAGTTGTGTCAAGTTTAGTGGCATAATAAAAAATGTGGGCGGAGTCCCGCAGTGACCCAGGAGCCCAAGATCATTGTGACAGTACATAGAAGCGGTGTATTATATTTGTTGTCTCTTTCTATCTCATGGTGTACGACGTAAAAACCCGCAGAAACTGATTTATCACAAGTTTGTACAGGTCAGGTAAGAATAATTAGCTCTCTCTCCATACATTATTACTCCAAGGACGAACTAGATAATGGTAGTTTTTTTAATGTTTTTAATCTTGCTATTGAGCAGTAGTTACTATGTTATAGAAATCATGTATATTTAAAAATATTTACCGAAAATTTACATATGTTCAAAAAACTTATTAATTTTAAAATGTTATAATTTTAAAATATTTAGTTAGTAAAAAAACTATCTTTGTTGTTTTCCATTGTTGTAATTACTTCATTATTAGAGACTGTTGTCAATGGCAATTAAGCTCTTATTATTGTATGATAAACTTTTTCACGATTATTAAAAAGCGACAGAGAAAACAAAATATCAGTTGATGTTCTTTCGATTTTTCAAAACTACTTTTGCGCACCGTCGTGCCGGTAAATCCTCCCCTGATGAAAGATATTCATAATCCGAAAGGTTTTAAATTCTTTCTCCTGCAAAATTTAATTTTAAGCTGAAAGGTGCTTGGCCTACGATGGATTTAACCTGCAGAGGATTGACCCCACAACGATAATAACAAAAATCAGACGCCTAGTACCACTCGGCCACAGGTTGGACTTCATTTCTATTTCGGTAAACAACTTTAAACCAAAATTAGACATTAAAACAAGAATACGACTAAATTATAAAAATGCGCAAAGTAAGGTATACCTCAAGGCCCTTGACCTAGGCCTGAGATAGTGAAGTTGGTAGAGTAGGTCAGTGTTCCCAGTCGATTTATTCTGGGTTCCTAGGTAGGTACTGGCTAACAGTTTGAAATTAAACATTATCATAATATGTCGATAGAGGAAACCAATAAAGGCGGCAGTTGGTTGATGCCTATTCGCGTAGTTTAAATACAAATGATCAAAATCAAGAATTTACGTAATACCCGACAAGGGTCAGTGAGACTAATGCGACATTCCTCGCCGATTCATATTTATGCTCTACCACGAACTAACTAACCATCACGCCGTTTCCTCGCAGAGTGGTAGATACTCTAAGTATCGCCCTGGTGAAAGACCACCATTCAGAATCGAAAAATGTCTTGAAATGGCTTTAGCCGTGTTTGGTGACCAGATCTGAATAGCCAGGTACTTTCCAACCTCCCTCTTCCCAATCTCCTTCCCCTCCCCACTACCTTCAGCCTCACAACATACCCTATTTGGGGATTCCATAGTCTCACTGGCTTTAGACGGTTGGGAGCAGTTGAGAATCTCGTGCGGTATTCATATAAAAAAGGGGTAGGTAGAGAGGACGGACCGCCATACGATTCTGTCTTGGCACACACTCCTTGCTTTCTTCACATTGATACATCGTCTCATACACACTCTTCTGGTATTCTGACTCTTCACGTGGCCCTTGATTGGTATAGTATTTGATTCACTTGATCATGCCATGTCTTCCTCGGGCGTCTCCGACTTCTTCATCTATACACTTTCGCATCATATATTCTTTTCACACTCTTTTCTACGTTCATTCGCTCTACATGCCCAAACCATCTAAGCGTCCCAAAAACCTCCCATGAGAGGTTTGTGAATTTAAACTAACAAACTCATCTGCTGCCACACAAATAGCCATAGAAATGGCCATGATACCATGTTAGGTATCTCTTCGTGTAAGATCAAAGAAACGAATCAATAAATTAGGAGTACGTAAGCAATATGTTTTTGATATAACCGTCACAATTTCCACTCTCACGTGGGACTACAATAGCCGCAAGAATTCCAATATTATCGGATGCCGTCCTTCATAACAAAAAATAAACAGAGGTCACCCACAGTTTAAATGAACTGCCGACCATCGAAGACGGACCCAAGAGAAACTCATCTAAACCCTCAATAAACATCACGACGCTACTCCGAAGGGATAGACAGAGTGGAAGAAACGCCACACGAAGGTATTCTATCCTGACCTTGGAGTAACAATGTTTGGAGAGAGAGCTCATTATTTTTACTCAACCTATACAAACTTGCGATAAATCACTCTCTCCGGGTTTTTACGTTGTACACCATGAGAGAGAAAAAGACAACAAATATAATACCCCGCTTCTATGTACTGTCACGATGATCTTGGGCTCTTGGGTCACCGCAGGACTTCGCCAACATTTTTTTATTATGCCACTAAACTTGACAAAACTAAACGGTTTTTTAGTTATATGCTATATTTTTGTTGATAACAATATTGTGAAAAAGTGGTCATACGAATAAACAAAAACATTATGTCGATATGTGATATGAATGGATGTATAAATACCCTAATCTTAGTCTTAGCCACGCCTAGGTCCGCCGAGTCCGGTGAAAATCATCAAAAACTGACTACACTGCCTTGGATAGGTACCACTCTATATACTCTAAGGTTGCACATAACTCAGAGTAAATAGCTAACATGAAGGCATTGTTATATTATAGTTGTTACACGTTACTAGTTAATCGATTTACTGCGGCCCGTTCACGCTGAACTCTGGGGGTCAAGGAGGAAGCGAAGTGTCCCCAGCTTGCAGTCTCTAGGAACACATCTTGTGAAACGTCTAGAAATACGCACAATTTCTAGCTTAATGCAGCGACGTGGCTGTTTACACGAAATATTGAAACGTCGCGTTAACTGGAAGAAATTATTCCAAGTAACTATCACACCTTAGGGTAGGTAGAGAGGATGGTCCGTCACACCATTACTTCAGTATTAGTTTCACTTGATCGTGGCATGTCTTTCCACACTCCTTTCTTCGTGCATTCGCTCTACATGCCTAAACCATCTGAGCGTCCCTTTCTTGATCCTATTCATTACCCTCACATCAGCCTTGCATTCTTTCTGGATATACACATTTTTAATACGGTCATACATGGTTTTACCGCACATACGTCTCAAGGATCTCATTTCCACAGCATTCAGTCTACTTTCATCCTTCTTCTGCCAGTTCCACGCCTCACTGCCATACATCAGGGTTGGTATAAGCACTCCATTGTGGACTACTAGCTTCGCTTCTGTGGGCAATTTCTCATTTGCGCCAACAGCGTCCAGTCCTCCACTAATGGAGTTTCCTACATTATTTATATTTTAGATGGCTGAAGGGCCATAAAAGTCTTCTGAATCTAACAAGAGTCAGAGCATTGGATGCAAAAAGAATAACTGATCAAAACTGCATATTTACCTCATTTTCAACCAAAGTGTCGCTTAAGCCCTTTTGCCTTTCCATCCTTCTCAGTCTACTCTGTATATTATCTTCAATCTCCGGAAGTGTATTCACCACGCAAAAGCCTCAAGAGTTTAACGTTTGTATGGAGGAAAAGACTCGAACCCAATAATATCCAAAGTAAAGCCAAAATTTTGTGAACAAAATTGATCAAGCACGCTTTGAAAATGTTTCAAACCTGTCAAAGCATTCAACGAGTATTCAAGTGCTTATTTTTTTATAGATATGAAGAGGTTTAATAGAAAATAATAAAAAACAGCTTTGATAAGTACGAATTCATTAAATATTTATTTATTTATTTATTTACGCCCGTTACAGGCTTTTACATACATGTAAACATTTTATTTTTTTTTAAACAACAACCTCATAAGTGCAAAAATTTATGTAAAAAAATAAATAAAAAGAGTATTGAATAGTAGATACAAAAATAATCAATAATATTCAATAAATAACAGATATGAGGAATACTCTATTGACCTTGTTGTTGGATAGAGCGATCAAAATGATCGGTCGTGTAAATATCCGTATATTTTACTGATGGGCTTCCTCAACTGGTCGATTCAAAGACTGATAGTTGGGTAATAACTTGGAGTAACAATATATGGAGAGAGTGTTAATTATTTTTACCCAACCTATACAAATTTGGGATAAATCACTTTCTCCGGGTTTTTACGTCGTACACCACGAGAAAGAAAAAGATAGCAATTTTTCCCAAATTATCAGACCGCTTTAAAATATTATAAGGATGTATCACAATAAAACATAAGAGCAAGATGTGTTAATTGCATCATATTTCGTTGTCATTTATCGATTCCCGATCATATCACATTCTAACAACAGGATTTATGTCAAATTTTTAAAAAAGAAAAAACAGTTTCAAGATTTTTTTTTTTCGATGATATTTAATCAATGTCACACTAATAATAATTATCAAAAAAATTACTTTGACGTATCTTCATTATTTTCAAAAACTGCTTTGACGAATGTTTGATGCACGGTAGAAAGAGATAAGGTTAAATTTTCTGTAGCAGTTTAAAAAAAGCAAACTATATACGGTATGAATATAGATGATCGATATTCCTGTTCCGGTTAAAAGGAACCGGTTCCTAGCCGGTCACTGAAACCGTCGATATTATTTCTCCGAGGAACCGGTACAAATTTTCGCAAATAAAAAAATATCGGTATCCTTTGTCCGTCCTTTCGTGTTTTTTTTTGGGCCAGGACCAGTTTCAGTTTCAGTTCCAGTTCTTTTCAAATCTCTACCGACTAGTCCTTTTTTTGGCGAGGAACTCTTGTCGATTTGCTAGTAATTTTCGAAAAAATCTCCCTCGTGGAACTTTTCTGGCACCAGGAACCGGTTCCAAAAAGAACTGGCTCCTCGCCGGTCACCGGTAACTGAAACCGCAGGTTCAGCCAATTCGTATATCGACCATCTCTAATGAATATAAGGTTTAAATTTGAATTAATTATACTAAATATATTACTATAATCTGAATATGAATGTTAATCTGTTGCATTACAATATTTCTATTAACTTACCTATGTTTTTAGGTGCTAATTATTTACTCCGTGTTATTTTTATGTCACTATTATTTTATATTATGTATTACACAGTTATGTAAAAGCCTATAGGGGCGAATATAATTAAATAAATGTTTTCCCAGGAATCTCTCGGAAAGTAATCAATTAATCGTATAGAAAAAATAATCTGGTTCTTACCGCTTACGTTATTACTGAAAAACAATTTATAAACTTTACAAAACGTTTTAGGGTAAGAAGGCGAATGGTAAGAGTCAGTTTTTATTAATCAAAAATATAAATTGTTTACGTCCCGAGGGCATCCGTAAAAAAAAATTGAGTTTTTTGTTACAGATTCATCAGAATTAATTAAAATGTTAAACTCTGAAAAACCCCGTTTCGTAGCGTTATATCTTCTAAATTCTAGATCGAATCCACACGTTAAACGCATTGGATTATTCGTCGATGGAATTATGACAGTTATTTTGGAATTATCTTCGGCTTATAAGATTTAAAAAAATATATTCAAATACCTGCCAACACAAATAAATTGATTGCCTAGTTAAATACGTTATTTTTAAATCCGCCCGTGCCGTTTGTTTGCGATATGACATTCAAATGAAACAGTTATAGAAAATGTTAAAAAAAATTAATAAAAAATAGTTTATCTGTTATTTGGAAACGAATGGGAAAATGTATAAAGCAGTACCTGAATATTATTTTAAAATTAAATCAAACTAGTGGTTGCTACCCGGCTTAGCCCAAGTTTCAACAGACTTATTTTTGTCTTGTGCTTTTTGGAGAGTCAAAATACGCGTCAAACAATACGCAATTTTATTTTTTGACAGGTAAAATGGTTATTTGAAAGCTTCTTGACAAAAGTGGTGAGTTGAAAATAGTTACTGTGACCTAAAAACTTACATCAGGTAAAGCTGTGCAACTTTCATGACGCCAACCGAGTAAAACGTTAAAGAGTTTTGAGTGACAACATGTTGGCGGTTATGCAATCAACAAAAAACAACATAATGCAAGAACCTTTTTTTACAGTGAATACCGCATAAGAGTCCCAACTCCTCCCAACCGTCTGGAGCCAGTGGGACTCTGACATCCTGAAAGTAGTTGGGAGGGAGAAGTAGATAGGGAAGAGGAAGGTAAGGTAGTACCTGGCTATTCAAATCTAGTCACCAAATACGGCTAAAAGCATTTCAAGCGACGTTTCGATTCAGAGTGGTGGTATTTCAACAGGGCGATACATTGAGTATCTACCACTCTGTAACGTGCCTCAAATATACTTTATATTATTTAATATGAAAAAACACCGATTAGTAAAATAAAACATATTTGCACACGCCGGGATTTGAGCCCGCAAATGTGGATATCCGGAGAGAATAATAAGCAAATGTGGATATCTTATGATGAAATTGAACAATTATTGAAAATGTCTTCATTAGAAAAGCGCAGGAAAGACTTCGATTTAATTTTCATTTACAAAATTATTAATTGTTTTATTGACTCACCTTCTCTGTTGCAACTTATCCAGCAGTTCAAAACAATGAATTGCTGTTCCTCAATCATCACAATACTAATTACGGGTATAACTCTCCAATGTCCAGAATGTCAAGACTTGTTAACTCAAGCCACGGTTTTGAAATTTTTGGTAGCAGTCTAAATGATTTTCGTCATGCTTTACGACTCTACCAAAACTTTGACTAAGACCATGGCTTGAATGTTCTCTCTTATGTTTATTTTGCCTTATTTTTGTCATCGCTTCATTTATTTCCATTTATATGCTATTTCTTCTCTGTTACTCTTTTTTATATTTCGTGTTTTATATGTATATTTGTAATTGGACTTTAGTCCGTTAATTTATAAATAAATAAATAAATAAATGCAAGGCTGATGTTAGCGTGACGCTTAGATGGTTTGGACATGTGTCGCGAATGAACGAAGAAAGAAGTGTGAAAATAATATAAATATGACGTTAAAGTGAATGGAAGAAAGACGTCGGGACGCCCGAGGAAGACGAGGCACGATCGAGTGTATCAAACATGCGAGTCAGGCGATGTGAAGAGTCAGAATAACAGAAGAGTATGTGTGCATGTGAATTAAGTGAGGAGGGTATGCCAAGACAGAGTTGTATGGCGGTCTGTGTTCTCTGCCTATACCTGCGGTGAAACGGCGTGATGGTTAGTTGGTTAGGGATTTGAGACCGCGACCTTTAGATTCGCAGTCTAGTGTCTTAACCACTCGACCACGGAGGCCGTCACCTACGATAAATTCAGTTTCAAACTGTTCCCCGCGGATTGTATCTATCTTCTATGCTATTTTCGCCGCACAAATAAAACATTTCTCTCACGCGCTCCGTGGGCCAAATATACGTAATATTTTTATTTATTTTCTATAACGGGAACGGCGCGGGCGCGGCATTTTCAAAAATATAACAAACTTTATCTTATGACAGGCGCTTGTCTGAAGAGCGTTCGATCAAAGCTATTTTAATGCGACTACGAAAAACAGTTCCTTCTGCCCGAAGCCAGTGGGACTATGGCATCCTCACTTCGGGTAATATTGTGAGGCTGAAGGAACTAGATTAAGGAAGTAGAATTAAAAAAAAAACATTAAATTGAAGTCCGCACTAGAGTCCCAATGTTCCCAACTGTCTGGAGCCGGTGAGACTATGGCGTCCCCAATACGGGTATATTGTGCACCTGAAAGTAATGGAGAGGGGAATAAGATGGTGAAGAGGAAGATGAGGGAGGTTGGGAAGTACCTGGTTATTCAGATCTGATCAAACACGGCTAAAGTCATTTCAAGCAACGTTTCGATTCTTAATGGTCTTTCAACAGGGCGATACTTAGAATATATACCACTCTGGAACTTGCCGCAAATACACTATATATATATTAATATATATATGATTCAAAATGTGAAATAACACATATTAATTAACTAACTAACTAACCATCACGCCGTTTTCCGCAGGGGTAGGCAGAGAGGACGAACCGCCATATAACTCTGTCTTGGCATACACTCCTTGCTTCATTTACATTCATACTTTCGTCTCGTACATACTCTTCTGTTATTTTGACTCTTCACATGACCCGATTCAAGTATTTGATTCACTTGATCGTGCCATGTCTTTTCTCGGGCGTCCTCGACTTCTTCTTCCATTCACTTTCGCATCATATATTCTTTTCACACTCCTTTCTTCGCTAATTCGCTCTACATGCCCAAACCATCTAAGTGTCCCTCTCTTGATCCCATTTTTATTCGCGCACGCCTTTTTTTTGAGCCCCCGACCTCTGGATTCGTAGTCGAGCGTCTTAATCCCCCAACCACGGAGGCTGTCAGGTACCGGTATTTCAATGGAAGATGCTCCGAGGATCTTACGTTCGAGTCGGGAAACTCGCCAAACGCGCGTTCAACATTTGCACACGATTGGCATTCAATACGTGAGAACGGATCGTTTTTGCGACTCGTTCTTCCGTTCAACAACTCGGCTGTGGAATGATTTACCGGCCTGTATTTCAAGATCCAGGATCCACAAAAAGACCCTCCACACAGCAGAATCCCCAAAGAAGAAATAGGCCCCAAGGTAAATTCTTTCCCTGAGGAGGGGGGGAGAGTTAAAATATATGTATACATATATCATATTGTAAAAATTTTGTACAGTGCGAGGGAATATTTGTCCCTCTTCCTGTGTCAACTGTGGTTAGAGGTGCATTCATGAGATAATCTTTTCTACCCGGTGAGCGGTGAGCGGGCTGCCTTTTGCTACTGTAGGGCTTTTTTGTGTATAAATTTATATACAAGTACTTAAAGTGAAATTTTGTACATTGTATTTTGTTTGCTTATAGAGCAATCTTTTATTTAAGCCCACTCACCGAGGTTAGGGAGGGAATAAGATGGAGTTTGGACGGAGATGAAGGGGGTGAGTTAAAAAAGAGATGTTATTGTGTTGACTTATTTATTACTATTTGTATTATCTGTTGTAATGTGGCAGGTTGGTTATTGCACCCTCCACCCAGTCTGGCTGGATTGAAACCTCAAATATAAATGGTCGTAAATAACTCGAGTAGCATTGAATTCAGCCGGCGACCGGCATCGGACTGATTTAGCATGTATTTAGTATAAATACACACGCGGTGGTTACGTGCGACCCCGGGTCACGCCGGGACAATGGGGGGTGACCCGGCTGACGCGCCTTCTATCCGCTAGCCACTGGCCCAGAGGTGGCCGCTACACTTACCGGTCGGAATATTCCACCGGAAAATAATGTTAATTAATGACACTGGGACGAAGTCGGGAATACAAAATAATATCAAATATTATTGAATTCTACCAGTTGTAGGTGTACCTACATATTTTTTTAATGTGAATACTACTCGAAAGACCCAACTGCTCCCAACCTTCTGGAGTTAGTGGGACTATGGCATCCCCAATTGGGGTATTTTGTGTGGATGAAGGTAGTGGGGAAGGGAAGGAGATGGTTAAGAGAAAAATTAGGAAGTACCCGGCTATTCCGATCTGGTCACCAAACACGACGAGGGCGATACTGAAAATATCTTATACTCTGGAACATGCAGCAAATATACGATTATTACTTTATTCTTATTAAATGTGAAATATCACTAATTAATTTAAAAAATACATATTTGCGCACGTTCGGGATTTGAACCCGCTACCTCTTCCTTGAATCCCGACCTATTTACTACCCGACTTCGACCGAGGTGCAATATATATTTGCGCACGTTCGGGATTTGAACCGGCTACCTCTTCCTTGAATCCCGACCTATTTACTATCCGACTTCGACCGAGGTGCAATGTATATATTTGCGCACGTTCGGGATTTGAACCCGCTACCTCTTCCTTGAATCCCGACCTATTTACTACCCGACTTCGACCGAGGTACAATATATATATATTTTTTTTTTGAAAATTACGGAAATATATGGATTCTTATTGTCCAATGAAAGACAGTTCAATAAATATTTCATTTTTGACGATGGAAGCATTGCGAGCTGAAATTTAGTGGCATACAGAGTAGTATTGTATCAAAATATAACTAGCCGTTGGAAATAACAGCTATATACCGTTAACGTCGAACGCTATTGACAAAAAATTGCGCCAACAGTTGGATATCAATAGTTACATACGAATATTATTCAACATAACGCAGTCTCGATACTCACTGAGTATGTACCTTTGGTTTTAGCTTTAGCGCCAAATAAACAAAAAGGAGTGTATACTTCGCGAACGATATTATGCGTACTCTGGAATGATCTTTTGGTTGTATACCTCCCTACTAGACGTCTTTGTGGATTTTCCTATCCGAAACAGCCGATACGCTTAGCGTCGAGTGAATCTACCGATGGCAAGTAACATTTTATAGTTGTTATTAAATAACACCCCCGACTGCACCAACGATCCAACTGCTTCAACTCTCCCAACGAGAGATTATCATTATCAAAATCAATATCGTCGCGTCAATGTTGGCGTTATTTCCAACGCTTATATTTAACGGTTGACAATTGCCAACGACGACGGTGGTGGCGTTGTCTCAAATTATTGTCAACGCCCAGTACTAGTACAGAGGTAAAGAGTTTGGTGAACTTCATGATGCCGGAGCTCAGTGTTTGAGCGGTTTTTGCTGTTTCAACACATAACGGCACATAAAAATAAACCATTGTTTCCCTTCCGAAAACCAAAAGAAATGTATTTTAGAAATGTCAAAAAAGTTTCAAAATACTAATTTAATATGGCGTCCATAATATGTCAGAATTTGCCCCCTTCTTCGAATATCACGTCGGTCAAAAATGTTAAAAAAAACTGTGAAGTCGAAGTACAGCTCTGTTAATAAAAATAGTACCAGAATGCAAATATATTGAAATGTCAACAAATCGACCGGCGTTTAATTCAATTCACGCTAAAAAAAGACTGTCCAAGTAAAACATATTATATTGAGACTAGGGCTGGAGGGTTTGCCATCTTATTAAAATAAGTAAATATTTTTCTGACAAAATTATCTACAATGTTGATATTCACAAATATAATACAAGGGCATTGAAACAAATTAGACTACCAGAAAAGAATAAAGCCAACACACAAAATAGCTTCCTGTATAAAGGGATGAAATCTCATAATGCGCTGCCGGAACCCATCAAAATTATGCCTATCAATAAATTCAAAATAGCCTGTAAAAATAATTTATAAGTCAAAAAGAAAATGAAATAATTAGCTACTTGTAAACTTGAATGTACAAAGTAACTAATTTAAAATAAATAAATAAGATCTTCATTTTTAACTTTTTGATCCTTTCAGATGTGGCCGTGCCAACCAGATACATATTATTCTCAGTATTGCCCAGATAAAAGATCATTATTCAGAATTTTAAAAGTTGCTTGAAATGGCTTTAGCCATGTTCAATGATCATATCTGAATAGCAAGGTACTACCTACTAACCTTCCTCTTCCCAATCTCCTTCCGCTTCCCGCTACTTTAAAGCCTCAAAACATATCCAAATTGGGCATGCCATAGACGGATGGCTCCAGACGGTTGAGATTAAGATTCTAACACAGCACCCTAACCTTAGTGTAAAAACCGTTACTTCAAACATAAATTATGACTCATAAATATAAAGAGATGATGAATTATTGTGAATACCGCACCAGAGTCCCATTGGTCCCAACCGTCTTGATCCAGTGAGACTATGGCGTCTCCTCAGAGCAATAATATACCAGGAGGGATAGCTTTGCGAAACAGTATAATCAGGATTGTTGATTTTTTCTTGACTCGGGCGTGAAAAAATGGGGTTTTCACGGACACACCTTTTTACATCAATTCATAGCACATGTCGACAAAATGTTTTGTTATTTTGTGTAACTACTATTTCACGGTATTGTTTTCAACAAAAATGTAGGATATAACCTCAAAAACCGTTGAGTTATGTCGCATAACAAAAGTCGTGGGCAGAGTCGCCGGAGACGGAAAACATGCTTACATACCTAAAAGTGGTGCGATATTATGTGACAAATTGTCTTGTCTTTTTCTCTCTCACGGTTTACGACGTAAAAACCCGGAGAAAGTGAGTTATCTTAAATTTGTATAGGTTGGGTAAAAATATTTAGCTCTCTTTTTGAATATATTCTTACTTCAAGGGCATCCCCAATCGGAGTATGTTGTGAGGTTGAATGTAACGGAGAGGGGGAAGGAGATGGGGAAGAGGAGGAAGAGGAAGGTTGAAAAGTACCTGACTATTCAGATCTGGTCACCAAACACGGCTTAAGCCATTTCGAGCAACGTTTTAATTCTAAATGGTGGATTATAACCAAGTCGATAATTAGAGTATCTACATGTTTTTTTTAAATTCCCAGTTTGCAAATAAAGCGCTACGTGATGTCCATCTCGTCCTCGGACGCCTCCAAACGTTTAAAATGGCAGGGATATTTATAAAAAAATAATTACCTGAATATTTATTTAAATTAACAAGAATTGCGCTCCCATATAATTATGATCGAATATTATGTGTGCATTTGAGCTTACGTAGCCCGGATGACATTTCGAGTAAACAAACTGTTCATTTTAATTTGCATTTTGTAAAACGCGTGGGACCTTAATAAAAACACTTCGGTATTTCGCTTGAAATAACAATATACGGAGAGAGAGCTAATTCTTTTTACCCAACCAATACAAATTTGGGATAAATCATTTTCTCCGGGTTTTTACGCCGTACATCGTGAGAAAGAAAGAGACAAACAAAAATCTCCCAAATTGTCACACCGCTTTAAAAGTATTGTTAGAGTGTTATTCGTGTCCTGAGTGTCTCCGTGGACTCCACCCATACGTTTTACACGCGAAATAAATGCACATAACTCAATGATTTATCTAGGTTACATGCAATATTTTTGTAAATAAAAATACTGTGAAAAAGTGGTTATACGAATAAACAAAAACATTATGTCGACATGTGCTATGAATGGATGAATAAATACCTTAGCTCTAGTCCTAGCCACGCCCAGGTCTAGCCGAGTACGGGAAACCTCATAAAACTGACTACAGCAGCGCTCTCTCTTGTATATTATTGCTCTGAGGTATTTCGAAACGCATTAAGTCATCCTGCTTCACCGTGCAGGTGTACTGGATGGTACTAGATGCGAAACATCAGAGAAAATAATATCGTCGTTGGAAAGGCAAAAGGGCTTAAGCGACACTTTGGTCAAGAATGAATTAAACATGGAGTTTTGATCAGTTCGTTTTTCAGCATCGAATGCTCTGACTCTCGTTTGATCCTGAAGACTTTCATGGCTCTTCAGCCGTCTAAAATATATTTACATGCTGATATAATACATGCTTTGAGAAATGTCATGGGCGCTTGCCTATAATGTACCCGAATATCTGTTAATTTGCCATCATCATAAAGTATGTAATACCTGTTTGAAAATATCTTAAAATATATCAAGTTAAAAAATGATAATTTTGTCAACCAACCTTCTGGAAAACTATATATATATTTTTTTTAATTTGAATAAAAAATAAGCAAAAATAATTACATATTATAACACAATAAACAACACAGCTGTGAAAAGGTAGGTACGTTCAAATCCTATTGTCAGTTATGGACAACCGTTGTGGGTACAACACACAATTAGATTCAAGCAATAGGAATATGAATATAATATCATAAATAATAAAGATTTAAACCTGTTAGTAAGTTTACAAACAGTTAGTTTAACATAAAGAAAAATACACTTTCGCTTTACAGCTAGATAAATTTCTAAAAATACCGAATGTAAACGAATGCAAACAATGTAAACTTTTATAAAGGAGTTTGGGATATTCAAGAGCGTCAATATGTTCGTAAAAGGAAATATCCTTTCACAAGCAGATTCACGTAAATATTTCAAAAAATAATATCCAATATTACAATGATAAAATCACATACAACCGTTTAGCATTCTGACATCCATATATGCAGATATTTAATAAAAAGATTTGCTTGTTGAGTTAATAAAAAAAAAGTTAAATATTAACAGTAATAATATAACTGTAGACATTTATAATGATAATATCAATGGATTTGAGTATGCCATTACATCGGCAATGCTTTGATTGGAGACGATGTTATCTGCAACAGTTTGACATTTGACATTATTATAATGATACCTATTTTGCGGCTTTGTGTCACATCATTATACTATAATATGCAAGTGGTAGATTCACCTCGAACAAAATAATATTTTGGTGCACTAAAGAAATGACGTCATCTTTCGATTGGTGGTAACTCCATACATATAGTTGTTAAGAATGAGAAAAGCTTTTTTTTTTGGGAATACAACACATTTGGTCCTAACTGTCTGGAGCCAGTGAGACTAATGTATCCCCAATTGTGGTATGTTGTGAGGTTGAAAGTAGTGGGGAGGGGGAGGACATTTATTTATTTTGAACATTTGACAGAGTGACAACATTACATACATACTGACAGATAAAAAATAAAAGGTAGGTCATCAATCCATTTCCAAAATGTTCACATCATGCAATTAGAAATACACTGTTTTACACTAATAAAATAAATTTAAAAAAAACAATAGAAAAATAAGGAAAACAACCGTATATATATAAGTAAATATCAATACAAATAAAAAAATACATAATAAAAAATAAACTAACCTTACAAAGTTGTATACATTTTTACAATTACCTTTTTCTGTTTTTTGTTTCAAGTAAAAATGGTATTTAAGATTTGATTAAATCTAAAACGTGAGTGAGTTGGAGAATACATCAATTTCAATTTTCAAAGAGATGGGGAAGAGGAAGATTGAAAAGTATCTAGATATTCAGATCTGGTCAACAAACACGATTTTTGCACGACAATTCTCCTCTTCAATTTTATAGAAGACAGCGGATTTTATGGTTTTTACTTTTCAAACATAAATGAATTATCTCATGTTTTAGCATCGATGAAAATTTATTTACACTGAGCTGACTAGGTGAATTTAAATTGCGAGTGGTCTACCGATTTATGGGCAGTGCGAGTGGAAGCTTTTCACCATAATTTGTATTTTATTGAGCCACGAATCAATTCTATAAATAATTTTTTAAATCAAACACCTGTACTGTTTTAAAATTTCAGAAAGCCTATTATGAAATTTTCTCTCATGCCCCAAAATTGAACAATAAAAACACTTATAATTTATATAACCACCGACATTAATTTTGCCAATATCATATCCTCTAAATGTAAAACTGTGTCTTTCTCCAAATTAAAAAAATAACAAAAATTATTGTCTTATATGCCATATATGAAGTGACCTGTCAGGTGAGTATGTATGCTTCAGTATATAATCTTCGTACATAATATAAATATTAATATGCCATAGACAACACGTAGTAATAAGACGGACCATAGGAATCAAGATTTGTACAGCGCCCTTGAGGTGATTTTTCACAAAACCGGCGACATACAAATAATTAAAATATCATTATTATTATGATCAAACGTAAACTGCATGTACGAGTATTTGCACATTTCAATATTGATCCAAACCCGCATATCCATTGTTGTTGAGATCAGCCCGAATCGCATGAACTATTAATTATGATCGATTTAGTAGCTGAGTGGATAAACGCGTCAAGTTTCCACCCGGGTGTCGTAGGTTTTTTATTACTCTGCTAGCAAGTCCACCATCATAGCACAAGCAACATTTTCCGCTTATAATTATGATAGTAGGAGTTTTTAGAATGTTGTCGGGTTATTCGTAACCGGGGAATGTTTGTCTTTTTTTTATTTATTTTTAGATTTTTAAATAACAACTACTTCTTTAGAAGTGTGTATTCAATAGAATCAGGACAATTGTGCCACCCCCCCCCCCCTCCTTGGCAATTCTTTCCATGACATTTGCCTGAGAGAAAAACGACAAAAAATATTTACAAAAAGTTTTCTTAGAATTTCATGAATTATTTTTTTCTATTTTTTATAGTTAACACCGCACAAGAGTCTCAACTGTCTAGAGCCAGTGAGACTATGGCATTCCCAATTAGGGTATATTGTGAAGTTGAAGTTGGTGGGGAGGGGAAGGAGATAGGGAAGAAGAAGGTTGAGATGTACCTGGCTATTCAAATCTGGTCGCCAAACACGGTTAAAGGCATTTCCAGCAACGTTTCGATTCTGAATGGTGGTCTTTCACCAGGGCGATACTTAAAGAATGTTAAAATAAGTTATAATGTAAAATAAATTCGCTAGGTATCTCATATACGCAATTCATTTTCAAAACATGAAAATCAATACAAAAATATGTTTACAATTAGGTGACAGCTGCACTTTCGATAGTCAAAACTGCTTCCAACCGTCTGGAGCCGGTGGGACTATGGCATCCCCATTTGGGTATTTCGTGAGGCTGTACCAAACACGGCTAAAGCCATTTCAAGCAAAGTTTCAAATTCTTAATTGTGGTATTTCATCAAGGCGATACTTTGAGCATCTACCACTCTGGAACGTACCATATATAATTTAATATGAATTAATGTATTAATAATAATAATATTTGGATAATTTGAATAGCGCCGTTTTTGTGAAAAATCACCTCAAGGGCGCTGTACAAATCTTAATTTCTACATAATATTAATTCTTAGTTTATATAAATATACAGCATCATACTTACCTGGCAGGTCACTTCTGGCAGGACACAATCACCATATCATAATAACTTAAAATTTAGAATAACTTAATTTTTTTTTTTTTTTTTCGTTATTATTATTTTTCATTTTTAGGGCATGAGGGCAAATTAAAAATAAAGTATATCGGAGGTATTTTTAATTTTTCGTAGTGAAGAACAGATAATGGTGATAATCTTCTAATGAATTTAAGGAATGAGAGTCTGAAAAGTTTTCTTGGTTCTATTGGGCTTGTTACATCTTGATTATGGATATGATTATTAATTAAATACAATGTGTTTGCGCACGCCGGGTTTAAGCCCGCGACCTCTGGATTCGTAGTCAAGCGTCTTACCACTCGACCACGGAGGCCGTAGGTATTGATACTAGTAGGCATTGATGCAAAAAACTCGTCATTATGTAGCCCGGGTAATTTAGATTATGTTATACTTTTTTAAAGTCGTAAAAACTCACTTAATTTAGATTAATATTATCCACGAGCAGCTAGTTATCTTACGGGATGTAATTATCCGGGGGATTGTTGTCCTAAAACCCAATTTCTACAAGCTAAACAAATAAGTCAATCAATAAGTATTGCTTATGCTTCATTGAATTAAACTAATACACCAATATGCAAGCGCCTTTCGACGGAATTCTGTTCGATGATGTTAATCAGATTCAAACAAATACTTAGGTAACAACTCCGCGAAGTATGTTAATAAGTGATTAATAAAACAATATTCCGAATACCCGGCAGCTTCATATCAGTGTTGGCATCAGAATTCCGATACGCTCTGCTTTACCCACAGCGTTTATTCTCTTATCACCAATAACGCAATACCTGACGTCCTGTTTAGTGTGATACGTATCACAGATTTGAACTTCATTCACTCCATCAACAATGAGATTTAAAAATTTCCAAACATTTTTATAAATCTCTATTGTTCCCTACTGGTTATAGACGTGATAAATTTAAGATTTGCCTTGTCAATGTACTCAGATTAAATACGTATCAAAATACATGAGGCAATATGGTCAATATGATCACTTGTTGATGTTATTTATAGTGAATACCGCAAAAGAGTCCCAACTGCTGCCAACCGTCTGGAGACAGTGGGACTATGACATCCCCAATCGAGGTATGTTGTGAGGTTGAACGTGGTAGTGGCGAGAAGGAGGTGGGGTAGAGGAAGGTTGGTAGGTACCTGGCTATTCCGATCTAGTCACCAAACACGGCTTAAGCCATTTCAAGCAACGTTTCGATTCTGTATGGTAGTCTTTCACCAGGGCGATACTCCGGAACTTGTCGCAAATATATTTCTATGAATTATGTGTAATAATACATATCAATAGAATTCAATTTATTTGAGCACGACCGGATGTGAACCCACGACCTCAGTATTCGCAGTCGAGCGTCTTAACCATTCGACCACGGAGGCCGTAAGAAATTCAAAAGGCATTTTTTAGTATTCACCTAGAAAAGAAGGAGGTAGTTTAGTGGATCAGCGAGTAATCATTAATTAATAATTCAATTCTCTGCCCAGCACCACAAGAAACATACAAACCAAAAGCTCATTTAAAAGCAATATCATTACTCACCTTAAAAACCTAGTTTAATTTAGTTCTTAATATGTAGGTTCTATATCTAACTACTGTAAAACACCTACTTAGACGTCCATACTTCAATTTTCAATCTATCTTTACCTCTAGGCTTATATAATCCTATTCTTTATTTTCTGTATTAACCTTTACCTAGATCATAAAATACCCAAAAACATTATAAATGTACCTTTTGCACAACCTCTATACTCCCAAACAACATCTATAAAATGTTACCTCCACGTAATAACTTTATTCTAATATTTATTTAATTTAATCTTTCTCTTCTTTTCCCTTTTATTTCTTCTTCCTTTTTATTACTTTTTATTATTGTGCACAACCTACAAAATATCTATAAAAAGCAATCTCCATGTAATAACGTTGTTCTAATTTTCATTTAATTAAATCTTTCATTTCTTTTCTTCTTTCTCCTTTTTATTTTGTCTTTATTAATATTTACATTTAATATTATATAATTTATGTACACTACATCTGTCTCGACACAGGAACATCCTAGTGAGACAGACATGGACCAAACCCATGTACTTTTTTAATATTTTAGAATGAATAAATAAATAAATAAGTAAAATAATAAATAAATAAATTTAAAAAAAAAAGAATCATAAATTATATGTTACTTTAAACTATTTATACAAGTTCTAGGACACTATTGGTCGGCTTCGACAGTAAAACATGTAAATAAAATAATAAATATTTAAATAAGATTAATAATATAAAACAAAAATATGAAACAGAAAAACGACATAAACTAAAAATAACGTTGGGCATGTATTTTATTATTTTTAATTTCTGTTTCATATTTATCTTTTAGATTATAAATATTATTTAAATATTTAATAATAAATAAGCTTTTATACTTCGAAGTTAATTCCAATTTGAATATAATAAACTTAAAGTTTTAGTTACCATGACGTTAATTTCTCTGAATATAAACAGTGTAGCATAACTCACCGCCGCCGCATACTTACACGAGTTTGAACAGTCAATCGGCGCGGAAATATGAATATAAATACTATTGATTATGTCGAGTATGGACACTTCACAAACCGGTTTCAAGCATCAAAGCCGGACACCAGATCTAGGCCCGAATCACTGAAGAATCTAACACCTCTGCAAGAGGTACAACGGGCTAGCCTTGTGGAAGGCCCTGCTTTGCCTTGTAAAGCGGTAAGTTGATATTGTATCAGGCCTTGGAGTAAGAATATACATGGAGAAGAACCTTTGCCAAACAGTGTAGTCAGTATTGTTGAATTTATACTGATTCGGATAGAAAGAGACAAAGATATGTTAAACGAAGTTGGATAGCCTATTAGTTACCGCCCACATGGAATTTCGGACATTTTTAATAAGCATATTTGAACACATTAAATAAAACAATATCAATATACCAATAAAATGATTAATAAAGTTAAAATATCACACAAACACTAATAACAGAAGGTTTGCCTAAATAATGATGGAAGCTTTTTATTGATTTTATGTCTTTATATAATTGAAAATGTGAAAATTCTAAAGTTCGGTCAAAAATATTTAAAACTGTTGAAATACCTCTGAAAAGTGATGTTTTATAATCTTTATAAGGTATATTTTGAACATTCACGCATAACACATATCACCATCATGTTTGATTCATTTGTATTAACCACTGCAAGATTTTAATCAACATAAATATGGGAAATAACCTTAAATTCCGTTGACGTAAGTTATACGACTCGATGGCGCGAAGTTAGTGCGGACGGAGAAAATTCTTACACTTAGAAGTGCTGCAATATTATGTGAATACTTTTCTTTTCTCTTTCTTTCTCATGGTATACGACGTAAAAACCCGGTAAAAATGATTTATCGCAAATTTGTATTGGTTGGGTAAAGAATATTTAGACTCTCTCCATGATAATCTCTCCAAGCAGCCAACCTTCTATGATCCTAGACAAGATATCGTCGATGGAAAGGCAAAAGGGCTTATGCGACACTTTGGTCAAAACGAGTCAAGTATGCAGTTTTGATCAGTTCTTTGTTCTGCATCGAATGCTCTGACTCTCGTTTGATTCTGAAGACTTTTGTGACCTTTCAGCCATCTAAAATATATTTACCGTTTGGGAGAAGGCTCGACCTGAGGACTTATCAGCTTTTCGTCGCTTCAGGTAACTCAGTAAGAGCATTCAGTTAACTGTTTTTTTCAAAATTCAACCAGGTACTGAAAACTTATGAATCTTATTGCATAATTGGCTTAGCCCTGATTTATTGAACCTTATTTGGTTTTACGTACCAAAGAGAACTACCCTATCCAAAATTCTATTTAGCTGTAACAATAACATCAGGACTGAGTCTTTCAGATACTCGCTTGTACCTAGATTGCATGTAGTTGGTAATACATACGCAGAGGTGGCTGATGTATTTAACTGCACGGAATGTAGATACAAAAGAAAGCTATAACATCAAGAAGAAAGCTATTTATATATATAATATAATTATGTATTCAAACACTATTTTCTACTACTCTATAACCATTCCTTATTTTGTTAGTGCATATAATTCTTATTTTTTCACTGTCAATTGCAAACCTTTTAATGTAAAAGCCCTCTCGGGCGTTTACAACAAAATAAATAAATAAATAATATTTAGGTAGAAATTACTTCGTCTAGAGCCCAAAGAAGCGAAGCTACCAGTCCACAATGGAGTGATTATACCAACCCTGGGTTTGGAATTGAAGCGTTGAACTGGCAGAGGAAGGATGAAAGTAGACCGAATGCTGTAGAAATGAGATCTCTGTGTTAAAAATGTGGATATCCGGAAATAATACGAGACTGCGATAAGCGTAATGAATACGATTGAGAAAGGGACGCTTGTATGGTTTGCACATCTAGAGGAGATGAACGAAGCTAGAAGAAAGAAGTGTACAGAGAAAATATGACGCGAAAGTGAATAGAAGAAGTCGGGGACGTCTGAGGAAGACAAGACAAGATCACGTTAATCAATTACTTGATTCGGGCTATGTCAAGAGTCAGAATAACAGAAGAGTACGTTTTATGAGTGTGAGTGTTTGCCAAGACAGAGTTAATAATACTCGGCTAATTTATATAGCGCCATTTTTGTGAAATGTCACCTCAAGGGCACCCCAATATGGTGGTCCATCCTCTCCGCCTACCCCTGCGGCGAAACAACGTGATTGTTTGTTAGTTATAGTCTACTGCAATTTCCGTTACGAATTTAGAAAAAAGATCTGTAAATCGTATTTCTGATTATTCTGCGAGGCTCAAGGCCAAATTTCAAATCGTACACCAATCAGAATTGCAGAACTTAATTTGGCAAATCACACTATAATAAAACAAATTAAAAAAAAACGTCTCTTAGCTTTTTTACAGGCCTGATGATAATGTTTCCTTCGCAGACTTATGATGAAAACCATAAAAAATAATGGATCGTAATTTAGGGCATGATTTACACTAGTACCCTGTTTAATTAAGTGAGTAAAGAGCGTGCTAGATATGTCATAGATTTAAACTTTAAAAAGATCATCCTGTCTCGGTTTTTTTACAGCGAATACCGCACAAGAGTCGTAACTGCTCCCAACCGTCTGGAGCCAGCGGGACTATGGTATCTCCAATTGGGGTATGTTGTGAGGCTGAAGACAGTGTGGAAGGGAAGAAGACGGAAAGAGGAAGGTTAGGAAGTACCTGGCTATTCAAATCTGGTTACCGAACACGGTTACAAAATTTTACCATTAGCTAGACAGACCTAAATCTTCCAGTTGCTTTGTGGTCTTATACAAAGCATTTTTTTTATAATTTCTTCATTAAATATGTACCTTTGTAAAATATAATAATATAATATTGTTCACTATAGAACCTGTTGATAAACTGCTACTGTGGCAGTTTAACGGGACTTTATTGTTATTTATGTAACTGATGGATTTCAAAGGGATAATTTGTTAGGTTCTTGCCTTCTTGTTTTTCATCCAGTTCCTACCTATCTAACCATTTCACTATATTTGATTTCCGTATTAAAAAAAAACGAGTTTAAAACAAGTGACAATCAAGAAACAGATGAGAATTATGAGAAAAAACGTGTTCGTTCGTCAGTGTCTCGTTTGGTCGTTCGTTTTGTTGTTGTTCTTAAAATAATATTGAACTAGGTATGTTTTTGCTGTGGTATTCGTTAATAATACAATGTGTAAGAATAATCAAGAACTTAAACATCAACTTCATCGGTGAGTGAATTGGTTTTCTTACTTCCTTCATTCCATAATCTCTCCACACCCATAATTAAACACTTCCTTCAGGTAGTATAGATTTATTCGTTTTACAGTCTACTATTTTCCAAATTCATCCAAAGCTGAATACACATTCGGTGTTTTATCGCAGCTTCGTATCCAACCGTAGCTTATGAATATTTTTTTTTAATCAAGGGAGAACTACCTGGTAATCAACACCCAAACAATCTTAGTTTCAACCGCGATCGGCAAATTTACAAGAGCGTATTTTAATATTTCCTTAAAAATTACAGCTTTTTCTGCGTGTTTTTCAAACAGGTTTGCATCGAATCCTCAAGTGTCTAATGACTCCATCATGGCTGGCGCTGCGTGTCCCAAGGCCGGCGATGGTTTGACAAACTAACTGATGACAACTTCGCCATGATGGATTAGTGAAGCGACATCGGGCCAAGGTTACTGAAATGCATCATTATCATTACCCATCGGAGTTTCTATGGATTCCTTTCAAAATGTGAGACAATAACTCGCGACGGTACTCAAGTTCAGGTAGATACTGGCTTTTCTTCTTCGCTTGTATATTTGTCTTTATATTATTATATTAAATGAATGTACTTATTTACTTGAGATGGGACGAAAATTCTAAAGGTAACATGACACCTTGTTGATTCTCTTGTAACGCAATCTCGCAACAAACTGCCATAAGTCATAATTGGGTGTTTTGTGTTAAGTATAAATGTATATACAATTCAAAATAATTTGTCTCTTATTAAGCGAGAAATAAAAAACCTTTAGAAATACTCGTATATGACCGGTCTGTAGCTGAGTGGACAAACGCGTAGGATTCCCACTCGGGCGTCGTACGTTCAATTCCTCTGCTGGTTTAGTCCTCCACCATTGCAAAATCAACATTTTCCGCTTATTATGATGACAGTAGGAGTTTTTCAAATGTTGTCAGGTTATTCTTAACCCGGGAATGTTTGCCTTTCTTAAAAATTAAAAATAAAAACGTTTTAATTAAATCACTGTTCTTTTCTACAAATTGAGAAAGCCTATTACGAAATTTGTTCGAATGCCCTAAAACCAATATTTTGACTCTAGTGAAAAACTTGGTAGATTAAGGATTTGTGTAAATACTGAAAAATTAACTATAATGATTCTTCAAAGACATTGACACAGCGCCCTTGAGGTGATTTTTCACAAAAACGGCGCTATACAAATTATCCAATTATTAAATATTATTATTGAGAAGCAAATAGTATTTAAAAAGTAAAGCAATCTAAAATTCATTATTTAGAGCATAGAATCGAATGAAATTTTATTACACTTTCTGGTCAGGTAAAATTAAAAGTGCGAGTAGTCCGACCTACGGGTAATGTCAGTGGAAGCTTTTCACTATAATCTTTTACTTGCAGAGCGATGAATCGTCTTTAGATAAATACATTTTAATCAAATCCCTGTACTGTACTACAGATTCGAAAGCCCATTGTGAAATTTGCTCTCATGCCTTAAAATTTAACAATAAAACTAAATTAAATACAATAAAAATAATAATTCTAATAAATACTAACATTAATTTAGTCCATATCATTTTCTCTGAGTTCAAAACTGTATCTTTCTTCAAACTAGAAATAACAACAACAAAAAAGTGTAGGTATGCTTTTGTATTAGCTCTGTTCATAATATAAATAAAGAATAATATGCCATACTCAGAGCAATAATATTCAGGAAGGAGCGTAAGTATTAAAGATTTCTGCCTGACTCGGGCGTGGCTAGGACTATGGCTAGGGTATTTATACATCCATTCATAGCACATGTCGAAATCATGTATTTGTTTATTAATATAACCCCTTTTTCACAGAATCGTTTTAACAAAAATATAGGATATTACCTAACTGTCTTGTTATGTCGCATAACGCTTAGTATTATACCAATACTAATTACGGGTATAATTCTCCAATGTCCAGAATGTCAAGACTTGTTAACTCAAGCCATGGTCTTGAAATTTTTGGTAGCAGTCTAAATGATTTTCGTCATTCTTTACGACTCTACCAAAACTTTGACTAAGACCATGGCTTGAATGTTCTCTCTTATGTTTATTTTGCCTTATTTTTGTCATCGCTTCATTTATCTCAATTTATATGCTATTTCTTCTCTGTTACTCTTTTTTATATTTCGTGTTTTTATATGTATTTTTGTAATTGGACTTTAGTCCGTTAATTTATAAATAAATAAATAAATAAATAAATAAATAAATAACGTCGCATCATAGACGCGGGAGACAGAAACACATACTTTCATACATAAAAGCGGTGCTATATTGTGTGAGAACTTGTCTTATCTCTTTCTCTTTCACGGTTTAAGGTAAAAACCGGAAGAAAGTGATTTATCGTAAATTTCTATAGAGTGGGTATAAATGTGTAGCTCTCTCTAGATAAATACTCTTGCTCTGAGAGGTAGTTATTAAGATGATGGCGCCTAGAATTTAAGATTTGTACGCGCCATTTATATTTGGCGCCACACAAAATATCCAATTATTATCATTACTAAATTTGCTAGTATACCTTTGAAAGAACACCCAGCATGTTATTTAAATATTAATTGTACATACATACACAGGGATACAAAACTCTAAAGTACTTTGTCTCAGATGAACATATATTTTACTTACGGCAGCGCAGTTGTCTTAACTAAGCTCTTCGCATGCTGTGAGGAGATGACAAATTACATCACCGCTGTAATATTCACCATATACAAACCTCAATGCTTATTTTTTATTGAATATGTGTGAATTTCTACGGTCCGTATTAGAAAAGTTATAGGTGTAAAGAAGATTCGATAACGATAGTAATTTATAATTTATAATCCTACCGGTTAGTCAAAACCTGTCGAATAAACTGTTAAGTTTTACGAAGGCGATATGTCATACGCCTCTTAATACAGGTGTAGAATTATCAACACTTAATTAACTATTAATCATTTCCTTTGCGAGTACGTGCGACCGTACGAGTGTGAACTTCTCAAATCAGAAACTAATGTTAATTGAAATTATCAAATTTAATAAATTATTTTCTCAAATGCCTACCTAATAAAGTACTATAATGCATTTTAGCAGAAATTATTCTATATTTGAAATGAGTGAATTAAAGGTGCCAGTTTTTCTTGGGAAATCAAGTTACATCTTGTGGTTTTTCACGGGTAACAACTAGTGTAAAATAATTGTAAATATTGCCCTAGTCACAATTAATATTTTATTAAAATGCCGTAATAAAATGCTTGCGATTATTTTAGGCAATTATTCAATAACAGCAGATATTTTCATAGTTTAATGCAGCTATATTTTACAAAAAAAGATATATCCTTGGAGTAAGAATATATATGGAGAGAGAGCTGAATATTTGTATCCAACCCATACAAATTTGCCATAAATCACTTTCTCCGGGTTTTCACGTCGAATACCATGAGAGAGAAAGAGACAAGAAAGGTCGTCAGATAATATTGCAGAACTTCTAAGTATGTAAGAATGCTCTCCGTCCGCGCTAACTTCACATGATCGAGTCGCATAACTTACGTCAACGGATTGTGAGGTTATTTCCTATATTTGTGTTGGTTAAAAAACTTGCAATGGTTATACAAATAAATAAAACATGATGGTGATATGTACTATGCGTGAATGTTCAAATAAGACCAAACAAAGATTACAAAACATCACTTTTTAGAGGTATTTCAACAGTTTTAAATATTTTGGACCGAACTTTAGAATTTTCACATTTTGATATAAAGACATAAAATCAACAAAGCTTCCATCATTATTTAGGCAAACTTTCTGTTATTAGTATTTGTGTGATATTTTGGCTTTATAAATTATTTTAGTGGTGTATTAATATTGTTTTGTTAAATGTGTTCAAATATGTTTAGTAAAAATGTCCGAATTCCATGTGGGCGGTAACTAATAGGCTATCCAACATCCTTTAATATATCTTTGTCTCTTTCTATCGAGTCAGTATAAAGTCAACCGTCCTGACTACACTGTTTTGCAAAGGTACCTCTCCACGTCCTACAAGGGTATACCTGACTTAGGTCAACTTTTGAGTCACTTTAAACAGATGTGCGTACAGTCATCGTAATGTGAAACAAGTCGTAAAAAACGCAAGCTGTTCGATTTCGGTTGTTTGACGACAACATATACATTAATTTACTGTTATCCTCGAGCTTAATTATGTTTCTATTGAATATTAAATATAAATTAAAAACATACTAACATTAAATTGAATACCCACGACAAGTTACAGTTACATTTTAATGCATTTTTGTACTGTAAGTGGCTGTTTGCTATGCGTTTTCCTCATCGCATACGCCCTAATGTTTCCTGCTATTTTATTTATGGTCACCCCATGAATGCGGTTCACAATAATTAATAATGCATAAGAATCAAGCATGTGTAAATCATGAATAATTATGCAAATCTGAGGAATATTTATGGTCATTCGATGCATCTGGTTTACCTACTTTAAATAAATGCATTTAAGTTAATGATCAAACCGATGGAATGATAAAAATAAATAAAACGTTTCATAAATGATAAAAACATACCTTCTCCGGAAAGGCAAAAAGGCTTAAGTGGCACTTTGGTCAATAATGAGTCAAATATACAGTTTCGATCAATGACGTTGTTATGATACCAACACTGAGAAAAAACATATCTTCCCCGGAAAGGCAAAAGACCTTTTATGATGGCGGCATTATGGTCAATAATGAGTTAAATATACAGTTTCGATCAATGACGTTACATATATAGACACGTTATAGCGTTAGAATATTAACACAAAATGTGGCAAGTAAAACACACACGTTACCAGTGAATTCATCATTCAAATATCGGTCATGTATGACAAAGATAGACATTCATAGAATATATGTGTGTGAACGAAACAGATCCGAAGTTCGGACCGAGTTCCATACATGCTTGAAGCGACCTCAAGCGACGCGTGACCGTTTAGTACTAAATCGGCTTAAACACTGATCACACCAACTAGCGTAATTATTGCTTGCCACTTTGAGAGCGCTACAACGTGTCTGTATATATGTGACGTTATTGATTTCAATCAATTTTTTTGTCTGCATCGAATGAAACTGTTAAAGAGGTGTGAAAGATTTAAATAATATTTTTCTGATTCTGATCGTCTCACTAAAAATGTAAGGTTTTAATATTTCATGAATTCCTAAACGGTACGAATTTGACTATGACGTAGGTACCGCTACTGGTTGGTAAGACAACTGTCATTGGAACCCGGAACTATTTACAAACGTTGCCCGATGTGACGTCACAGACGCCTTTCACACGAACATTAACAAACATGTCGTTTTGGCTGAAAATCAAAATACGCATAATTTAAATCGTTGTCGAAACTTATTCGTCAAATATAATTATAAATACCCTATTCATCACAAAGAAACAGCACCAAAAGGTTAGTCTAAAAATACTATCCCAGCAGTTTGACATATTTTGACTTATTGTAGTTTCTGGAGAAATAAATTTTAATAAATATGAACACAAAAAAACTAATTATTTAACATTTGTCATTTTTACAACATCCATATCGTCGCTGGGGAGCGAAGGGCTTAAGCGACACATTTAAAAAAATGAGTTAAAAATATATATGTATAGATTTTTAAGGTAAGACAAACATTCCCGGGTTACGAATAACCAGACAATATTTGAAAAACTCCTACTGCCATCATAAAAAGCGGAAGATGTTACTTGTGCAATGATGGAGGACATAGCCAGCAGAGGAATTGAACGCACGACGTATGAATGTACGAGTACTTTTGATCAGTTGTGTTTTCTGCATCGAATGCTCTGACTCTCGTTTGATTCTGAAGACTTTTGTGGCCCTTCAGCCATCTCAAATATAATTATCATTTGGGAGAAAGCTTGACTCAAGCGGCACAAGTTTGGGTCGCTTTTTTAGCGTTTTGTCGCTTCGAGTAACTGTCGACTCAGTGAGAGCATCGAGTTACCCGAGTCACCTTTTTTTCTCAAAAACCAATAAGGTACTCAAGACTTTTTATCGTAAAACAAAAAAGAAAATTTAAGTGCTGCGGTGTAACTGTCCCAAAATGGCGCTATAGCCCTTTTGCCTTTCCGTCGACGATATTTATTTATTTATTAATTTTGGTTTCTTACATTATTTTTTTACATTACCTACCTCGCTAGTTCATTAGAACCTGTTCTAAAGTAGGTGACAGTGAGTACAAGTAGAATAATATAAAATATGTTGATATTTGTTACACAATGCTAGATGATATCTGTACAACAGACACTGATTGCAAACCCTCTTGATACATTAATTATTCCATATAAGATACATCGACAGTAGGTAAAGTTGCAAGGTACTAAATCCTATAATTAATGCTAGTGGATACGATAAAAATATGCACGCTAATTAGCAATCTAATACCTAATAAAGAATTTCTCACATCTGTTATCCGTTTAATGTTATCGGGTATCAAGGAAACCCACCGAAAACACGTGCCGAGCTTCGTCAGTTGTCCGGTTGACAGCTGTATAGCAAACAATAATCATAAATAGATATTTAACACATCAGCCATCAAAAGTCTGGCCTGTTGCTGAATTTAAAAAAAAATGGTAATCGTATATGAGGTTCATTTTCATCACACTCGTGTGTTATAATAACAGTTATTGGCTGATTTTATAGCGCCGTTTTCATGAAAGAAAACCACCCCAAGAGCGAGATCACCTTATGGTCACGGAAAGGCAAAAGGGATGAAGCGCCATTTCGAGAAGTTTTCACCAGAGCACTTTAAAGTTTTTTTTTGTAAAACAATTAAATTCATATGTTTTCAGCACCCGGTTGAATTTGAAAAAAAAAATTCCAAGCTTGTGTCGCTTGAGTCAAGCCTTCTCCCAAATAGTGAATATATTTTAGATGGCTGAAGGGCCACAAAAGTCACCAGAATCAAACGAGAGTCAGAGCAATCAATGCAGAAAAAAAACTGCATATTTAACAATTTTTTTAACGAAGTGTCGCTTAAGCCCTTTTCCTTTCCAGAGACGTTATAGTCTCATAAAGATCAAGTTTTCATCAGAATTAATAAAATTCCTCCACTCCGAAAAAAGCATTATAATAGATTCAGCCAAAACATTTTACCCCAAATTAGAATCAAACCCGGATCCTTCCATTTCCAACCTCAAATAATATTAAATAATAATATTTGGATAATTTGTATAGCGCCGTTTTCGTGAAAAATCACCTCAAGGGCGCTGTACAAATTTTCAACCTCTGGACCATACCACCAACCCCCTTCATCACCGTCCAAATTCCACCTTCTCTAACTTTGGGGAGAGGGCTTAAACAAAATATTGCTATAAGCATAAAAAAACACAGTCTACAAAATTTCGTATAAGCATTTGCCGGGTAAAAAAGAAAATCTCGTCATTAATGTGATAATCTCCAGATTAAAATATGAAACCTGATGTATGCAAGCAATGCATCTGTGTGAGTACTGCGCTCGGGTCAAATCTGGTTGAGATATCTATAAGAGTGAAGCTCCGCGCGAGTTATTTTAATAATTATAATTTTAATGTTTTATGGTGAATACCGCACAAGAGTCCCAACTGCTCCCAAACGTCTAGGGCTAGTGAGACTATGGCATCCCCAATTGGTGTGTGTTGTAAGGCTGAAGGTAGCGGAGAGGGAAAGGAGATGGGGAAGAGGTAGGTTGGGAGATACGTGGCTATTCAGATCTAGCCACAAACACGTCCAAAACCCTTTTAATCAAGCAACGTTTCGATTCGGAATGGTGGTCTTTCACCAGGGAGATACTTAGAGTATTGACCACTCTGGTACGTGCCGCAAATAAAATTAATATTATTCATAGATGGCTACCGGGCTGTAGCCTGCAGTGTTAAATTCGAATTGACGACAGCCAACCTCCGATTAGAGAAAACACTAGAATAGTAAGAATAATATGGATTTCTTTTTTTTCTTAAACAAAATATACGAAGCCTGTTCAAAAGAAAAGGTGAATTTTGAATTTTCTCGGGCTGTGTACATTCTATTATCGATTTTTTTTGTTATGATGGTACACATATGTTTATCATATGTTAGCATTATCAGCCATTTTGGATTATTGGTTTGTTTTTGACAACTGGAAAGGTTAGTCACATTTTCGTGTGTTCTTCGATTTTTTACTTTTGAAAAAAATGGATCAAAGAATATGTATTAAATTTTGCGTTAAAAATGGAATAAAGTGCTCCAACGCACTTAAAATGTTGACTGTGGCATTCGGCGAGTCTACTGTGTCTCAAAAAAGTGTTTATAAGTGGTACAAGCGCTTTACAGAAGGCCGAGAAGATGTTAATGACGATGAGCATCCTGGAGTTGTGGAAAAACAAATCATGGATTTTATTCTTTGATCCATTTTATTCAAAAGTAAAAAATCGAAGAACACATAAAAACGTGACTAACCTTTCCAGTTCTCAAAAACAAACCGCTAAACCAAAATGGCTGATAATGCTAACATATGATAAACATATGTGTACCAACATAACAACAACAAAAAACAATAGTCGAATGTACACAGCCCGCGAAAATTAAAAAAAATCACCTTATCTTTTGAATAGG
The DNA here is from genome assembly GCA_022651775.1 of Drusus annulatus. NCBI lineage: Eukaryota > Metazoa > Arthropoda > Insecta > Trichoptera > Limnephilidae > Drusus > Drusus annulatus. Next base: position 363,214 of record JAGWCC010000169.1, read on the forward strand.
CCATGTACATTAAAAATGAATTTATATTTTTTGATAGCTCTTTGGTTGACGGAAATAAAACCCGTTCTAGAACCGGTCGTAGCAGTTTGATGACTATCTTTATATTGCCAAACAAAATTAAAAATTAAACGATAAAACTTTAATTTTTTTCAGAAAACTCATCTGAATCACTCATAAACCGCCAATTTTAAGAATAAAAAATAGAGTGTTTCCTTGGGATATTATGAATCATCGATGGACGACCACAGTGGCACAGAGGTAAGAGCTTTGATCTTGCGCCGCGCCAGTGGCATCAGGTTTAATTACTGTGTTAAAGGGCCAACACCCAAGAATGATGCTACACGTCACTTTTTAGCATTCTAATACAAGCAATACTACAAATGATTTATCTGAAAATTTTCTATGGGTTGTTTGAAAAATGTCGGAGGTTTCCATTAAAAACAATTTTTCAACTGCAATCCTTTAAATTCTATGAAAAATATACTAAAACATCAGTAAAAGGTGCAGTTTTGACGGCCTAGTGGTAAGACGCTCGACTACGAATCCAAAGGTCACGGGTTCAAACCCGACGTGCGCCAATAACTTTTATTTAATTAATATGTGTCATAACACATTATTTTCATATAATAATAATTAAAAAGTATATTTGCGGCACGTTCCAGAGTAGTAGATACTCTAAGTATCGTCCTGGTGAAAGATTACCATTTAGAATCGAAACGTTGCTTGAAATGGCCTTAGTCGTGTTTGGTGACCGGATCTGAATAGCCAGGTACTTCCCACTTCCCAACCTTCCTCTTCCCAATCTCCTTCCCCTCCCCACTACCTTCAGCTTCACAACCAGTGGCGGCTCGTGAGTTTTTAGTGTGCTAGAGTGCTGAGATTGAAAAATACGACATTGTTAGTGTTTTTGTAGTCGAAAATAATTTTTTTCAAGATTTTATTTTTTGTATGAAGATTTTTAGGAGTTTCCAGTTTTGGTGGTGCACTGCACGGATTCCTGAAAAATCTTCATACAAAAAGTTGAAATTTCGAAAAAAAAAAAAACGTTTTCGGCTACAACAACATCAATCGTTTTTTTTCAATCTTACCACTCTAGCACACTAAAAAGTCACGAGCCGCCACTGCTCACAACATACCCTATTTGGGGATGCCAAAGTCTCACTGGCTCTAGACGGTTGGGAGCAGTTGAGACTCTTGTGCGGTGCTCATATAAAAAATAAAAATAATGTTTTAAAACCAGCAAAAGCATTTTTGATTGTTTTACCTAAAATTCTTGTATGCATTACAAAAAGAACTAAAAAAAATACCGTTTAGGAATCGTAATCACTGGAAACCTTAAATATTTTTCTAACTACCCGTTTGGAATTGACAGAAAAAGAATTTGTAGTTTTGCTTGTACTAAAAAACCAAAAGTGTGTATTTTTAGGTAAATTAGTAAAGAATCCTTGGTAAAAAAATTATCGAGTGTCTTAAAAAATACAAATCAAAATTTTAACAGATACGAAGTTAGGAACCATTCCACAACGATTAACTATAAATAATTTGCACCGTATGTGTGTACGAGTGCGAACCTTTAAAATTTCAAACTGATGTTAATTGAAATCTTTGATCTAATTTAAGAAATAATCTCAAATCTTCACCTACATAATTGAGTATTTACTTTTAATGTATTTAAGCAAAAATTATTTTATATTTGAAATTTATAAAAACAAAAATCTGTGTACTAAATCTTGAATTTTTGTACGATGAAAACATTGTGTTATTGGGTTAACCACTTAAATGATTAGCAATGAGAAAAAGTTTAAAATTTTGAATCATTAAATCAATATTATAAATTTATTTATCCACGATTTAGAAATATATAAATATCAAGTATTGCATTCTTTTTAGCCTGTTGTGCGCATTGATTGCATAGAGCATTGCATTGAAAATAACCTTTTTCAAATATAAAGCTTAAAAAATTCGAATTTAATTTTAAAAAATCCGATTATCACTTCCACACAAAATTACATTATCACAGGGTAATTAATTAATTAATTATCAGCATGTATTATCTGGTTTGTATCTGTAAATGTGTACATAATTATTAATCATTATTTTAGCTGATAAGCTAATTGAACTGACTAATTACGATAAGCTAAATAATCCCTATCGCGCTTTAGGCGATGCAATAAAAAGTCATGCAAAATGATTGTCTAATATTTTATATAATACTCCAATAATAATAGATACTTTAATTAAATATTGCGAGTAGAACATCGGGTATTTTTTAAAGTTACTTTTTTATAAGCCTAGGTTTCAGTGAAAAAACTTCTACTTATGAACATTTTGAAGCATTTACTAACTAACTAACTAACCATCCCGCCGTTTCCTCGCAGGGGTAGGCAGAGAGGACGGACCGCCATATAACTCTGTCTTGGCACACACTCCTTGCTTCATTCACATTCATAAATCGTCTCATACATACTCTTCTGTGATTCTAACTCTTCACATGACCCGATTCGAGTATTTGATTTACTTGATCGTGCCACGTCTTTCTCGGGCGTTCCCGACTTCTTCTTTCATTCACATTCGCATCATATATTCTTTTCACACTCCTTTCGTCGTTCATTCGCTCTTAATGCCCAAACCATATAAGCGTCCCTTTCGGGATCCTATTCACTACGCATTTACTTCATTTGTATAATGTGGCAAAGTAAGTTTTTTAGACTCTGGTCGGAAAAAAAAAATTCCGCATGAGCTTCACGAAAAAAAATAAAGCATACTCTTTGACGATGTTTTTTTTTGCATAAATCAAAACACACGGCCGGCGCCAAGTGGCAATTTTAACCTTATCGCCACCAGCGTAAGGAATGCGCGATTTCGATCGAGTTGGTTAGATTTGATCGCCTTAAACAGTTGGAAATAAATAAAAAATACACAAATCCCCCACACTTTCAGGTTACTCTATCTGTACAATTCCTTCCGTAATATCTGTTGCATCAATGTAAACAATTATTATGATAAGCTGTTTGCCAAAATTAATTAAGTCACCTATTTAGTGGTTGAAAACTAAAATCAATTGTACACAATGTCCTATGTGAGTACCTACCTATAATGTATTTTAGCAGACATTATTCTGTATTTGAAATGGGTTAATTAAAGCAACTAATTTTTTTTTTTGGCACTTAAATTCCGCGATTTTTTTCTAGTAATTATTATAATTACCATATTAAAAATTGGACATTATGTAAAACAATAGTTGTGTGCATTTCGAAACAATGGATTTTTTCAAATAAGAAAACTTAAAAATAAAATAATGTACATTTTTTTTCTCGATGATAGTCAACCTTTGATAGGAGAGTAGACCAGAAGAAGAAGAATACAACTGTAGCCGTTTGTTTAAAAAAAAAAACCAAATAATAAAAATAGTGTAGGGCAATAATTTCTCATTTCAATCAGTTTTACTAATTAACTAACTAACATCACGCCGTTTCCTCGTCAGAGGTAGGCAGAGAGGATGGACCGCCATACAACCAACCTGTCTCGGCACACAGTCCTTACTTTATTCGCATTCATACATCGTATCATATATACTCTTCTGTTATTATGACTCTTGACATGACTCAATTCAAGTATATGATTCACTTGGTCGTGCCGTATCTCCCTCGGGTGTCCCCGACTTTATTCTCTGTTGCGTCAAATACTCTCCTCGCATTCATTTATTCGTTCATCTACTCCACATGCGCAAACTATCTAGGCGTCCCTTTCTAAATCCTATTCATTACGCTTAAATCTCCCTTGCATTTTTTCTCGAAATTTTACATTTGTAACATGGTCATACAAGGTTTTAGGGCCTTAGAGATCTCATTTCCACAGCATTCAGTGTTCTTTCATTCTTCCTCTTCCAGTTCCAAGCCTCACTGCCATACATCAGGGTTGGTGTCAGCACACCATTGCGGACTGCTAGGCTCGCTTCGAATTAGTTTTTCAATGCCAAATCATAAGAAAACCACTAAGAATATTTGTGTCGCAACACAATCTGTTTTAACATCAGACGTTTTGCTGAATTCATTGAAAAATGATTACCTTTTATTGATTTACAATCAATAATAACAATAATTAATTGAACTTCGGGGACTTTTTGCGCGTTGACAAATTGCAGGACAATTCAGCGGATAATAAAAAGTTTGTTTTGTAAAAAATACCACTGTTAAATTGACGGTGTTGCCCACGAAAAAAAAAACATTTTACGACGTGAAATAATTTGAATGATTATATTTCCTTACTCTGACATGTTTTCGATGTAACCCTTCGGTAAATGACGAATCGTTTACTTTTAGGGGTCAACTTGAAAAGTAAACGCAATTTTGAAATTGCTCAGCGAAACCAATTATCATTGATATTATTTCAAGAAGGATTCGTCATCAAATGGATTATTTATTATTGCGAAAATGTGAATATTTACCTCATAGTAATTCGTGATTTTACTATTAAAATGAATCGAGATTTGTTCCTTATATCCTTAATGACCTTTTACACTAGCGATCAACTTCTTGTAAAAGTATTACAAATTCTAAGATTCAATCGAATATCGTGAAACTAAAAGAAAGTGTTGTCCTGGAAGCCCTAGCATAAAACATCGATATAGATTTTATCGACAATGTCGGTAATTACCATCAAATTTGAAATCGTTCGCGAGCCCGACTGTAGATCGCCAACGAAAAAGCGACAGAAACATCGACTAAATTAAGCATGTTTAGTCGACGCGAGTTGTCGTTTATTCGTTGTTAACCTGAAGTCGGGCTCGAGAACGATTAAAAATTACCGACATTGTCGATAAAATCTATATATATTTTAGAGATTACCCGTAAAAGAGTCTCAACTGCTCTCAATCGTCTAGAGCCGGTGAGAATATGGCATCCCAGATTGGGGTATGTTGTTAGGCTAAAAGTAGTGGGGAAGGGAAGGAGATGGGGAAGATGAAGGTCGGGAAGTACCTGGCTATTCAGATTTGATCACCAAACACGGTTGAACCCATTAGAAGCAACGATTCAATTCTGAATGGTGGTCTTTTTCACCAGGGCGATACTTAGAGTACCCACCACTCTGGAACGTGCCGCAAATTTACCATATATTATTTTAAACGATTTAAATGTGTTATGACGCATATTAATTCAATAAAATGTATTTGCGCACGCCGGGTTCGAACCCGCTACCTCTGGATTCGTAGTCGAGCGTCTTACCACGACCACGGAGGTTGATGTTGCTACCCCAGCATAAATACATGTGTCGATTTCCATTTACTGATTTCTGTTTTATTTTAATAACATTAACTTTAAAAAAAAATGGCCGCTATTGTGGAGGGCCGCCAATCAGAATTGACATTTTGAAGTCTGCTTAGGCATCAGTTGATTGACTTAGATGGCTGTTTAGGACTTAGCCTTATCGGCTTTGGCTGTAGCGCCTCTTCCAATCGCCAACCCGAGCACCGTTGATAGCGACGGTAAACTGTCTTTACTGCTGTGACAATTCCATGTAAAACATGTGTTATGTGATGCCTTTATCTATACAGAAGGCAAAAAAAAGATAACAGAGGCCTTACTTCTACTAAACAATACAATCTACTTATCGCGCTAGAAAATAAACATACACTTAAAAATTAGCTCATTTCACGTACAAAAAAATTACATCGAGTGTAAATATATGCATAATTAACATCAAACAACTACCTACTATTGCTTTTATTGTGAATAAATTTGACGTAGTTATGCAGAAAGCGTCTAACTAACTAACTAACCATCACGCCATTTCCCCGCAGGGGTAGGCAAAGAGGACGGACCGCCATATAACTCTGTCTTGGCACACACTCCTTGCTTCATTTACATTCATACATCGTCTCATACATACTCTTCTGTTATTCTGACTCTTCACATGACCCGATTCAAGTATTTGATTTACTTGATCGTGCCATGTCTTTCTCGGGCGTCCTCAACTTCTTTTTCCATTCACTTTCGCATCATATATTCTTATTACACTCCTTTCTTCGTTCATTCGCTCTACATGCCCAAACCATCTAAGCGTCCCTTTCTTGATCCTATTCATTACGCTCACATCAGCCTTGCATTCTTTCCGGATATCCACATTTTTAATACGATCATACATGGTTTTACCGCACATACGTCTCAAAGATCTCATTTCCACAGCATTCAGTCTACTTTCATCCTTCCTCTGCCAGTTTCATGCCTCACTGCCATACATCAGGGTTGGTATAAGTACTCCATTGTGGACTCTTTAAAAGAAAGCGTCCACCCACAATTTGCCAAAATCGAGTTTTACATGTTTTCCAAAAGATAAAGACGGATTTTATTATATCTGCTGAAAACATACAAGCTCCAAATGCAATAGATTTTTGGTAATTATTTTTTTTTTACGAAGGCACGTTGCAGATATTTGACTTGAATTTAAATTAAAAAACATTATAAAATGTACGATAACACAAGAAATCCTTTTTTTAATAAGCACATTGAAAGATAATAAATTACCTATTTAAAATAATGCACATAAAATAAAATTAAAAAAAACACTGATATTCACTTGACAAATGCCGATTACGCATATTTATGCTTTTTTATCGTCATATTTTTAAACGCCTTTTTCTCAGTTTCATCTTTTTGGGGTTGGATGCTTTCTGTATAACTACGTCCAATTGTTTGTTTGACACATTGAAATAAATAAACATACATTGCTAATTTTATAACCAAAGATGTGTAAGTGATTAATTTGTTTGAACTTAGTTGTTTCTTGACTTTTAAAATTAATTATCCTAAAAAAAATACCATCGGACATTTGAAAACGGTAGACAAGATCATTATTTATCAATATTCAAACACTTCATTTCTCTCTCTCTCTCTATATATATATATATATGGATTTTTGTATATTTCAACTACCCAATCCACTAATAACACATCTACATCCAGAAAAATTAAAAAAATACCTCCGATATACTTTATTTTAAATTTACTCTCATAAAATTGAAATAATAATAATAATAATAATAAAATATATATATATATATATATACTAACTACAAGAAAACTATCCAGACTCTCATTCCTTAAATTCATCAGAAGATAATCACCATTATCTGTTCCTCACTACGAGAAATTGCAAAATACCTCCGATATACTATAAATTTGCTCTCATGCCCTAAAAATGAAAAAAATAAAAATACATGCAAAAATCACCTAAATTTTAAGTTTTTATAATATGGTGATTGTGTCCTGCCAGAAGTGACCTGCCAGGTAAGTATGTTGCAGTATATTTATATAAACTAAGAATTAATATTAAGTAGAAATTAAGATTTGTGCAGCGCCCTTGAGGTGATTTTTTACAAAAACGGCGCCATACAAATTATCCCTATATTATTATTATTATTTTCAATTTATGCACGAAATTCAAATTTATTATTGCGTTAACTTGAAAAAAATTACACCTTTTTACTATGTTGACAGTTTATCAAACTTCTCCCTTGGTTAGCCGAATTTTTCATACTAATTGGATTCCCAAACTTAAGTAACTGGTTTGGCGTAAGTTATGCAGAGGTTGCGTTGGTAAAAGCATAATAATTGTGCTTTTGAGCATGGTTTAGACAAGATTTCGGCTCAAAAACTGTCAAGTTTGATTGGAAACAACGGCCGTCAGTGCGAAAATAAACTGTGGATCACAGCATTTATACAAAAATAACGTGTACATATTATAAATTATAACTTTTAAATAAATGTAAAAATAACTTTGTATAAGACCACGGATATTATATTATTTTTTTTATGACCGGCCGGTTTCGCTTAGCTTAAGCGTCATCAGAAAACAAAATTAAACTAAACGAAAAATACAAAGTGTGCGGTTATACGAGTATATACATACCGAGCGAGAGCAAAAGGTAAAATAAAATAACAAAACAATGAAAAAAAAATAGAATAACACTTAATTTATAACAAAGGGACAGGGAGAAAGAGACAGATAATATGAATTAAAAGAGACAAAACGTCAACTGAGAAGGTGATTGAAGTATAAATGATAAATTTTATGAGTTTACGGGAAATGTACCTAATATTGGACTGCTAGACAAATTTATCTGATTATTAAGAGAATGAGTATTCATTTTAATGGCTTTCTTTATTTCCAGTGCTTCTAAATTATTTAATCTGTTGCCATGACCATTTTTATGAAGAATATGAGCACCGGTGCTTTTATTAAAGGTATGATTTTTATCAATAAGATGATTAGCGAATTCAAAAAACCGTTACTATTTAAACATCTAAAATGTTCTTTGATTCTAACATTGACATTACGAATTATTTAATTTTCATAGCTTTTTTAAATATACGAATTATGTATTGGTATTTCAACCGATTGATTTATAATTGAATTGATTACACGTGTGAAAAATCTGTATATTCTTTATTCTCAGTACAATAAACAAAAAACAAATATATATCATAAAGCAACATACAACCACAACGCAATTCAATAATTTACCCAGTGTATGGGTAAACCTGAAGGACGAATCCTTGGAACGATATTTGAACGATGATGATTTAAAAAAAAGTAGCACGTCCCATCTAAGTAAATAAAACAAGTTGAGTTCTACGAACAAATCAATCTTTAGATGTGCGAAAAAGTTGTAATAATTATTTTAGGAATTTATTTTCGATTGACCTAGAAATAACAGACAGTAAGAGTTGCACAATTTTATTAATGCCAGAGCTTACCGTTTCAGTGTTCTTACTGCATCAAAAAACAGATGTTTAGCTTTATCATTAGGTAACTTCATGAAGATCTACTAACAGACTTGTTAATAAATCAGTTAATATTTGTATAAAAACCAAAGTATACTAGACATATTTCCAGTAGGCCGCTCTGTTATTCCCATAATCCCCTCAATTACTCCTTCTCCTTCCCATTCCAAAACCTAAATATGTATATATATATCTCGGTATTATGTATTTTAGTTTAATTTTAATATTGTCCTAAAGATGGAAGGGTGCTTCCGAAACCGATCGACAAAATATTGAAAATAAAAGCGGTTTTAAACAAAGTTTGTCTGTTTTATTTTTAAAGAAAAACATTAACCCCAATGACGGCCCCCGTGGTCAAGTGGTTAAGGTTTCTTCTACGAATCCAGAGGTGGTGTTTTCAAATCCCGGCGTCGAGAATAATTTTTATTTAATATATTTATGTTATTTCATATTTAATTAACATAAAATAATATTTGGTATATTTGCGGCACGTTGCAGAGTGGTAGATACATATAATGATAATATATATTGGTAGATATCGCCCTGGTGAAAGCCATTCAGATCGAAACCTAGCTTTAAATGGCTTTAGTCGTGTTTGGTGACCAGATCTGAATAACCAGGTACTTCCCAACCGTACTCTTCCACATCTCTTACCCCTACCCACTACCTTCAGCCTCACAACATACCCCTATTAAAGATGCCACAGTTCCACTGGCTACAGACTGTTGGGAGCAGTTGGGACTCTTGAGCACTATTCGCTTGAAAAAAAAACCTCAATTGGGGTACGTTGTAAGGTTGAGAGAAGCGGAAAGTGAGGAGGTTCCTGGCTATTCAGTTCTGGTCACCAAACAAGGCTAAAGCCATTTCAAACAACGTATCGAATCTGCAAGATGGTCTTTCACCAGGGCGACACTACCAGTCTTCACTTTCTTAGCTCTGCAGTAAAATTGTTCTTTCTAGATTATTCAAAAATAAAATAACTTGATAAAAAAAAGTGTTGGAAGTCAAGCAAAGTGCAAACGTACCTTTTCATATTCTAAAATTCATCAAAAGAATCTCAACATAATCTGTTTCTCGACGAATTACCTTTGGATATACAAATTTTAACCAAATCCTGTACTGTACGACAAATTCAGAAAGTCCATTTTTAATTTCGCTCCCATGCCCTAAATAGAAAAAAAAAACATAATTTTAATTTTAAGTTAATAAGTGTGTCTATCTGATGGGACCTGCCAGATAAGTATGTTTCTGTATATTTTCCCTTTAAACTGGAAATTAACATCTAATAATAGAAAATAAGATCTGTACAGCGCCCTTGAGGTAATTTTTCACAAAATAAAACGGCGCTATACAAATCATCCAAATATCAGTATCATTATTAAAGCCTGGTAGCAACTATGTCCTAGTTTTTAATTTTGTTATTATATCGATTTACAGAATTGCCCACCGCCACATATCCTGAATTTGCAAGCGGCTAACTGTACGTGACGCTATCGAATATCATAATATCCCGTAACGTTAAACATATTTGATATTGATAAGAAAAAATAAACACTAGCGCACACTCGACGTAACTCTAGTGCCTACTCGTCGCCTGGGCACTAGACGACCACTTGCGTCAAAATCAGGACAAGAATACTCAAAGGTAGAAATGCGTACTTAAATGGTTATTGCAAAAAAACATTACCTGTACATAATAACAATATAGTAACGTTGTGAGTTCGTACCTCAGAACAATAATATACAAGAGAGAGCGCTGCTGTAGTCAATTTCGATGAGTTTTGCCGGACTCGGCTAGACTTGGGCGTGGCTAGGACTAGGGCTAGGGTATTCATACATCCATCCATAGCACATGTCGACATAACGTTTTTGATTATTCGTATAACCACTTTTTCCCAGTATTTTTATAAACAAAAATATGTGATATAACCTAAAAAACCGTTGACTTATGTCCATTTATGTCGCATATCAAAACGTGTGGGCGGAGTCAACGGAGACGCGGGACACGAAGAACATTCCAACAATACTTTAAAGCGGTGTGATAATTTGGGAGATTTTGTAGCCTCTTTCTTTCTCATGGTGTACGACGTAAAAACGTGATTGATTCTAAACTTGTATAGGTTGGGTAAAAAGAATTAGCTCTCTCTCCATATATTGTTACGACCGTACGATTGTGATCTTTTCGAATTTGGAACTGACGCAAATTGAAATTATCAAATTTAAAAATAACCTTTTCAAATTCCTACCTACCTTATTAAGTACCTAACCGTAATATATGTTAGCAGACATTATTCTAAATTTAAAATGGGTGGATTAAAGCGACTTATATTTTTTCTTTGCAAGTCAAGTTACATCTCGTGACGTTTCAGGCGTAAAGACTAGTAAAATTAAATTATTATTTTACGGATTTTTTTTGTAGTAAATAGCCCCAACTGCTCCCAGCAGCTAGGAGCCAGCGGGACTACGGCACACCTAATTTGAGTATTTTGTGAGACTGGAGGTAGTGGGGAGGGAAACGAGATGGGGAACAGGGAGGTTTGGAAGTACCTGGCTATTCAAATCTGGTCACCAAACATTGCTTAAGCCATTTTAAGCAACGTTTCGTATTTGAATGGTGGTCTTTCACTAGGGCAATACTTGGATTATCTACCACTCTGGATCGTGCCGAAAATATATAATATATTATTTGTATGTTAATTAAATGTGATATAACATAAATTAATTAAATAAAATTCAGTGCGAATGGAAAAACTACCAAATCAATTGAAAAAATTGCAACCCTTGACATTCGTGGCCAATGCCTAAGATCCTCAAATCACAGATCCGAAGGTCGCGGGTGCAAATCCCGGCGTCCGTCAATAAATTAAATTAAATTGATATGTATTATTTGATATAGTATAATACATAGTTTATTAACGCACGTTCCAGAGTGGTAGATACTCCAAGTATCGACCACCATTCATCATCGAAACGTCGTTTGAACTGGGAATAACCGTGTTTAGTGACTAATATTTATTTCCCTCATCTTCTTCCCCTCCCACTCCTTTCAGCCTTAAAATATTCCCCAAATGAGGATGCAATAGTCTCACCGGCTCCGGACAGAAGCAATATTCGCATAAAACACATGTTTTTGTTGACGTGGAGCGGTACTTTTCGGCATACGAATAATTTATCGTCAAAAACGGATAAAGGCAATCTTCATAAAGAATTTTAAAAATAAAAAAACTTCTTTCTTTTAATCTTAACCCTAGAAAGATAATCTACGTCCGCGAGACGTACAGCGCGACAAAATAGTGTTGTCTCTTTTTCACTATACGCCGCAGCGAGTTGTCTGTTTCAACCAACTCAGTTGACGACCAGAGCTCACATGGGACCGCTGTGCCGCAAAGGTAAGTACCCATAATAACTACAAATGACTATATTGTACGTCCGAGAAACGTATGATTATCTTTCATGAAACTTTTGTGACATATTTGTTGACATCGCTTATATGTATTAAAAGTAACTCTGTCTATCTATCTGATGTATTAAAATGAACTTAGTATTATTTTCAGTTACTTACTATCAATATGACAAACGGAAGCAAGAAGAAGCGGAACAAGCGAGAGATTCCAGAACAAATGAAAAATACTCGATCGCGAGCTGTGGGCACATCAATATTTTGTTATGACGGTCCTTTGACTCTCGTATCATATAAACCATAACCATTGAAAATGGTTTAATTGTTGTCATCTTGTGATGAGGACGGGACAATAAATCAAACAACTGGAAAAGCTCAGATGATCATGTATTATAACCAGAAAAAGGGAGGTGTCGACACATTCGACCAAATGTGTTCGTTATGTCTTGCTCTAGAAAGACAAACAGATGGCCAATGGCTGTACTTTACGGCATACTTAACATAGGTTTTGTGAACTCATATGTCATTTATTGTCACAACATTCTATTAAAGAATGAAAAGCCACTTAGCCGTAAACATTATATGAAGAAATTGAGTACAGAGCTTACTTCACCATGGATGGAAAAAAGGTTAGAGGCACCAACTTTGAAGAGAACTGTTCAGAAAAACATATCGGAATTAATGCCACAGGTTATTGCAAATAGTGATCAGACAGATCAAGAAGAGCCTGCTGTAAAAAAGAAGAGGTATTGTTCATATTGTCCTTCTAAAATTCGCAGAATGTCAAAGTTATCTTGCATAAAGTGCGAAAAATCTGTGTGTGGTAGCCATAAACGCGACGTGTGTTTTGATTGCATTTAATATGATTATTTTGTGATTTAAAGTAATAAATAATAATTATTATTTTAACATAAGAAAAAACGTGCCAACTAAGCAACCATTTAGACTGGAAGTTAATTGAAAGTTCCTTTAGAAAATAAGTTTTTTTTTGTTGCTGATTTGTAAGGGAGTTTACATTTTTGTTTGTAATTTTAAAAATGTATTTTATTTTTAGCAAATCATTGTTTTATTTCACTAATTAACACATAAACAACTATTTATAGTAATAATTTAAAAAAATAAGTACACTGCTTTTTTTAAATACGCTAATTACATGCGATACGTCTCTGAGACGTATGATTATCTTTTACGTTATTTATAGTAAGATTATCTTTCTAGGGTTAAGATAAAAAAAATTTGAATGATGTATTTTTTTAAAATATTTTCCTGGAAAGCAATCACTTTGTGGTTTGACATATTTAATGAAAATTAAATAAAAACTTTGTATTAGACAGATTTTATTTTAATATTTATGACCGACCGGATTCGCTTAGACTAAGCATCATTAGGATAAGTCATTAAAATGAACAGTGATATTCTTAATAATCACTTAAATTTGCCCAATATAAGTATATTTCTTGTAAACTCATTATTTTTTAATCACCTTCTCAGTTGCCGTTTTGCCTCTTTCATTTCATATTATCTGTCTCTTTCTCTCTTTCCTTTTTTTAAATTTAAATGTTTTTCTACAGTTTTCTCCTGTTCTCTTATTTTATTTTATTTTATATCGTGTTCTCCCTCTGTATGTACATATAACCGCACACTTTGTGTTCTTTGTTTAGTTTATTTTTTTATCCTGATGATGCTTAGGCTAAGCGAAACCGGTCGGACATAAAAAATAAAATATAATCTGTGGTCTCATACAAAGTAATAATTTTTTTTGTTTACATTAATTATTTATTTAATTGACGTTCACATTTTCCGCTTTATTGGATCATATTTGCATGTATCAAGGTTTTATAATGCAAATTAATCCGTTCCCAAGTAATAATCACATGATTATAATTATAGGAACTTATGCGCTGTGTTATGTCTATGAAATAAAATTGTTGATATTATTAAAACCAACTAGGTTAAACGTTGTTTTTAATACACGCTAATTAACACGCCAAAATGAAGGTAATTATATCCGAATAATGATAACACTCTTATACACAAAATGTTCTAAATGACTTATCTCATAAAACGAGGACTTCGCATATACGGTGGCTGGCGTATTTAAGTATACGACCACGTTCACCAACCAAAACTGAACGAAAAGTTCGGCAAGAGCGCTTTACTAGTAAAACAAATTTCGTTCGTAAAGTAAAAGTGAGAATTTTCCACTCAAACTCACTACCATTTCAAGATATATTTTTTCAAAACTAATCTTTCGCCTAATACCAACAAAAACAGAAGAAAAAAATCACTAATTATTTTTATTTAAATTAAATACCTTTGTACTAAATATAAATTAAACAATACCTATAAGTTAGAATACATGCATATGGTAGGTACTATGATTATAACACATTTTCGATTTAAATCGGCAAAAAACTATATTTTAATAATTTTTAAACTAAGCCCGAACAGTTTAAAATGTTCAAAGTAAAATCATTCTTTAAATGTGACTGCCGCACTTGAGTCCCAACTGCCCAGAGCCAGTGAGACTATGGAATACCCAAATTGTAAATTTTTCCCCTTTGAAACTCCCCAACATAAGAAAAACGAAAAAGAAACCCAATATATATTTAATTTTTTTATAGTTACTTGTACATCAAAGTTTACAAAGAGTCTAATTATATGTTAACTCAAACCATGGTCTTGAAATTTTTGGTAGCAGTCTAAATGATTTTTGTCATTCTTTACGACTCTACCAAAACTTTGACTAGACCATTGCTTGAATGTTCTCTCTTATGTTTTTTGCCTTATTTTTGTCATCGCTTCATTTATTTTAATGTATATTCTATTCCTTCTCTGTTGCTCTTTTTTCTATTTCGTGTTTTATATGTTTTTTTTGTAATTGGACTTTAGTCCGTTAATTTACAAATAAATAATTCATATCCTTTTTTACTTTTATACTACTTGATATTAATAATGTATTTTATATGGTTCTAACAGGCTATTTTAAAAATTATCAATTGACATAATTTTGATGGTTTCCGGCAGCGCATTATAAAATTTCATCCCTTTACAAAATAAGCTGTTTAGTGTATTGATTTTATTCGTTTTCAATAGTCTGATTGTTTTAATATGATATGTTGTGTAGCTGAAAGGTGTGGGCAGAGGAAGGTTGTGAAGTGCTTGACTATCTGTTCACTCAAAACAACTAAAGCCATTTCAAGGAACGTTTCAATTTTTCCCATTTCTAAAATTTTCAAATCGTTTTTTAGCAACAATAACGTGTGCGGTAAGGATCAGATTTCTGTACAATCGATTAATTACTCCTCGAGATATTCCTTGGAAAACATTTGAGATTATAGTAATGTGCTCGTTAGAATTAATTAAAATCAACACCTCGGGCAGAACACCCTTCTAATCCTGCTAGAGCAAACTTTACCTTATGCTCCTACCATACGCTTTGCGGCGAACGATTCTTTTTGCATTCAACCTTTTTGCCTTAGGCCGTTTTCGACTTATACGCCGCTCGAGTGTCGGCGGATAGAAATGTTAAATCTGTGCCGATCTCGGTGTGAATTCTTAATTTATTTTGACGAATAATTAGTGAAATCTTATGTTTTTAACACTTCAACAAATTAAGGATATTTTTGCAAAATTTAACAGAACATGAATTTATGCAAATGAATTTGATCTATTTTGAGATTTCCGCCCATTTTTTTGGGAACACCCTTCAGCGATTTATTCCCAGGGTGGTGCGTTCTATCAAATTTATTTAACAATAATTTACATCTTTCAAACTCATTCTCGCTCGGAAATTTTCTAGCCGAGGTCGACCACAAGCACATTTCACATCTGCAAGTGTGTCAAGTTCCTCAGCCATGAAAATTATTGTCTTCCGATACCAAGTTTTCCGTCAATATTTCCTTTCACCACACTTGGGAGACGAAGCGAAATATACAATTTTAAAATAATCTGAATATAAAAAAAAAACATGTACCTTTTCATACAGCACATCAATTAATTCTGGTAGATAGCTACTGCAACGTTAGTACTAAACAAAATAATACTTACAGATTACTTTCTTGACTATAAAGTATTGTTTTGTTTGTCTCCCTCTCTCGGCAAAAAAACTCTAGAATGGGTGAACTCTGGTGTTATATAAAATGTGCCCAGTATTTCCGCATAGCGTGTCTAAATCATCGCAGCTATATTCAGGTCCCAATGGCATTTATATTAAGAGCTATAGAGCTGTAAAATATCAATTAAACTGTCATAAATAAGACAAGCGAAATATTTTTTGTTATATATAATTTTTGATTTGAAAAAATATTGTTGAAACTCGTACAAGGTAATTAAATAAACATATTTTTAAGAATTATTGCAAAAAAACAAATAATTGCATCAAATAGTTTTAATATTCAAATTGATTAAGTAGAACTATAAAATGAACCAATTACATTTTACTACAACTATTATTTTATAATTATTAGTATCTACGTTCTTACTTGAATCAAAATAAGAATAGAAAAAAATGAACGAAAAAAAAACATGACTAGTGATTACATTTTATAGAAAAGATCTGAATATCATTTATTTTTTCTACAAAGTATGGAGAGCGTTAAACAAAATCTATTAATTTGTAAGATTGTTGGAAAGTTCCCATTTCAAGAGTCATAATTTCAAAGCGAATATCGCACAAGAGTTCCAACTGCTTCTAACCGTCTGGAGCCAGTGAAACTATGGCATCCCCAATCGGGGTATGTTGTGAGGCTGAAGGTAGTGCGGAGGAAAAAAAGATGGGGAAGAGGAAGGTCGGGAAATACCTGACTAATCAGATCTGGTCACCAAACACGGCTAAAGCCATTTCAAGCAACGTTTCGATTCTGAATGGTGGTCTTTCCCCAGGGCGATTCTATGAGTATCTACCACTGCAGAACGCGCCGCAGGTAAGATATATTAATTTATATGAATGAAATGTTGCGTTTGCGAGATTTGAAACTGCGACCTCTGGATTCGTAGTCGAGCGTCTTACCACTCGACCACGGAGGTTGTCGAATTTGCAAAGAGGTTTATCTATCAGTTTTGTTTGATATTGTTTGTTCAATTTTATCTGAAAAATTGCATCCCGGTCTCATGTGTCAAAACAGAAATCGTATTATTATTAATATTTTAACCTCCCCTAAAAAGTAACTAACTAACTAACCATCACACCGTTTCTCCGCAGGGGTAGGCAGAGAGGACGCACCGCCATAGAACTCTGTCTCGGCACACACTCCTTGCTTCATTCACATTCATACATACTCTGTTATTCTGACTTTTCACATGACCCGATTCAAGTTTTTAATTTACCTGATCGTGCCATGTCTACTTGGGGCGCCCTCGACTTCTTCTTCCATTCACTTGCGCATCTTATATTCTTTTCGCACTCCTTTCTCCGTTAATTCGCCCTACATGCCCAAACCATCTAAGCGTCCCTTTCTTGATCGTATTCATTACGCTTACACATTTTTAATACGGTCATACATGGTTTTACCGCACATGCTCTGGTGTAAACTTCCCAAAGTGGCGTTTCAGCTGTTTTGCCTTTCCGGCGACGACATGCTCCCTTGAACCATTACCCCTTGAAGGGTGGAAGTAAAATATTATTTATTAATTTTTAAATTATATAAGATTTAAAAAAAAAGATATCCTTATTAACTACAAGACGGCGTTTAGTGGAACGTGGGAAGTGCAAATATGCTACTGGACGTGGCAGAAGGACGAGATGTAGCAACAAACGACCATATCAGATATTAATAACGATGGACTGCCATTAATAAGTTATATTAACCGGTTGCGAAAAACTAATAAAACGCTCGTAAAACGGCAACCTGTGTGCCTTCTCTATGCCACTATATTAAATATTAAAATAATATTATACATATTTCAAAACACAGTTTTTGGTAATTTTTCACCGCCGAACAAAACTGGATATGGTAGATCTCTTATTTACTGCGATGTCAACATTCGTCATGACGTGGTCTTAGAGTACATAGAGTGGTACCTATCCGAGGCGGTGTAGTCAGTTTTTGGTGATTTTTGCCAGACTCGGCTGACCTAGGCGTGGCTGTGACTAGGGCTAGGATATTTATACATCCATTCATAGCACGGCATGTGCTTTCGGGTTAAAAAATAAACCTCATACTAAACCTGCCTCAGAGCAATAATATACAAGAGAAAGCGCTGCTGTAGTCAATTTTGATGAGTTTTGCCGGACTCGGCTAGACCAGAACTAGGGTCAGGGTATTAATACATCCATTCATAGCACATGTCGACATAATGTTTTTGTTTATTCGTAAAACCACTTTTTCACAGTATTGCTATCAACAAAAATATAGCATATAACCTAAAAATTCGTTTAGTTGTGTCGAGTTTAGTCGCATACGAAAACATGTGGGCGGAGTCCCCAGAGACGCGGGAGACCAAGATCATCTTTAGAGTACATAAAAGCGGTGTGTTATTTTTTTTGTCTCTTTCTCTCTCATGGTGTACGACGTAAAAACCCGCAGAAAGAGATTTATCGCAAGTTTGTATAGGTTGGGTAAAAATAATTAGCTCTCTCTCCATTCATTGTTACTCCAAGGACGTGGTTATGATGGCCAAATTTGGGTATGGCGGTATGGGGGGAATTAAAACCAACCGAGCTTTATTATAATACTGTAATAACCGCGAATAAAAATAACTGACTTACTAATCATCACGCCGTTTCCCCGTAGGGCTAGGCAGATATAATGGACAGCCATACAACTCTGTCTTGGCACGCACTCCTTGATTCGTTCACATCCATACATCAAACGGTCGCAATAATTGAAACGTTTTTGTTAATAATTTAACAATATTGACGTAGTTTGAGATGTTCATACTGTAAAATAATAACGACGAATTTTTTTTTTAAACAAATCGTCGTTAACATCGTACGAATGAGAGCTGAAATTTTTTAAAATTGTTTCTGAAAAAGATATGTCGTTTATGAAAACGTTCATATTATGCACAACACTAAGCAGAGGTGAATGTTATTTGTCTATGGAATTAAAATTTTCAGTTTTTCTCTAGCAATATTAAAGTCGACAATTTTTTTGTTAAATACCATTTGGAATGCGATATAGCGCCAAGACATAATCAAGGTTAGCTGTGACATAATAATTAAAAATGATAACAAAAATGAACAGATGATAAGACAATATCAAATGAAACTTCTTGGTTTTATGGTAGTTAAACAAAACTCTTTTGATGCCTGCTCTACACTCTCGCCTTTTTATTCCTCAAGTAGGCTTTTGGACAGAGTCAAAATATCGTTGGAAAAATAGTGGAATAAAGTTTAAAATTCGGTATTATTAAAATCAGAGTCAAACTAGGCAAGCGCAGGCCCAACACAACCAATTACTCAATCAACAACTGCGCAATAGGGGTTCTCTCGGGAAAACTTCAAAGTCCATTAAATCGGTTTGAGATATATTGACATACAAGGCTTTGAAGTTACTGGAAGCGATATGACTTACTAGTCTTGAAGACGAATTCTGAATTAGTTAATTAATCCCTTTTCTGGAAACAGTGATAGCATATAAACTTTTAATGTACACCCAAGTAATAAATAAAGATTATTTAGAATTTTATATAATCAAACTTAATCCATTATCAAACAGTCTGACAATAGCCTTGAACGCCGAAACTACTGTCACAAAAAATTACAACTGGCAAAATTTTGTTATAACAATATGAAATTAATTTCAATTTGTGACAATAAGTATATTCTTAATCTTTCAGTAATTTTCATCTAAGATATCGCACTAAACTCTCGTCCGGGGTGACATTAGAACCCCCTTCGGAACGGAAGTGTTAATACGGTTTCCTGAATTTATCCTTTTTTCAATGTCCTTATCAGTGGTGGCTCGTGAGTTTTTAGTGTGCTTGAGTGCTAAGATTGAAAAATACGACATTGTTAGTGTTGCTGTAACCGAAAATGATTTTTATTTTTATTCAAGATTTTATTTTTTGTATGAAGATTTTCAGGATTTTTCAGTTTTGGTGGTGCACTGCACGGATTTCTGAAAAATCTTCATACAAAAAGTTGAAATTTCGAAAAAAGAAAAAAATGTTTTCGGTTACAACAGCATCAATGATGACGTTTTTTTTTCAATCTTACCAATCTAGCACACTAAAAAGTCACGAGCCACCACTGGTCCTTATCAGCCTTTCCATCTATTATTGTTTTGGTTCTTTTTTTAAATGGACTGTCAATTACAAAGATAACATTATGCCACCCGCTACCTTTACGTATGAGACCGGTTAGTAGCTGAGTGGACAAATGCGTCGGATTCCCACCCAGGCGTCGTGGGTTCAAATCCTCTGCTAGCTAGGTAAGTCCTCCATCATTGGACAAGTGAAAATTTCCGCTTATTAGGATGGCAGTAGGAGTTTTTCAAATTTTGTCAGGTTATTGGTAACCCAGATATGTTTGTCTTTCTTTATTAAATTGAACGCAAAAACCATAAATATAAATTAAGACGCCACCTCGCTACCTTTCCGTATGTGACCGTTTAATAGCTGAGTGGACAAACGCGTCGTATTCCCACCCGGGGGTTCAAATCCTCTGCTAGCTAAGTCATCCATCATTGGACAGGCAAAATGTTCCGCTAATTATGATGACAGTAGAAGTTTTTCAAACATTGTCAGGTTGTTCGTAATTCGGGAATATTTGTCTTTCTTAATTAAATTCTTAAAAATAAATTAATCCGTAGACACAATTCACGATGTTTGTTTTTGTTTATTATCAACGCTTTTGAGTTCAAATAGGTTTAATCAGAAATCACAGAACGCAGACAGTATTGTCAACATATTATAATATATTATACAGTCACTGGGAAGTCGGGTGCGTTCATGGCTATCAGCCAGTCAACGCTGTACGGAGTTGCATCGATCGATTATTTATAGTTTTGTTAAAAACTGTAAGTAATGATGCTGAACCAGGATTTAAAAAAGGGCTTCCATGATAAAAAAAAACATATATGTATCGGTAGTGAGGTGTCATTGACACTATTTTAAAGGGGAGTCAAAAAACAAAGAGATGTATAGGTTGATGAGGACATTGAAAGAAGGGTGAATGCAGGAAACTCCATTAGCCCTTATTTTGGCAAGGTAATAAATACAATATGAGGTTAAAGATAAGATTAAAGCTACATTTAAAAAAAAAACTGTCCATAGGTATCAGCAAATGACAGGACGATAGAGCAGGGATTTTCTAACGTGTTGTCATTAGTAAAATTTTTAAAATATAAGGTAGCAAAAGTTGGTGTAACATATATGTAACACTGCCAAGATAAGGGTTAAAACTCCCGGTCCCGAAGGGGGTTCTAATGTCACCTCGGAAGACAGTTTTGTACGATATCTTAGATAAAGATTACTTGGCCCGTCCATAAAAATGTTCATGCATTCTTTAGAACAATCAATTTTTTCTTTTAGTATTTTGTCTTTCGGGTTAAAAAATAAACTTCTTACCTATGAGTTACCTCAGAGCAATAATACACAAGAGAGAGCGCTGCTGTAGTCAGTTTGATGAGTTCTGTCGAACTCGGTTAGACCTGGGCGTGATAAATATCCATTCAGAGCACATGTCGACATAATGTTTTAGTTTATCCGTACAACCACTTTTTCACAGTATTGTTATCAACAAAAATATATCATATAACCTAAAAAACCGTTGACTTATGTCCATTTATGTCGCATATGAAAACGTGTAGGCGGAGTCAACGGAGACGCGGGACACGAAGAACATCCTTACAGTAGTTTAAAGCGGTGTGATAATTTGGGAAAATTTGCTGTCTCTTTCTTTCTCAAGGTGTACGACGTAAAAACACGGAGACAGTGAAAAGAATTAGCTCTTTCTCCATATATTGTTACTCCAAAGTAAGTACCTACCTACGCAACCAAGCACGCCAAGGAAAATTTATAAAAAAAAAATATGTAAAAAACGCGGTTTCAAAAATCAGAACAATAATTATCATTTAGTTTGGTAAAAAAAGGTTAGTAACTACAATGTAATACGACGTAAGTGGTACAAATTCTTCAAAAAAACATAAATCATCATCGTAGGAACCTTAAAAAACTGTGACACTAAACATTTAACCCAATAATTAACATTTGATTTTTTGCACAAGTAAATGCTTCCAATGGAAGAGATGTGTGAAGAATTATCTTGCTTATTTTATTTTAGTTTGATTTTTAAACTTTCATTTAATTATAATAATAATAATTTATTTATTCCAGAATGTGGGGAGGTGAGCGTAATTCAAAATAAATAGTATACATACAAGTAAGCTCATTAAATATAAAATAGATAAGAAAATGTAAAAAAACCTTTCGATAAAAAAAAAATTAACAGAATAATGCGATAAAAATCACTACAATACGCACGCGTAGGCTTTGCACTTAAGGGATTATTTTTTTTATATACATCATTTTATATTTCCTTGTTTTTAAATAGTTTTCATTGTGTACTATGTATTCAAAATTTTCAATAAAAAAATTGTAAGATTGTTATCAAAATTTTAATCCGTTAATTGTAATCGGCCTCAGATACAATACTTATCATTTTTTTCAACGTTGCTACTTGAAAAAAATATCTTATGTACAAATCACCAGTGTGTAGGTACCGTGTTTTATTATTTAATAACTTATTTCCATTTATCCTATTATGTGTTTTCCTTCATGGTCACTTTAAAAAAAAAATAGTTTCTGAGTGCTGATTATTTTGTCTATTGTTTTTTTTTTCTAATTTACCTTGTATTTTTTTCCTTTCTCACTATTTTTTTTTAACTGTAATTTTTGTTTTGTTCATTTCTCATCTCATCTTCATTCCCTTGTTCTAATCGGGTCGGCGACCCACGACAAGGCGCCCCGATTAGGCACCCGGACAAGGCGCCCCGAAAAGGTTCCCAACAAGGCGTCCCAAAAAGGCACCCTATCAAGGCGACCCGACAAGGCGCCCCGGAAAGTCACTCTCTCAAGGCGCCCCGACAAGGTGCCCCGAAAAAGCGCTCCGACAATAACAAGGCGCCCCAAAAAGGCGCCCCGAAAAGGCGCCCCAACAAGGCACCCCGACACTACAATACCACGAGAATACACACGTGGCTCTTAGTAAGCAATCAGGTATTTCATATTACTAAACATGTTTTTTTTCATTTTCATAATAAGCTAGATTAGACCATCTCATGGTAATCATTTTACTCTTGAAAAACATTTATTTAACGAATTCACCCGTATTAAGAAAATGGTATTCACTCGACCCCGTAGTCCAAAAAAGTTTGACAAATTTTCACATCTCCCACCTAAACTGATGAAAATGTCATGGCGAGCTTCGAAGATTCCCGATTCCCGATTCGCAGGTTCATCACAATACGTAAACAATCACACCCCCGATAGGCGAGGGTTGCCAGGTATAAAAATAAAATATTATGCGGATATAAGATCTCGAGTGGTCACGTGTAGCGTAGCCGGGAAACGTAATAGAAAATACCTCAGACACCTGTTGGATTGGACGTCGTCAATAAGCTATGAAAAGTATTTACTTCGCAAATTCTGTTTAACCAGTGGCGTAGCGACATCATTGGCAACTCGGAAGACTCAACAAGGACATTAAATGCACAGAAAAATGTGATTATGTTGCGAAATAATTGAATTAGGTACCTACCATACATAAAATTTCTCGTATTAAAAAACAAAATAAAATCAACATTTCCTCCTGCAGAGCGAAATGCCTACACTCTAGGCATTAAATAATTAAAATAAGTGCAATGAGTACTTAGAATGGACTCATTATTAATTTTCAAAGAAAAAAAATACAAATTAAAATTAAAGACGTAAGAAAAGATAATACATATCGTGACCGAAAAGGCAAAAGGGCCGAAACGCCACTGTGGGAAGTTTACACCATAGCACTTGGAAGTTTTGTTGTTTGTTTTACAATAAAATTCATAAGTCTTCTGTACCTGGTAAGATTTTGAAAAAAAAGTCACCTCAGGTAACTTAATGCCTTCACTGAGTTACCTGAAGCGACAAAACCTAAAAAAAGTCCCATATTTGTGTGGCTTCAAGCCTTCTCCCGAATAGTAAACGTATTTTAGATGGCTGAAAGACCACAAAAGCCTTCAGAATCAAACGAGAGTCAAAACTTTCGATACAGAAAAAAAAACTGTATTTTTAACTTATTTTTGAAAAAATTGTCGCTTAAACTCGTTTTGCCTTTCCAACGACGATTTTATTATATTTAAAAATAAAATTAAATAAGGGATATATAAGATGAAATAATATAACAGAAGAAAAATAGACGATTTACTTAAACTTTACTTGACTATTAACTACGATAATTAGGTAGTGTAAAAAACACGACATTGGAGAAAAACGAACCTAAACAAGTCATACAGGCGTGAAAACACGACGTTTTATTTACGTCATTTAAAGGTTTATTATTTACTAAAGTGGCGTCGACACAACCCGGCTAGCAGAAAAGTGGATTTAAAAATAGTAGACCTGTATATTATATTTGGACGGCCTCCGTGGTGAAGTGGTAAGACGCTCGACTATGAATCCAGAAGTCGCGGGTTCGAACATTTTAAACTTTTATTTGATGAATGTGTGTCATTACGAGACACGACGAGATAAAGACGGAATAATGTTTATCTTTACGGTTTTCTTCGCCTTCCATTGGCCGCCAGTTTAAAGGCCATACCTCCTTTGGTCAAGCTTGGTCATAAAGTTGCTTCAACATTTAGCGCAAAGTTAGGTCTCTAGGTTACTCTAAGATTGAGATCCTAATTTCAAAGGGGACGCGTTTCGTTCTCCACGTCACTGAAGTTAAAATTTTTTCCAGCTAGAAAACGGCAGTAAAAAACGGCGTTAGTGTCACCACTTTAACGACGCCAGACCGCAGGCAAAAAACAATATTTTCCAAGGCCCCCCGGAGACGCCGCAACCTCTGACCTCGGATTTACGTGGAATAATACATCGTATTTCCATTTTTCTTACACTGAATAATTGCGGCGATCATGCTTTACAACGTCTGCAAACGACGAACGTGCAGATAATAGCACGATGGGTATTATTGCGCTCGGGAACCTTGCAGAGCCTTAGGAAACACTTGGAATACATGCTTGTACATGATATTGCAAAATATTTTCCGAGAGAGTTAATTTCATAGTGTTTTTCGAAGTTTACCAACAGAAAGAACCACTGAGCAATAACATGCAGGAGGGAGCGCTTCTGTAGTCAGGAATGATCTTGGAGTTAAGATATATGGTAAGGAGGTATAATAATAATAAAAAGAGTGAACTTATACAGCGCAGTTTTGTTATATTTCGCCTCAAGTGGGCTTCATACTAAATTAATTATGCCAATAAGACTAGCTAACAAGGAGAAAATAATATATAATTGTATACAAATTAAGACTATCTAAAATCATGATCGTTATTATAAATCGTAAGAGAAAATCGTTCAGATATGGGTATAACACTGCGTGTGTACATCAACAGATTAAAGAAACAATTTATTGAGGCTAAGGGTATAAAAATTCGGATGAAACGTATGAATTC
Organism: Drusus annulatus; assembly: GCA_022651775.1. Taxonomy (NCBI): domain Eukaryota; kingdom Metazoa; phylum Arthropoda; class Insecta; order Trichoptera; family Limnephilidae; genus Drusus; species Drusus annulatus. The sequence goes on from JAGWCC010000169.1 coordinate 388,998, forward strand.
ATACTAACATATTTGTCGAATCAAAGAAAAGGAAATTAGATTGAGGATAGTTAATATGTTGGTACTTAAAACATTAATATTAGAATATTTTAAGTAAGCGATTCTATAAATGCAAATAGTGTAAATATAACAAGTAACAAAAGAGTAATAAATATTTTATGACAGTGAGAATATGGTTTTCAGTAGATAGTGAGGACATTGAGTTATAATGATGGAAGTAAGGAGAAAACCGAAACAAAGCAGCTAAATATTTTTACCCAACCTATACAAACTTGAGATAAATCACTTTTTCCGGGTTTTCACGTCGTACACCGTGAGAGAGAAAGAGACTAGACAAAGTTCGCAAGTAATAAAGCACCACCATTCGGTATGTAAGCATGTTCTCCGGCGACTGCGCGCATTACGTTTTGATATGCGACATAAATGGACATAAGTCAACGGTTTTTTAGGTTATATGCTATATTTTTGTTTGTAACAATGCCGTGAAAAAGTGGTTATACAAATAAACAAAAACATGATGTCGACATGTGCTAGAAAATGGGTGTGTAAATAACCTAGCCCTAGTCCTAGCCACGCCCGAGTCAGGCAAAAATCATCAACACTGACTACAGAAGCGCTCCCTCCTGTATATTATTGCTCTGAGGTATTGATGATTTTTTGCCTGACTCGGGGTTGACTAGGACTAGGGCTAAGGTATTTATACATCCATTCATAGCACATGTCGACATAATGTCTTTGTTTATTTGTATAACCACTTTTTGACAATATAGCTATATACTAAAATATAGGATATAACCTAAAAAACCGTTGATTTGTGTCCTGTTATGTCGCATAGCAAAACGTAGTTGGCGGAGTCGCTGGAGACGCGGTAGACGGAGAACATGCTTACATACCTAAAAATGGTGCGATATTGTGTGACGACTTGTCTCATCTCTTTCTCTCTCACGGTTTACGACGTGAAAACTCGGAGAAGGTGATTTATCGTAAATTTGTATAGGTTGGGTAAACATATGTAGCTCTCTCTCCATATATATTCATGCTCTGAGAAAAGAACCCATTTCATAACGGACGTTTTTACATATCGTCGATGGAAAGGCAAAAAGGCTAAGGCAACACTTTGGTGACAGCCATTATTTCAAATAAATAGGACCAGACAAAAAAACTAAAGTTGTATTTAAAAAAATTGTTATTGTTATTGATTGCATGAACTAAAAAAACCCCTCATAATTATAGGTAGGTACATTATCTTATGTAAATACCGATTATCAACAACGTAAGTAGATAAAAGGCAAGTAGCTAGGATTATTATTGTTAGCATAAGCGAAAATGAATATGTTTAGTGTTTTTGATAGTCATATCATGGCTGAAAAGGCTAAAGAGCTTAAGCGACACTTTGGTTCAAAAATGAGTTAAATATGCAGTTTTAATCAGTGCTGTTTTTTGCATCGAATACTCTGACTCTCGTTTGATTCCGAAGACTTTTATGGCCCTTCAGCCATCTAAAATAAATTTACCATTTGGCAGAAGGCTCGACTCAAGCGACACAAGTTTAGGACTTTTTTTTAGCTTTTTGTCGCTTAAGGCAACTCAGCGAGCATTGAGTTACCTGAGTCAACTTTTTCTTCAGATTCCAACCAGGTACTGAAGACTTACTGGTGTATACTTCCGAAAATGGCGCTTCAGCCCTTGTGCTCTTCCAGCGACGATATCAAAACTGAGGGGACCGCTATGTTAAGAGGAACCCAGCAATTTGAGCGAGATTTAAAAATATTAAATATCTAAAATTTTTATTAAGTCAAAAATAATTGCTTAAGTTTCCTCTAAGCTCCAAGTCATACAAAAGGCGCTTGCGCTATTTTGCAATGCATATCCTTAAGGTGACTAAATCGTATATTTTTGTTTGAAAATTTGATCGCCTAAAAATATTACAAATGGTTTAATAAAATACTGGGGATACATCACACCTTGGCCTTTTTTTGTTTAAGCCAAGCGTTTTTCTTGCCAGTCTTTTATAAGCTTATATAAAAAATAAAGTTTCAGCCCTGTAAAAACTGTTTGAAGCGTTAAATCTTCTACTTAACACACTTTTTTTGATTTTATTGCATAAGTTGGCAAATTAAGCTCTTCAGAGTGTGACCGGAAAACATTTTAATAGTAAATATGTGCCCGAGTTTCGCAAAATAAAACAAAAAACGTGCATTTTGACGATGTCTTTTTTGCAAAAATCGTAACAGGCGGCCGGTATTAATTGGCAATTTCATTCTTATTGCCACCAGCGTGAGGAGTGCATGATATTGTTCGAATTACTTCGCCTTGAATCCGAAACAAAATTTTGCATAAAACAGCCACTGAACGTGTTCCCCTTAACACTTTCGTACCTTAACGTAAAAATCAAATTTTCGAACCGAATGGGGGTACATAGTTACCCCATTTGATATTGCTTGTTTTTTAAAGAGAAGAGTTTTTGTGACATAATCGGAGGTTATCCGTATACTGAGAGAGAATTCATGATATTTCAGTAATCTTATAAGATATCGCACAAAACTCTAATTCGGGGTGACATTAGAACCGCCTTTCGGAACGTAGTGTAAAAACAAATTTAACCCTAAGCGAAAGAGTTGATCGAGTGACTGTTATAGCTCAACAAATAACAAAATGCGGATGGCCCTTCGTTTACTGTGCAGCTTTGCCGAAGCTGTTCGGGATACTTTAGAAAGAAGAGACTATGTACCTACTTATCCGATTTGAAATAAACTTGTCGAACAGGATCGATAAATGCACATGGCTTGAAGAAAAGACGGTCGGACGCTCGACCCTTCCGACGTGTTTTCCTCGGCTAGCACCGATGGTCTGTGAACAGCTACCTCGGTATTTTTCCCGGTTCAAAACTTCTTACCAAAATGAGTTTCTGTGCGTCAGCCGCATTCTTTCGTTTGTCAGACTCTACCTAATTCATCATAAACCATGTTTATGATGAATTAGGCGTATTCGGCGTATTTGCAGATAAAGTTGTGATTTTAACTACTATACGGTCGAACCATGAGAAACTACGCCAACGTCTTTTGACAATCTACGCTCAGTCGAGGTTAATTGATAAAAATAGACTCAACTTTAAGTGTAACGCTAAGCGAAACGAAATTGACTTAATATTAAAGCAGTGATCTACAACCTTTGAAGCAGAAGGGCCGTTTAATCTATTTTTCTAACATTTGAGAGCATGAGAATTTTTTGATTTATTGAGATTTAAGCGGATCTTATCTTCGACTTTACTAAAAAAACTTTCTGGAACCACGCGTTTGGTGAGAAATCTTGAAATACGCACCACTTGAAAATTCGCTGAGGAAATGAAGGTGGTCTAACAAAAAATATTTACAAAATTTATTAATATCACTTCAACCATTATTTTTTATTATTACAAAGTGGGCCGCACGAATTTGGCCGTACGAAATGGGCTCGCGGGCTGTAGGTTTTGAATCACTTCATCGAAAAAAATAAATTATGAAGGTAATACCGATGATTTGGGGGCATTTCTTAGCAACACATAGTATTTTACAAAAGCTAATATATTGTATAATTTATCCATTACGAATGTCTTTCACAATAAATTTACAACGTCCATAAAGCTATAATCGCATCCAAACCGAATTTATTTGTAGAAAATTTAAGGTGAGCTTGTCGTAAAGTGATGCGATGATTGACATAAAGCAGGGGTAAACTCCGGAGATAAAAGTACATGATTAAATCTCCAAGGTTTCCAAGAGCCACTAGAAAGTACTTTTTTAAGAATTCACACGATAAGTCATGCGGTTATATTTTTATTTAATTTTCTATTAATAGATCACTGTCCAATTAAAAAAAATACATAACACGAAATGAAAAAAAAAAACAACAGAGAAAGAACAGCACATACATAATATTTGCATCACGAAAATAGGACAAAAATATACATTTGATAGAACATTCAAATCAAAGCCTGAACAAGGTTTTGGTAGAGTCAATGATGTTTGACATAATACATTGTATTCTACCAAGATTATTATCGTTAATAATGACAAAAATCATTTAGACTTGTACCAACAATTTCCAGATCATGGCTTGAGTTAACAATTCTCGACATTCGGGACAGCGAAGAATTACAGCCATAATTAGTAGAGTAATGATTGAGGAACAGCAATGAAATTAAGATTGTTATAGGGAATGGTTAAATGATGAAAAAAAGGCGAGCTGCTGGGAACGTATGCAGCTAATTACATTGACTTGATGAAAGACCACCATTCAGAATTGAAACGTTGCTTGAAATGGTTTTGGACGTGTTTGGTGACCAGATTTGAATAGCCAAGTACATCCCAACCTTCCCAACCTTCCCCTCTCCACTACCTTAGACCTCACAACATACCCCAATTGGGGATGCCAAAGTCTCATTGGCTCTAGACGGTTGGGAGCAGTTGCGACTTTTGTTCGGTATTCACTATAAAAAAAAAAAACAATAACATAATTATATATTTCGCTTGAATAATCTCCGTGGAAGGTCTCATGATATTTTTTTGGCAAGGAAAGATGCTTAGGAAAACTATTATTTATGATTAATAAACAACTTAGCTTTGTTCACCTTCATTTAAAAAAAACAATAAATTTGTACCAGTTTCGTCACTTGTTCGTGACACCTTCAGGGCAAGTAAAGAAATACAAAATAGACATTTACATAAATATTTAACACACGACATAATAATCCCTGTCATATTAAAAGCTAATTTAATTAAAATTATTATTTATTATACTGTTCGTACTTTCAAAGTGGTGGACGGAATCACGCACAGAGCGGCAGACGGCTCGCGAGCCGCGGGTTGAAGACCCCGTCACGCAACGCAATACTTATGCGAATCGACAGAAATATAAATTTGCTTCAAAAGGCAGAATTGAAATACGTTCATAGCGTCATTTTGTGGTTTTGGAATAAAAAACGGAAAATCGTAAAGCGAGTGATTTATTCCGGGAGAATGCAGTAAAATGCAGTGGGAATGTGGTATATTGTTTAAAAATACAATGATTTCTTGTGAAAATATCTATGTCTGAAGGATTTAACGATAAACGAAAATTCGGTTAAATAACAATGATGCTACACGTGAGTTTTATTTTTATTTTTTGGGAAAACATGCAGTTTTATATGCATTTTGATATATTAAATAATTACATTATTGAATGTTAATGTGAATACAGCATAAGAGTCGTGACTGCTCCCAATCGTCTGGACCAAGTGGGACTATGGCATCCCCAATTGAGGAAGGATATGGTAAAGAGGAAGGTTGAGTAGGAACTGGCTATTCAGATCTGGTCATTAAAAAAAATAAAATAATAATAATAACACAAAATAAATCCCTGAAAATTTCCACAAGCTGGGATTTGAGCCCGCGACCATTGAATTCGTAGTCGAGGATCTCAACCAATCGATTACAGATTATTGAATAAGATTAATTGCATGACACCCATTTCTTAAACCATTTTAGATAGCGAATATTTTCTCAACACAAATTTGTCAACAAATTTATTCTCTTCCCTCTATTGTCTAAACATGTTAAGTGTGCAGTGATGTCGAGTTATTTTCATCATGATCTGTGCGTTAATAAGGTTATGCAAGCAGAATGAACAAATAAGTTGTCTGTCGTTGTATCCACAGGGACAAATAAGTTGTCAGTCGTTATATCCACAGGGACAAATAAGTTGTCAGTCGTTATATCCACAGGGACAAATAAGTTGTCAGTCGTTATATCCACAGGGACAAATAAGTTGTCAGTCGTTATGTCCACAGAGACAAATTTAATAATACGAAGAATGCAATCAATGTTTGATTTTATGTCAACAAACGATAAAGACGTCCACAAATCGTTAAATGTGTTAACTTAAAGTGAATACCGCACAAGAGTCCCAACAGTCCACGACCGCCTGGAGCCAGTGGGACTATGGCATCCCAAATTAAGGTATGTTACGAGGCTGAAGGTGTTGCGAAGGGGAAGGGGATGGGGAAGATGAAGGTTGGAAAGTACCTGACTATTCAGATCTGTTCATCAAATACGGCTCAAGCCATTGCAAGCAACGTTTCAATTCTGAATGACCGTTTTTCATCGGGACGATACTTAGAGAATCTGCCAAGTGTAGGCAGAGAGGATGGACCGCCATACATCTCTGTCTTGGCACACACTCTTTGCTTTATTCACATTCATACATCGTCTCATCCATACCGTTATTCTGACTCTTCACATGACCCGCCTCAAGAATATGACTAACTCGATCGTGCCGTGTCTTTTTTTTTTAAATTTTTTATATGAATACCGCACAAGAGTCTCAAATGCTCCCAACCGTCTAGAGCCAGTGAGACTATGGCATACCCAAATAGGGTATGTTTTGGGGCTGAAGGTAGTGGGGAGGGGAAGGATATTGGGAAGAGGAAGGTTGGGAAGTACCTGGCTATTCAGATCTGGTCACCAAACACGGCTAAAGCCATTTCAAGCAACGTTTCGATTCTGAACGGTGGTCTTTCACCAGGGCGATACTTAGAGTATCTACCACTCTCTTCTTCGGGCGTACCCGACTTCTTCTTCCATTCACTTTCGGGTCAAATAAATTAATTACATGTAAAACAACACATATTAATTTAAGAGGCCACACAAGACAAGTATAAACCAATGATAACATTAAGAGGAAACTATGCTAATCATTTAAATCGATCTGATAAAGATGAATTCCTGATCGAAAGAAAAATTAACTAAGACCTAGTTGTTTGAATTCCCGTTACGTCTGACATCGTCACAAGTCGCGTGACCGTCACAATGACGGCTTCATCAACGGCAATTAAAATAACCCAACCTAAAATTTCGCGAAAATTCTCGCACGACCTCTCGCATATATACTTATGTATTTTGCGAATATGATACGCATATAAATAATATTGTCATTATTACCTAAATGCTAAAAATATATTATAAAACGTGCATTTCATCACTCATAAAAATAATTTTACTTATTATTTTATTTAATTTAGGAAAAAATACAGTTGTATTCAAATTTGAATAAATATAGTGATTACTATGCTGTATTGACCAATGAATTTTTCACTAATAATTTATAGTTTTTAACCAAAACGGAAAATATATAAATAATAATAATAACTAATTAAACAACATATTGACAATAAAGTTGATAGAGAAAATAATAAAATAAACAATCCATTATTTTAGTTTCAAAGAAACACTGAGTTGAACAAATATAAAGAATGTGCATTAGCGAAGTTAATTAAAGCCATGTAAAAATAATAATTCATAAAATAATGTAAATAAAGTGAAAAATACAAACAAAATAAAAGAAAAAAATACAACATAATAAATGGAGAAAAATAATGAACAATAACGAAATAAAATAAATAAATAATAATAATAGTAATTTAAACATCAGCTATAGTTTTGTCAAAATAAATAAAGTGATCTGCCAGGTAAGTATGTTTCGTATATTTTTTCTGTACATAATTTAAATAAATATTAATATAAACTAGGAATTAAGATTATTATAGCGCCCTTGAAGTGATTTTTCACAAAAACGGCGCTATACAAATTATCCAAATATTATTATTATTGTTAAAAATATATAGATTATATTAGTGTGACCTTCAAAGCACAATTTTTTATGAATTGAAAAATGTGTCAAAATACCTGAAAATACTTCAATGTTATGTAGAACATTATTTCAAATGCTAAAAAACAACCAAAAATACGTATTAGGTATTGCCAATTTACAAAAATATGAAATATATTAATTACCAAAACTATTAATTAACTATGAGGAATAATCAACTTGTAACATATTTTGTAAATAATGTATCTATCTATTTTTTCCAATGACATTATATACATCAATATTATTTACATATAATTATAATTTTATTTTATATTATGTACATCTTTATAATATTTATATCGATGTTATTGCAAATGATGCGAAATTAATAAAAATCATTTTTATATATTAGTTACACTGGCAATACTTTTAATATGTACTTCATATAAATATCATATTTTTAGATTATAATATTACTTATGAAAAATCACGGAATGTAACTTTTAATCCACCCATTTCAAATATAGAATAATGTCTGTTAAAATCTTGAAGGAACAATATATGGAGGGATGGCTAATTTGTTTTACCCAACCCATCCGAAATTGTAATAAATCACTGTTTCCGTAAATGTTTTACATCACACCATGAGAGAGAGAAAGAGACAACAAATTTCTTGGACGGCTTCTATATACTGTCGTAATGTTCTTAAGCTGGTTATTTTCGCGGACTCCGCCCACATTTTTTATTTTGCCACTAAACTTGACACAACTAAACGGTTTTTAGGTTAGATGCTATATTTTTGTTGATAAAAATACTGTGAAAAAGTGGCTATACGAATACACAAAAACATTATGTCGATATGTGATATGAATGGATGTATAAATACCGTTGCCTTAGTCTTAGCCACGCCCATTTGCGCCGAGTCATGTTAAAATCATCAAAAACAAGTCCAAAACTGACTTCACTGGCTTTGGCTTGGGCTACCTCTTGTACTCTAAGGTTAAAATACATAAAAAAGTACTTTATCAGGTAGGATGGGATTTGAACAGATTATTTTTAAAATTAGATTATTTCTTTTAACATCAGTTCCAAATTTGAAAAGTTCACACTCGTACGGACGTGCGTACTCACAAAAGAAAATCTTTGTAGAATAAACGTAAATATGCTTTTAATAAATTAATGTAATTTTTAAAGTAGTTATATGTGTTTATATAACAATTCAGGTGGTTCTTCACATTTTTGTGTCATAAGACAAGTATTGTTTTCTTGTGTATTATTTTATTCGTGATAAAGACACAGGCGCCATCTGTCACTGTCAATGCACTTCATGAAAATGGGGCGTTATCTTATGTTGTATTACTGTAAATGTAATTTCTGTACTTAGAATATTTATTTATTATTTTACTTGAACATTTATTTTATACTTTGGTATATTGCCCACCCCTCTAGGCATACGCCTGTGTTAGGATGGCAATTTAAACCTTAGAGTACATAGAGTGATAACTATCCAGTTTTTGATGATTTTTGCCGGACTCGGTAGACCTGGGCGTGGCTACGACTAAGGCTAGGGTATTTATACATCCATTCATACCACATGTCGACATAATGTTTTTGTTTATTCGTATAAACACTTTTTCACAGTATTGTTATCAACAAAAATATAGCATATAACCTAAAAAACCGTTTAGTTGTGTCGGTTAAGTCGCATATGAAAACATGTGGGCGGAGTCCCCAAAAACGCGGGAGACCGAGATCATCCTTACAGGACATAAAAGCGGTGTGTTATTTTTGTTGTCTCTTTCTCTCTCATGGTGTACGCCGTAAAAACCCGGAGAAAGTGATTTATCGCTAGTTTGTATGGTTGGGTAAAAATAATTAGTTCTCTCTCTCCATACATTGTTACTCCAAGATTTAAACCGTGTTTCAAGGTGGTACCGCGAAATTTCAGGAGGTTATTGATTACTTACGAAATTCTAACGAAAAAATCCCAACTTTCCAGAAACATATTATCTTTTGTCGAAAGTATCTAGTTGTCGAAAACTTGAATGGTGGTCGTAGTTATACAATGGATTTGTCGTTTATCGCGTCATCACTAAAACCAGGTGATCTATTGTAAAGCTACGACCACAATACGGGTTTCGACATATTTCAAACAAAATGTCAACTAAGTGGAATTGCTACGCGAAACTTCACGAGGATTTTTTTCTTAGAATGTTGTGATTTATCACTTCCTGAAGTATCGGGGTTCCACCCTTAAACACGGTTTACTTATAGTTTTTACGTATGAGGTTTTTGATTATTTTTTTATATCATAAAACGAGTGATGTTGTCTTATACATACTGACCGCGATTCAATAAATTTATTTTATAACCTTACCTAACTTAATGCGTAATTTATTTTTTAAAGTATTTTAATGATAGTATATCAACAAGCGCCATTTGCCGCCATCAATACACTTTATATCAATGGCTGCGTTATCTAATGTTTTTATTTACTAAATATTGCAATAAATTAATCAAAAACGTGCATTTGATGCCTTTACCAACTTTAAAAAGAGTTTGACTTAAAACTGCATTGTTCAATGTATATATTTATGACCATTTTGTACCATAAAATGAGTGCAACTACCGACTTATACATGTATATAGATAAAAGGTAGAATCCATTTATGTACATCAATGGATAAATAGAAAATTTTCTAATACGTTTAATCACGAGAAAAATAATGTTTTTTCTATGTTTTAGGTGTAAGACATTTCTTTAGTATTTACCACATGATGTACAAAAAATATTAAAAACATATCTATCGTATAATTTACGTAACTGTCAAAATAAAAAGTGATGAAATCGTAAACTCACCAAGTATCTGGAAGAAAGATTCGTCAATTCTCATTGTGCTAGAGAGGAGATAGTCCGTCCCCTCCACCTCCCCTGGCACCATCATGTCACTTCTCATATCTTCCTCTTGCTTCTCTCCAAATTCCACTTTAATCTACTTCTTCTTCAACACAACCGAAAATACCAATACTTTCAAATCACGAACGCACTAAGCAGTTCAATAACATTGAGGCGCCCGAATTAATGCGAACGTCTGAAATTTGAATAAACAATGTTCTGTTTCAAATTTTGTTCGAAGTCATAGACAATTCAAAAGAAATTAGAAAAATCACACCATAAACAAAAATTCTTTTAAAACGTTTCCGCGCACTTTTAACTAATGTCCTGTCAACAATGTTTTGTAATATTATTTAAATTATCTTTATGTGTCGTTTATCTCGAGATATGTTGATAAACGCATCAAATTACGCGAACTTATTTTGATATAAAAGAGAAGGTTTAAGCTTTGATAAAGGTTTAAAGATACAACTGTTATTATGTTAACAGACAAGATTGTGGTTGCAATAAAAAACCACGTTAAATGTGAAAGATGTTGATGTTTTTAACAGGTTTTTTGTTTTAAAATATCACTAATATCAATATCCACTTTTACAATAATATTTTTAGTCACAAATTTATAAATACAAGTCAAAAATGTTACACGCTTTGTTTAAGTTATCACACCATTCTTGTATAGACTTAACAACACTAAAATAAATTCGAATATTTTTGAACAGTTCGGCAGGCGCGAATACAATTTGAGAGCGCGCGGCGTTTGAAAATCGAACGCGGGCAAAGAGAATAACTTGGTTTTCCTCGCGTAGGTTAGGAACTGTTTACTATTCTTAGGTTGGACAGATTACCGGTGCTTTCCGCTGGCTCCGGACGTGTCGGCTGCGTAGTCGAGTGTCAACTGAGCTGACCATAGCGGCGGATAGCGCTGGGCGGCCATTGCCAACAGCTGACGGGGCGGTTTGCAAACTGCGGCGCGGGCGGGCACTTGCACCGCTGGTAGCTCCGTCGCGGCCTCTCCCTCTTTCTCGTAGACGATGCATACAATGGATAGAGACGTTACTACGGAATTCTCAGCGGCAGGATCTTACGACAAGGGTACCTTATTATTAAAGAGGATTAGAGCTCCGTTGTAACATCTCTTTCTGTTACATTCGTAGTTTATGAGAAAGAGGGAGAGGTTACAAGTTTTCACACATCAAATCAAAAGGGTACAATAATAGTTATGTACATATTAGTCTTGCAGGTGTTTACGTTATAGATGTATCTTGCATACCTATTATTTGTCAATGATCAAATAATTTTACTGCTATTCATTTTAATAAAGGTAGCTGCCCTGTTTTCTTTAGTTTCAAGTTTTTCAGTACTCCTTTAGAATTTTTTTTTTTTTTAAATCACATTATTTATTTACTTAATTTAAAAAAAATGGTACAAACAACAAGGCGTCTTGTCTTGATATTCGATATTTTAAAGCTCGGTAGCTCATGATTGAAATTATGTATGGAGCTTAAAATAGCTGCTTCGGTCTAGATAGAATATCCAGATAGAAAACAGTGTACACATTTTATTACGCCAGTATCCACCGTTTTAAATTTTCATACTCAGAAAAAATGGCGTCATTGTTATAATATCTAGAATATTTTAAGCATAGTAAATATTTTTTTCTTTAACATTTCATAGACAGTAAATTAATAACTACAAGGTTATAATATATCTTTAAAAAAACTGATAATAATCTATTAATTATAACACTTTTTTATTACCTCAAATTTATATTGTTTTTCTGGGAAAATCATGACAATTTCGATAACATTTTATTTGAAAATCCTTTAACTCCGTATTATCATCAATTTTTAATTACAATAAATTGATCGATTTGAATTACCGCGTGTTGAACTGATAACAACCGATTTTGTTAAAAAGCGATTGTTTTCTGTGTTGGTTTGAAAAAAAGGAAAATGCACCTAGGTAAGTATGATATGCATATTTTATCTTTTTTTTCTGCTTAGAGCTAGTGGGACTATAACATCCCCAATTGAAGGAATATTTTGAGGTTAAGGAAGTAGGAGAGGGAAGGATATGCGAAAGAGGAAGATGAGGATGTACTTGGTTATTCAAATCTGGTCACAAAACACGGCTAAAACCATTTCACACAATATAACTTATACTATAAATAACATATTGTTATGAGCGAAAGAATGAAGAAAGGAGTGTGAAAAGAATATAATAAATGAAAGTGAATGGAAGATGAAGTCGGGGACGCCCGAGGAAGACATGGCACGATCAAGTGAATAAAATACTCGAATCAAACCATGTGAAGAGTCAGAATAACAGAAGAGTATGTATGAGACGATGCATAAATGTGAGTGAAGGAAGGAGTTTGTGCCAAGACAGAGTTGCATGGCGGTCCGCCCTCTCCTGCCTACCCCTGCGGAAAAACGGCGTGATAGTTAGGTTAGGTTAGGTTTAAAAAAATATAAACCCATTCACAACAAACAATAAATCAATTTTGAAACTTCCTCCAACTTGACTTCTAAAAAGGTTTAAAATTAAAGAATGTGGTTGAATCAAAGAGTTGTATTGGAACAGAGTTGTAAGGCGTTTCATCCTCTTTGCCCACTTTGTGAAAAAAATGGCGTGATAATTCACTAATTGTCCAGTCTTATAAAGAGCGGGTACTCCGTTGGGTATATTGACGCATAATTGTTACTAATAATGTTATCATCATAGCTAAAACGCATCTAAAGCATTTCTGATTACCTGTGCAAAACATGAGTCAAATAAATCAGAATCAATGTAAATTTGAAAGACGTCACATATAAACTGGAACATGTGATAAATTATGATAGGTATTATACTTTTTCATGAGTAATCGATCAAAATGCATATTTTTGTTGGTTATCGAAAGCTACTAAGTCACTAATAAATTATGTCACATTTATAGATTACGCAGATATTATCGTCGATTACTTGACCCAAAAAACCGATGAATTCACATTCAAATCAATTAAAAAGTTTTAAAATATGTGTTTTAAATAGGAAACACAGACTAACTAACTAACTAACCATCACGCCGTTTACCCGCAGGGGTAGGCAGAAAGGGCGGACCGCCATATAACTCTGTCTTGGCACCCACTGCTTGCTTCATTCACATTCATACGTCGTCTCATACACACTGTTCTGTTATTCTGACGCTTCGCATGGCCCGATTCAACTATTTGATTCACTTGATCGTACCATGTCTACCTCAGGCGTCCCCGACTTCTTCTTTCATTCACTTTCGCATCATATTTTCTTTTCACACTCCTTCCTTCGTTCATTCGCTCTACCCAAACCATCTTAGGGTACCTTTCTTGATCCTATTCATTACGCTTACATCAGCCTTGCATTATTTCCAGATTTCCACATTTTTAACACTGCCATACATATATTTTGACGGCCTCCATAGTCGAGTGGTAAGACGCTCGACTACGAATCTAAAGGTCGCGGGTTCAAACCCGGCGTGCGTAAATAACTTTTATTTGATTAATATGTGTCATAACACATTTAATTCATATAAAAATAATAAAAAGTATATTTGCGGCACGTTCCAGAGTGGTAGATACTTTAAGTATCGCCCTGGTGAAAGACCACCATTCAGAATCGAAACGTTGCTTGAAATGGCTATAGCCGTGTTTGGTGACCAGATCTGAATAGCCAGGTACTTCCCAACCTTCCTCTTCCCAATCTCCTTCCCCTCCCCAGTACCTTCAGCCTCACAACATACCCCGATTGGGGATGCCATAGTCTCACTGGCTCTAGACGGTTGGGAGCAGTTGAGACTCTTGTGCGGTATTCATATTTAAAAAAAAATACAAGGTTTTATCGCACATACGCCTCGGGGATCTCATTTCCACAGCATTCAGTCTACTTTCATACTTCCTTCTTCCAGTTCCATGCCTCACTGACATACGTCAGGGTTGGTATAAGCACTCCATTGTGGACTGCTAGCTTCTAATCCCTGGGCTGGCACAATGAACTGGGAACAAAATCGTTGATAAATTGATTTTTTTTTAAATTTGGGTTTCAAAATAAGCTTTTATCGGGTTTTTGAGGTATCTGTAGATTTTATTTATTATTCTCTTACTTTTCCCCATCTCATTCCCTTCCCCACTACCTACAGCCTCAAACATACCCCAATTGGGGATGCCATAGTCTCACTGGCTCTAGACGGTCGGGAGCAGTTGGGACTCTTGTGCGGTATACACTATAAAAAAATATAAAAAAGCTTTATAGAATTCTATCCAATGGTGTCTAGAATGAATGGTTATTGACAAATGACTAATATTTAGTAGGAATAAACGCAGATGTAAAGTTTGAGGCAGAGTGTGAACGCTAAGGAAACAAAAATATATTTCAACTAGTTGTTGACCGTGAGAAATCACGGAATGTAACTTACCAAGAACAGATATTAGTCGCTTTAATCCACCCATTTCAAATATAGAAAAATATTTGTTAAAATACACTATAGGTAGGTTACCTTGGAGTAACAATATAAGAAGAGAGAGCTAATTTTTTTACCCAACCTATACAAACTTGCGATAAATCACTTTCTCCGGGTTTCAGAAAGAAATAGATAGTCATTTTTCCCAAATTATCACACCATTTTAAAGTATTGTAAGGATGCTCTTCGTGTCCCGCGTCTCCGTTGACTCCGCCCGCAAGTTTTGATATGCGACAAAAATGGACATAGGTCAACGTTTTTTTAAAATTATATGCTATATTTTTGTTTATGACAATACTGTGAAAAAGTGGTTATACGAATAAACAAAAACAACATGTGCTATGAATGGATGTGTAAATACCCTAGCCCTAGTTCTAGCGACGCCCAGGTCTAGCCGAGTCCATCAAACCTCAAAACACTGACTACAGCAGCGTTCTCTCTTGTATATTATTGTTCTGAGAGTATATATATACACACTATGTATTTTGTTGTTTAATTTTGTACCCTGATGATGCTTAAGCTAAGCGAAACCGGTCGGTTATAGAAAAATAAAAATAAAAATCTTTGGTCTTTTATACAAAGTTATTTTATCATTTCATTAATGATTTCTACGTTGGCATATATCCATTAATCAAGATGTGTGTACAGTTTGCGCCGTATTCGGATTTTTTTGGAATGAATCTTATTCCAATCATGTTTAATTTTGTTTAGACATAAATAAGGAAGTTGAGTGAAAAATATTATGAAAAAAAAAATTTGCATGTAGATCAGAAAAACACCAGATTCTGTATATCGAGGCCTGTTCGAAAGAAAAGGTGAATTTTGAATTTTCGCGGGCTGCGTACATTCGATTATCGTTTTTTTGTTGTTGTTATGTTGGTACACATATGTTTATCATATGTTAGCATCATCAGCCATTTTGGATTAGTGGTTTGTTTTTGACAACTGGAAAGGTTAGTCACGTTTTTGTGTGTTCTTCGATTTTTTACTTTTGAAAAAAATGGATCAAAGAATAAATATTAAATTTTGCGTTAAAAATGGAATAAAGTGCACCAACGCACTTAAAATATTGACTGTGGCATTTGGAGAGTCTACTTTGTCTAAAAAAAGTGTTTATAAGTGGTACAAGCGCCTTACAGAAGGCCGAGGAGTTGTTAATGACACTGAGCGTCCTGGAGTTAAACAAATCATGGATTTTATGATCCATTTTTTCTTTCAAAAAGTAAAAAAATCGAAGAACACACAAAAATGTGACATACCTTTCCAGTTGTCAAAAAACAAACCACTAATCCAAAATGACTGATAATGCTATGTATATATATATATTTCCATATTATTATTCTTAGAATTGACAAATGTTTCTTGAAAATTGTTTAAAGCGCCACAAAATAGACAACATGTGCTTGAATGATTAAATACCCTAGAACGAAGGTCTCCGAGTCCATCAAACCTCAAAAAAACACTGACTACAGCAGCGTTCTCTGTATTTATTTATTGTTCGAGGTATATATATACACACCATGTATTTTGTTGTTTAATTTTGTACCCTGATGATGAAACTTAATTAAGCGAAATGATGATAAAAATAAAAAAAATAAATCTTTTGGTCTTTTACAAAGTTATTTTATCATTTCATTAATGATTTCTACGTTGGCATATATCCATTAATCAAGATGTTAGAGTTTGCGCCGTATTCGGATTTTTTTTGGAATGAATCTTATTCCAATCATGTTTACTTTGTTTGGACCTAAAAATGGAAGTTGAGTGAAAAATATTATAAAAAACGCGACATGACAGATAGAAAAACGATTCAGTTATCGAGGCCTGTTCGAAAAAGGTGAATTTTGAATTTTCGCGGGCTGCGTACATTCAATTATCGTTTTTGTTGTTGTTATGTTGGTACACATATGTTTATCATATGTTAGCATCATCAGCCATTTTGAGTGGTTTGTTTTTGACAACTGGAAAAGTTAGTCACGTTTTGTGTGTTCTTTCGATTTTTACTTTTGAAAAAAATGAATCAAAGAATATGTATTAAATTTTTTTAAAATTGGAATATGCTCCAAGTTTAAAATGTGGATGTGGATTCGGCGAATACTTTGTCTCAAAAAAAGTGTTTATAAGATTATTCTATAGTTTGAGAGGCTGTGGACAACTGTCAAAACATCCTCAATAACCAATACGATGTCAGTACAAATACGCATATGATGTTATTTTTATTTTTAAGCTAGGTGAATACATAGTATAGTGTACAATGACTACTTACCTGGAGATTAAAACTAATTCACAAAAACTTTAGACAAGTTCCTATCTCAAGTCGGTAAGAATTGTGCATAAGAGTTTCAAGAATTATGGAAAGGTGTTTACACATATTGAATAATGCATAGTGGTGTCATTCAAGTTATGAAACAACGGCTTTTTATTTTTTTTTTCTTTTTTAATCTATGATTTGTTTTTCCACAACTCCAGGACGCTAATCGTCATTAACATCATCTCGGCCTTCTGTAAAGCGCTTGTACCACTTATAAACACTTTTTTGATACAAAGTAGACTCGCCGAATGCCACAGTCAACATGTTAAGTGCGTTGGAGCACTTTATTCCATTTTTAACGCAAAATTTAATACTTTGATCCATTTTTTTCAAAAGTAAAAATCGAAGAACACACAAAAACGTGACTAACCTTTCCAGTTGTCAAAAACAAACCACAATGGCTGATAATGCTAACATATGATAAACATATATGTGTACCAACATAACAATCGAATCGATAATCGAATGTACACAGCCCGCGAAAATTCAAAATTCACCTTTTCTTTTGAACAGGCCATGTATATAGAATACCGCACAAGAGTCCCAACTGCTCCCAACCGTCTGGAGCCAGTGAACCTTGGCATCCCCAATCGGGGTATGTTGTGAGGCTATAAGTAGTGGGGTGGAGGACGAGATGGGAAGAGAAAGGTTGGAAAGCACCTCGCTATTCAGATCTGGTAACCAAACACGAATAAAGCCATTTCAAGCAACGTTTCGATTCTGAATGGTGGTCTTTCACCAGGGCGATACTTAGAGTATCTACCACTCTGGAACGTGCCGCAAATATACTGCATACAATTATTTTAACATACTCGTATATTACACAATCCATTTGTTTTAAACCACTTAAAAATAAAAATTGATTTAATAATAATAATAATAATGATTTTTATAGGGCCGTTTTTGTGAATAAAAAACCTTAAGGGCGGTGGTCCTACCTTTATATTGCCAGGATAATATTAAAATTGAAGATGTTATAGATTATGGAATCGTATTGTTGATTATCACCTATAAATAATTTTCTTTGTGTGTAAATTATATAAAATAATCTTAATAAAATCCCTACCTACCTAATATAATACCTGCGCAGCTTTGCCGTAGCTGCCCGGGAAGCAGAAAATCAGTACAAAAGAGGCGATTTTTTCCGTCTGACCCCGCCTCCTACAGAAATGCGTTTCTGCGCATCAGCCGTCAGTCGCATTCTTTCGTTTATCACACTCTAAGTGAAATCTTTTTAATAATTCCAGAGTGGCAGATTACTCAAAATGGCCCTTTTGTTTTTTTTTACAATAACTTCACACAGGAGGCCTTGAGGGAAATAATTTCCCTCAGGGCCTATGTCATCTTTGGGGACGCTGTGTGGAGGGTCTTTTTGAGGAAAGGAAGGAGTGAACTTACGTCTTGAAGAGGCCCATGTTGAAGGAGGGAGGAAACACAGAGGCCGGCAAATAGTTCTGTTGAATACAAGAACGAGTCGTAAAGGCGACCCGTTCTCATGCATTCAATGTTAACCGTGTACAAATGTTGGGCGCGCGTTTGACGAGTTTCCCGACTATGCACCGGTGCCGAAGGGATCAATGACGCAAGTTCCTCGGAGCATCTTCCATTGAAATACCTGTAGAACGAGGACAGCATTCCTACCTGACGTCTGTGCTCCAAAGTTTGCAATCCGTTTGTTAAGATCCTGGTTAAGATCAAGGCCCTGGTGAAAGATCACCATTCAGAATCGAAACGTTGCTTGAAATGGCTTCAGCCGTGTTTTGTGACCAAAACTGAATAGCCAGGTTCTTCCTAACCTTCCTCTTCCCAATTTACATCCCCTCTCCAACTATTTTCAACCTCATTAAATACCCCAATTGGGGACGCCATAGTCCCGCTGTCTCCAGACGGTTGGGATCAGTTGAGAATTTTGTGCTGTATTCATTATAAAAACAAAAATAAATACAGGTTTCCGGAAAGTCATAATATAATTTTTATCGAAAGAAATTCCGAATGCCCGCTGAATGACAGCACTACTTACAGATACATAATTTTTATAACAAAATAATGTGTAATTGAGAGTACCTACCTTATTTCGTTGATTATGTAAGAGTGATTAATCCCACACATTTTTTTGACGTTTGCGTTTTAACTTAATATTTGCATAAGCAACTTTTGCTATGAATCGCGAATTCGTACGTCATTCCACAGTACGTCATATTGAAGATGTCAAGCACGTCACTGTGACGTTCTTCTTGACTTGTTTAAACAAAATAACGTTGATATCCGGTAAGCACTACCATTTCGCCTAAATAATAATCAATTAAATAAAAAATAAAAAAAAACAAAGAATCTAAGACTCTGGAAAGTTAAAAGATATGCATTATTAATATATTTTTAACGTTTAAGTATCATTATGTAAGATATATTATCTAGCGATTTTCTGTATAAAATTGTCGGTGGATAGTAACAATAACGTTTTATTCCAGAAGGTATGCAGGAGTAGGGCAATGCAATACATGCCATAATTGATAATAATACATAGTAATTATAATGTTAACAAATAAAAATGAACTGAAATTCATGAGAAAAAATAAATAAATAAAAAAAATAAAATAAAAAAATTAAATAATGTAAGTAAAAAATATTAATGGAGGATATTAGGCCTCATTTCTGCAAAACGCCATCAAGAGGGAGTCAATCCTGGCAGGGTTAAGATTTATGGGGCCAATAATTTACTAATATCTACGTAATTCGGATTGGCCACAACAATTACATAATTTAAAAATGATTTATAAAATTATAAATTATTAGCATCCCCACATTTGCTTATTATTTACATTAAACACTAGCAACTGAATTCTTATAAAATTATTACGATTTCTATGATTAAATCGAAGATATGGGCAAGGCCTATGTGGTCGAGTGGTTAATATCCTCGACTGCGAATTAAAAGCTCGCGGGCTCAAATCCCAGCGTGCGCAAATGCATGTGTTATTTTTTTCATTTTACAATCAAGTCATTAAAAAAATGTATAGTATATTTGCGGCACGTTCTAGAGTAGAATATACTTATTGCTCTGGTGAAAGAGCACTATTCAGCATCGAAACTTTGCTCGAATTGGCTTTAGCTGTGTTTGGTAACCCGATCCGAATGGTCGAGTGGTAAGACGCTCGACTACGAATTCAAAGGTGGCGGGTTCAAACCCGGCGTGCGCAAATAACTTTTATTTAATCAATATGTGTCACAACTCACGACACATTTAATTCATATAAAATAATGTAAAGTATATTCCAGACATGTTACAGAGTCGTAGATACTCTAAGTATCGCCTTGGTGGAAGACCGCAATTTAGAATTGAAACTTTGCTTGAAATGGCTTTAGCCGTGTTTGGTACAGCCTCACAAAATACCCAAATGGGGATGCCATAGTCCCACCGGCTCCAGACGGATGGAAGCAGTTGTGACTATCGAAAGTGCAGCTGTCACCTCTTTGTAAATATATTTTTGTATTGATTTTCATGTTTTGAAAATGAGTTGCGTATATGAGATACCTAAAGAATTTATTTTACATTACAATTTTTAACTTACATTATAATTTACAATGAACATTATTTTCCGGCTACTTCGAGATACGACTGAATTAAGATGTTGTATATCGTCGCTGGAAAGGCGAAAGGGCTGAAGCGCCACTTAAGAAAGTTTACACAAGAGCACTTTGAAGTTTTTTGTTTTACAATAAAAAATACAAGTGTTCAGTACCTGATTAGATTTAGAAAAAAAAATTAACTCAGCTCTCCAATGCTGTCACGGAGTATCCTGAAATGACCAAATGCTAAAAAAGTCCCAAACTTATGTCGCTTGAGTCAAGCCTTCTCCCAAATGGTAAATATATTTTAGATGGCTGAAGGCACGCAAAAGTCTTCAGAATCAAACGAGAGTCAGAGCATTCAATGCAGAAAAAAAAACTGATAGAAACTGCATGTTTAACCCCATTTTTTGACCAAAGTGTCGCTTAAGCCTTTTTGCTTTATCAGCGAAGAAATTATTATCAAAAGCACTAATCATATTCATATTCGCTCATACTAACATTACCAATTCTAACTATTTGCTTTATGGCTACTTACCTTGTTGATAATCGGTATCTACCAATAAGATGTACCTACCTAACATTATGAGGGGTTTTTTCGTTCATGCAAATAATAACAAGTTTGTCAAATAAATTCTATTTTTTTCTGCCTGGTCGTATTTATTTGACATAATGACTGTCGGTAAATGTTTTCTTATCGAAAAATGAATTTATTTGTTTTTTAATAAAAGTAGTTGTAGTAGATAAGAACTGTTATATTCAGGGGTCCGGAAGATTTTCTAAACGTTCCCCGATATTCTAGACCAGGACCGTCCAAAGCACGGCCCGCGGTGAGGGATGGTTTCGATTTAAAGAAAGCATAACATTTAAAAAACGGGGGGTTTTCCTGAGATTCACATTTGAACTAATTCTGATGAATTTGTAACAATAATAATAAAACAGTTTTCATTTCCCGGTAGAGTAAAAACATCCTCATTTACTGCACTTAAAAGTTTCTTTTTTTAATATATATTAATACTAATTACCTTTTTTTAATACTGTATTTCTTATTATGTTATTATATTGTTTGATTTATTATGATTTATGTTAGTTTGATTACTCTGTATTTTGCTGTAACTTATGTTTTTCTTTAATTTTCCTTGTTCCAGGGGTGAGTTTTTAAAACTCATCGGGATTGCTATGTATGTTAGCAAGATATTTAATAATAAAAAATAAAATAAAAAATATATCGAATTTTAGATTTACAAATTGACCCTTACCATTTACATTCTTGACCGTATTTTTTTTTCAAATTTCCAAATAGTTTTTCAGTAATAACATTATCGGTAAGGGCCGATTTTTGGATTAATTAGCTACTTGCCGAGAAATACGTCGGAAAAAAATGAAATTATAATTATATTTTTATTAGAATGATTTTTTTTTTAACAAAATCAACCCTATGTCCCCTTTATCCGCCGTGCGACACGCATTATTGGCCAGAATCAAGTATTTGATTCACTTGATCACACCATGCCTTCCTCGAGCGTCCCCGACTTCCACTTCGCGTCATTTGTTCTTCTCACACTCCTTTATTCGTTTGTTAACTTTAACGTGTCCAAACCACTTAAGCGTCCCTTTCTTAATCCTATTCATCACGCTTACACCAGTCTTGCACTCTTTGCGGATATTTACATTTTCAACACGGTATGACCGTTAATGATTTTTAAAGTTTTAAAATTTGTTAAGGGTCAGTTGAGTAGTTATGTCTGAGACTTCCAGTGAATATAATGTTTTTACTGTAATCCCTTAAATTCTATGAAAAACATACTAAAATGTCAGGAAAAGATGCTGTTTGAAAACTAGCAAAGGCAATTTTGAACGTTGTACTTAAAATTCCGGTATGTATTTCATAAAGAATTTAAAATATACTTTTTAAGAATTAAATTCACTAGAAACTCTACACATTTTCTTAACTACTCGCATATACATAGAATACAAGACACGTCAGATCCATGCAAATCTTACGAAAAGTATGGCACTTCTAGTACACCGTCTTGTTTTACGTTGCACCAGCTTATGAAAAGGATAGCCATTCAAAGAATATGTGTGTACGGATGAGATAGCTGTATGAACATCCCACGCTACTGTTAAAATCGCGCGGGTATCGCGCCACTAGCCGTGGTTGTCTTCACACACTTGTGTATTTCTGCATTCGCTATCTCACACCATTTTCGAGTAGCTAAATATTTACTTTGTGAATAATTGTATTTATTGAATTGAAATAATCAGTGATTTGTGGGTAATTATGAATGGAAAGAAACTCCGTGAGTTTTTTGCTCCCGAGTGATTTTGACACCTCTCAAGGCATTTTCTCTTAGAAAGAGCCTGCAGCGACGCGTTTGTGACAGCTGGTGACAGCTTGTCTGTCGAAAGAATGTTTGTGTGATACTAAACGCAGTAAATCTCAAGTATGTCTCGCGGACTCGGTTTAGCGCATTCACGCGCGTTGTCTCAGTAACGTTTCTACCTGTACATTATTCAATTCATCTAAGACTACTCGTATGCAATTAACAGATAAATAATTTGTAGTTTTGCTTGTACTAGAAAGCCAACAAAGTGAGTATTTTTGGGTGCTGACCAATTTATCCGTATACATAGTGAAGAATGCAAAATTTCAAAGTCCATTATCTTAGTTTGGCATATTTTAGAAGTCTAACTGCGGAATGTACCTACTACTGTATTATAATTACTGCCGATAAACAAAAAATAACATTATAAAGGTTGGGAAATCCCTGTTCTTAACAACCTTAATCACCTCCTAAAAGGTAATTATTATTGGTAGTTTTATCTTGTTATCTCGATGTTTAGGCCATATCATAAATTTAATATCCTATTATTGTTGTTTTCGTCGTGCGATTATAACTTTTACTTTTCTAATTACGTGGGGTTGGCCACTACACTCGAACCAAAGCCATAACACAGGAACATTTTGAGCGTGCTAGATACTGTAAGTATCGCCCTGATGTGGGACCACCATTGAGAATAGAAACGTTGCTCGAAATGGTTTTAGCCGTGTTTCGTGACCAGAACTGAATAGATAGGTACTACACAACCTTCCTTTTTCCCATCTCCTTCCCCTCCCCACTACCTTCAGCCTCACAACATACCCCAATCGGGGATGCCGTACTCTCATTGAGGGTTGGGAGCAGTTTGAACTCTTGTGCGGTATTTACTCTGAAATAAATAAATAAATGGTTTTAACACCAATAAAAGACCGCTACCTACATTCAAAAAAACTTTATATTTAACGATGATGCTTTAATGATGCCGATCACAGATTTTTTTAATTATTATGATGAAGGCCAACCGGTTTCGCTTGGATCAAGCTTTTTCAGGGCACATATAATAACTGAACAGTTATTATATGTGCCCTGAACAGCGAAACCGGTTAGCCTTCATCAAAATAAATTTTGTGGTTTAAAAACAAAGTATTTTTTTAAATTATTAATATAATGTCTAACCACAATGTGTTTGCTTCTTAAAAAAATAAAAAAATAAACAGTAAGTAGTAACATCCATACTAATTTTCTTTTAAAAGTCTTCTTTAAATTAAAACCAACAGCCACCGCGGCCCGTGTTTTGAACAGGCCTGATTCAGATTGTTTTGCATATATTCCCTGCAAGTTTAGAAGTTTAGATTCTCGGGGAAAACCTTGTTCACTCCTGAACCTAACAGACCCCACCCACTCCTTATTCAAAACAACTTAATGTATTGATAGATAACGAATGGATTTATGACATTTCTCGTGAAACTAAGCACTAATGATGCACTTTGGGTTTGTTTGGCGAATCTGGTATTGTTTGCGCGAAGAAAAGAAATCCGCCACATTTAGAGATAAGCAACTGAAAGGACGTGTTATCTACAAGGTAACCAACAGCTTGGATTGATAATGAATATAACCTAAAGACACTTCTGTTGTGATTTGTCACACACGGTGCTGGGCGGGCAATCAATATTTAAGTTTTGACAATTACGAGATAATTGTGAAAAGATGGTTAAAAAAGTGAGAAATATAATTATAATGTTGCAGTTATAAATTTAAAAAAAAGGTAAATATTGAAAATATTCCAAACGATAATGCAAGTGAACTTACTATATTAATCTCTACAGCGCCATTTTTGTGAAACATCACGTCAAGGGCGCTTTACAAAAAGTAAAAACTAAATTAAAGTAAGGCTAAATTAACTATATTAATACCCATAGACATAACATACTTAATACCTTATGAAATGTTAAAAAAAAATACAGGGTGATTAAAATAATAATATCTATTTCACTGTTAGTTACAAGCTATAAGTCCTTATAGTAAGTCACTGGTTGAAATTATTAGGTGTAAGCCATTAGTAATAAATCTTAACTGTAAGTTATTAGTTATAAGCTTAAGTGATAAATTATAGGTTAGATAAATTAATTTGTAAAGCGCCCTTGAGGTGATTTTCACACAAAAACGGCGCTATAAAAGTTATCCATTTATTATTATTAATAATATTTTAATGATTTTTATAGCGCCGTTTTTGAAAAAATCACCTCAAGAACTATTGTGTGTATCGGTGCATATTTATACACTTTCGACAGTGATATCCTAGCCAAACATCACTGAAAAGCAGCATGTTGTCTTGCTTACGCCTACTTATTGTTACTAGCGAGAAAGGGACAACAAGTGAATACTTGAATCGAATTTGAATATTCAACAAGTTTTCACAGTTACCTTTTCGAAATGTTTTAGTGCGTTATTTTTATTAAATATTAAAAATGAACATGATATATGCAAGCAAAGCATCTGTGTGAGTACTAAAAACTAGTACAAACATAATGCAAGGACATGCAAAGAAATCAGATATCCAAAAATAATAAAACCAAAACACAAAACAGCTTACTTTATAAAGGGATGAAATGTTATAATGCGCTGCCGGAAACCGTCAACATTATACTAATTGATACATTTTAAATAGCCTGTACGAACCATATAAAATACATTACTAATATCAAGAAAGGGACGCTTAGATGGTTTGGGCAGTGCGAAAATAATATATGATGCGAAAGGGAATGGAAGAAGAAGTCGAAGACGCCCGAGGAATATATGGTACGATCAAGTAAATCAAATAATTGAATCCAGTCATTTGAAGAGTCAAAATAACAGGAGAGTGTGTATGAGACGATGTATGAGAGTGAATAAAGCAAGGAGTGTATGCCAAGACAGAGTTGTATGGCAGTCCGTCTTCTCTGCCTACCCCTACGGAGGAAACGGCGTGATGGTTAGTTAGTTAATATCAAGTAATATATAAGTTATTATTAAGTTAAAATTATAATTAGATACTTTGTAAACTTTGAGGTACAAGTAAATAAAATAAAATAAAACTAAAAAACTAAAGCTAAAGCTATTGCTAAAATTACCTTATTGATATTTGCATATTATTATTTACATTTGTAGCGGGCTGTGAAAAATTATCGAACTTTTTGTTAAGCAGTAGATCGAGGATTGAGGATCGCGAATCATTACATGAAAAGATATAATTTTATTGGTGAGTTGATTCTAACGGGCTAGCTTAGCTGTGTAAATTAGGGCAATTCTGTTGTTTATGGATACAATTTTCTGGAAAGATGAATTTTGAGTTCATCTCTGAACTCTGTCGAGTCTTTTATTATTCTCAGATCATGTGGTAGTCTATTTAAGGCTTTAGGACCTTTCACTCCTGCAGCGCGCTCTCCGAACATAGTGTCTGGTGTGCGCTTTGGTTCCTTCAACCTTCCGATAGTCGATGACGTTGCGGATCTAAGGGTTGACAGTCGCGAATTGGAATAATTATAATAATATTAATTATTGAATCAAAGACAGAATACGAAAACGCTGTGCGATGTACTTGTCAATAATGAATACTCGGAGAAAGTTGATAGGTTTGTGTATTTGGGAAGTATGTTTACGAGAGATGGAAAGGCTGATAAGGATATTTAAAGAAGGGTGAATGCAGGAAATTCCATTGATGGAGGACTGAACGCTGTTGGCGCAAATATATTTTTATTTTTAAAGAAGCGAAGCTAGCAGTTCGCAATGGAATGCTTATAGCAATCATGATGTATGACAGTGAGGCATGGAACTAGCAGAGAAATTATGAAATTAGTCTGAATGCTGTGGAAATGTGATCCTTGAGGCGTATATGTGGTTAAACTATGTATGACCGTGTTAAAAATGTGGATATCTGAAAGGAGTGCAAGATATGAGTGGAATGAATGGGATTAAGAAAGTGACGCTTAGATGGTTTGGGCATGTAGAGCGAATGAACGAAGAAAGGAATGCGGGAAAAATATATACGAGGCCTGTTCAAAAGAAAAGGTGAATTTTGAATTTTCGCGGGTTGTGTGCATTCGATTATCGATTTTTTTTTGTTATGTTGATACACGTATGTTTATCATATGTTAGTATTATTAGCCATTTTATTTGTGTCAAAGAAAGACAAATAATAAAGAATAACCTGAAAATATTTGAAAAACTCCTACTGCCATCATAGAAGCGGAAGATGTTGCTTGTGCGATGATGGAGGACTTAGCCAGCAGAGGAATTGAACGCACGACGCCCGGGTAAGAATCCGACGCGTTTGTCCACTCAGCTACCGACCGGTAAGTGAATGTTAGAAGAAGTTGGGGATTCCCGAGGAAGACATGACGATCAAGTGAATCCAATACTTGAGTCGGGCCATGTCAAGAGTCAGAAAAACAGAAGAATATATTAATTTGTAAAGAGCCGTTGAGGTGATTTTCCCACAAAAACGGCGCCATAAAAGTTATCCATTTATCATTATTATTATTATTATAGTCGACATATGAATGTGAATCCTCTCTGCCTACCTCTCCGAGGAAACGGCGTGATGGTTAGTTAGGTAATGAAGTTATTCCAAACATACAAACTTATAATATTTATTATTCAGGTGCAAGATGTTAAATGTTTTATTTATGGTACAAATAAAATTAATTTATTTCGACATTGCAATAATATAATATATTGTACTGCAGTAACTTAATAATCGGACATCTTATATTAAATACCTAAAAAACGTATCATAACATTTTTTTAAATATAACATTATTTTGATATCTACTGAGTTACTAACTAATATCAAAATATATTTTTCTAACATGAATACGACCAATTATCATTAGATCCAAAATTGTAGAAAAAAATCAATTAGATATTAATGCTCTCTGTAAAAAAAATCCATCCCATTCCCACTCCACGCCTCTGTTCTCCTTAGGAAAGATCCCATAAATGAAAAAGGATGCAGCTCCAAGTAGAAAAAACATGAACTATTTAACTTCAGTCAAATAAAATTTTTCGAACAGTAACAAGTTCAGAACTTATGTATTTCTTTTTATCTTTTCCTTGCTTAGGGTTTTTAATCCAGTAAAGATCTTTTCCCTAAGAAAACACTAATGTAAAAATAAACTCAGTCAAGTAAATAAAACCATCATATGGTGATAGTAATAAGGCCTAATGAGCCGCAGTACTAGTTAGATAGACATTATGAGGGGTATTTGTATAAGCCCCAGCTAGTTAGTAGAGGATTACGAAAGAATCCATAAAATCAAAAAAAAAAAAATTATTAAAGATTGTTTTGACAACAAAAATTAAGTTTTGTTGGTTTTGAAATGTCAAGTTTAATAATATACGCCGACCGAGTGTTGTTACCTATGTAAAAAAAATATCCATCTACAGTTAATTTAAAAATACGGATTTATTAATTTTATATATTATTGTAGAATTTCCGTATGATAATATTCACGTGAGTTTTTCTAAGGCAATAAAAAATCTGTAAATGGCCCATTGAACATATTTAAGATTCGCGGAAGATTTCCTAAAGCTTATTAATTGATAAATCATATTTTATTTACTATTATTATTTTAAGTAAATACCGCACAAGAGTCCCAACTGCTCCCAACCGTCTAGAGACAGTGAGACTATGACATCCTTAAGCCTGATTCACACCAACGTCCGGTTCAAAATAAATTTTTAAATCACGCTTATTGATATGGTATGAATATCAATCAAGATTGTAGAAAGAAAATCAATTAAATATTAATGCTCACTTTCAAATTTTATTAAAGGTTGTTTTTTTGACAACAAAAAAATTATTTTGTTGGTTAAAAAATGTCAAGTTTAAATATTTTTTAGTGGTAAATAATAGTTTTTTAATAATTAAAAAAATAAAAGTTTTTTTAAGGTACTTCAAAATAAAAAACTAAATGGCCCATCGAACATATTAAAGGGGTGGGGATAAATTTCCTAATGCTTATAAATTGATAAATTATATTTTATTTACTATTATTATTTTAAGTAAATATCGCACAAGAGTCCCAACTGGTTCCAACCGTCTAGAGACAGTGAGACTATGGCATCCTTAACTGGGGTTTATTGTGAGGCTTAAGGCAGAGAAGAGAGGAAAGAGATGGAAAGAGGAAGGTTGGGATGTACCTGGCCATTCAGATCTGGTCACCAGGATGATAATCAGAGTATCTGCCACTCTGGAACGTGCCACAAATAAACTATATCGCCGCCGGAAAGGCAAAACCGTTGAGGCCCAATTTCGGGAAGTTTACACCAGAGCAGTTCAAAGTTTTTTTTATTGTTTTACAATAAATTTCATAAGTCATCAGTACCTGGTTGGATTTTGAAAAAAAAAGTTATCTCAGACAACTCAATGCTCTCACTGAGTTACCTGAAGTGACAAAAAGCTAAAAAAGTTCCAAACTTGTGTCGCTTGAGTCAAGCCTTCTCAAACTAACTAACTAACCATCACGCCGTATCCCCGCAGGGGTAAACAGAGAGGACGGACCGCCATATAATTCTGTCTTGGAACACACTCTTTGCTTCATTTACATTCATACATACTCTTCTGTTATTCTGACTCTTCACATAACCCGATTCAAGTATTTGATTTACTTGATCGTGCCATGTCTTTCTCGGGCGTCCTCGACTTCTCCTTCCATTCACTTTCTCATCATATATTCTTTTCACACTCCTTTCTTCGTTCATTCGCTCTACATGCCCAAACAATCTAAGCGTCCCTTTCTTGATCCTTCTCCCAAATGGTAAATATATTTTAGATGGCTGAAGGGCCACAAAAGTCTTCAGAATCGAACGAGAGTCAGAGCATTAGATGCAGAAGTATATTCGACTCATTTTTTACCAAAGTGTGAAAAAAAAACACATTAATTAAATTAACTCAATTTGCGCCCGCCGGGATTCGAGCCCACGACCTCTGTATTCGTAGTCGAGCGTCTTCTAACCACTTGACCACGGAGGCCGTCGAGTATATTATATTTATGTGAATTATATCATAGGCGCACTATGATTATAAATATGCATTATAAAATCTATGCCTATTCAATATTCCATCAGCTGGGAAAATGACTGCATTTTGCATAATTAGGTTATAAACAAATGGTAAGGCTAAAATAATATTTAATTAATAGAACGCCTTCACTTTAACGTAGGCGGACCATCGAAACAAGCAGGGCTGGGGGTTACTTTCAGTATTGCCCCGGTAAAAGACCAGAAATCAGAAACGAAATAAAAAAGCCTTTGAAATGTCATTACTCGTGCTTAGTGAGAAGATCTAAATAGCTGTTACGTATTTCCAACCTTTCTCTTCCCCATATCTCCTTCCCCTTTCATTAGCCCTGCAACATTCCTTAAATTGGGGATGCCATAATGTCACTGGCATCGGGCAGCTTGGATTCTTGTACGGTGTAAATGCCCACATAATATAGACGGCCTGCATGGTCGAGTGGTAAGACGCTCGACTACCGGATCCAGAGGTGGCGGGCTCGAACACGGCGCCCGCAAATAATTTTATTTAAATTCATATGCGTCGTAACACATTTAATTGATATAAAATAAAATATAGTATATTTGCGGCACGTTCCAGAGTGGTAGATACTCTAAGTATCGCCCTGGTGAAAGACCACCATTCGGAATTGAAACGTTGCTTAAAATGGCTTTAACCGTGTTTGGTGACCAGATCTGAATAGCCAGGTACTTTCCAACCTCCCCTTTCCTCATCTCTTTCCCCTCCCAACTACCTTAAGCCTCTCAAAATACCCCTATTGGGGATGCCATAGTCTCACTGGCTCTAGACGGTTGGAGCAGTAGTCTCTTGTGCGGTATTAAAGTAAAAAAAAATACGAAAAATGATATCAGCATAGTCAAATGTTATATTTGAACAATTGTTTCTAATTTAAATTTAAGTATTGTATTAAATTTAGACGTTTTGTAAATTTGCCAAACAATTTTTGACATTTGCATTGTGCAATTATCACGAAGAAATAATTGTATTGCTAAATAAAGGTCGCAAATGGTTTACGTTTTGACGATTACAAACTGTGATTTGCCAATATTGTCTTTACGCACATCTGTATTAAGGTTAAAACCTTGGAAAAACAATGTGTGGAGAGAGCTAATTATTTTTACCCAACCGATACAAACTTGCGATAAATCACTTTCTCCGGGTTTTTACGTCGTACACCATGAGAGAGAAAGAGACAACAAATATAATACTCCGCTTCTGTGTACTGTCACAATAATCTTGGGCTCCTGGGTCACCGCGGGACTCCGCCCACATTTTTTATAATGCCACTAAACTTGACACAACTAAACGGGTTTTTAGGTTAGATGCTATATTTTTGTTGATATCAATACTGTGAAAAAGTGGTTATACGAATAAACAAAAACATTATGTCGATATGTGCTATGTATGGATGTATAAATACCCTAGCCTTAGTCTTAACCACGCACAGGTCCGCCGAGTCAGGTAAAAATCATCAAAAACTGACTACACTGCCTTGGATTCATACCACTCTATATACTCTAAGGTTAAAACAGATTACATATTAATGTTTTTTTTTTAATGAAATCCATACAGGAGGCCCTGAGGTAAATAATCTCCCTTATGGCCTATGCCATCTTTGGGATGCTGTGTGGAGGGTCTGTCTGTGGAATGGAATGAGTGAACCTGGGTCTGGAAGACGCTCATGTTGTAGGAGGGAGGAAACACAGAGGCCTAGTATAGTCTAGGTGCGACCATTAATGATCGTTAAATGACATTGATACATATTACAAATTAATGCCGGATTCGCTATCGCAAACTTGGGGCTCACCGGAAGAGAAAAATAATTCAACGTAAAAAAATATGCACGTTTAACACTCAATTCAAATAGTTATATAGTAGCTATTCATAGTTTATCAATTTTGAGGTAAATACTTAATTTATAAGAGGTTTAATTTCTTTAATCTCAAGTTAAGTTTTGTTTGAAGGTCTGTACCATAAATCTTAGGGTTTATAGCTTATTTCAAAATTATTTTAAAAAAATGTTTAGCTCTTTTTATTGAATATTTTGTCTAAATATTAAATAAAAAGGGGACCTTGAGTAACAATATATGGATGGCGAGAGCCAAATTATTTTTTACGAATATATATTTCAAAAATTATTTAAAAAATGTTTAGTCTTTTTCGAACATCGTGTAGAGGAGAGCGGGAACCTTGGAGTAACAATATATGGAGCGAGCTAATTATTTTTACCCAACCTATACACCGCTTTAAAGTATTGAAAGAGTTTTCTCCGTGTGCCATGTTGCCATACAGCAGAGTTGTTATAAGCACTCCACTGTGGACTCCTAGCTTCGCTTCTTTGGACAATTTCTTGTTTGCGCCAACAGCGTTCAGTCCTCTTTTAATGGAGTTGCCTTCATTCACCCTTCATTCAATATCCTTTTCAGGAAACATAAAGAAAACGTAATATATGCATTTCTGTGAAACTTTAAATATATATACACCCTGGTTGCGTGTTTCAACTGCGTTTATTCTGAATCCGGCGCTGGATTGGTAAGACGAACGTAGAGGCGAGGTCGTTATTGTTTTAGAAAAACAGATTTTAGACACATTTATAATAAGGTATATTCTTTGTTCAATCTTTATTTTATTCGTAGGATATGCTAAAATCATAAATATATGTCTATTGTTTATAAAGGTAAACCAATTTTTCGTGCTCATTACGAGGCACTAAGTAACAAAATGACACTATGTATTTATTTATTAAACACCCACAAGGCTTTTCTATGAAATTGCATTAACGAAATAAAAAATAAAAAAGATTTTTTTTTTTAAATAAGTGATTGGACAACGATCATAATTCAAATGTGTACCTGCACGCCCGGCACGAAACATCATTAAGGTATTAATAATAATATTTTGATACTTTGTATAGCGCCGCTTTTGTGAAAAATCACCTCAAGGGCACCGACAATGTCGGTAATTTGAAATCGTTCCCGATCACGACTGCAGATCGCCAACGACCGAAAAACAATTTCAACCAACTAAACATGGTTAACTTAGTCGATGTAAACTCTAGTTTGTTCGTTGGCGATCTGCAGTCGGGCTCGGGAACGATTCCTAATTACCGACATTGTCGATAAAATCTTTATCAATATTTCGTGCTAGGGCTCCTGAGGGTCAAACATGGCAATGGATGTTGAAATAGAAAATATGTTGTGAAAAATCTATTTTTTAATATTTTTTTCTAAGGATTCAAAAAATATTACTTTGTTGTTATCCACCTTCATTTATAGATAGCTTTTAAGAGTCAGCACTCAATAATGACGCTAACCGTCACATTGTAGCATTATAATGCAAGCAATACTACAAATGATTTATCTGTAAATTTTCTGTGGTAGTAAGAAAAATGTCTAAGGTTTCCAGAAAATACAATTTTTTAAGTTTAATCCTTTAAACTCTATGAAAAACATAGAAAAATGACAGTAAAAGGTGCAGTTTGAAAACCAGCAAAGGCATTTTTGAACGTTTTACCAAATACTCCAGTATACATTTCGTTTAAAAATTGTATTCACTGGAAACTTTAGACATTTTTGTATCTATTCATATAGAATTAACAGATTAATAATTTGGAGTTTTGCTTGTACTAGAAAGCCAAAAATTGTGGACATATTTGGGTATTGACCCTTAACAGTGAAAAATCAGAAGAGAGTTAAAAAATCTTGTCTCTTTGTGACTATTTTTGTTACAAGGAGTTTAAGATGGGATTTCTTTGGAATTGCATGTTTTAAAGGCTTGGAAAAGCGTATTGTTGCCAACGTAAGTTAAGAGTTTCATAACTGACGTACCTAAAAAGTTATTAAATAAATAAAAAAATGAAAACTTTATCAGTTTTTGCAGAATTGTATTTTCTAAACGTAAGTCTGTCTTTAATTATAGCAAAAAAGAACAATAACAATTCTTTAATCTTGACATTGGTTTGACTTGTTTGTGTCACATTTAAAAACGACCTGAAAAAGTAAACCATTTAAATAAAGAAATAATCGTCTGGTAAAACGTATTATAGGTAGGTACTTTGTTGCTTGTTTTAGAAAAGATTCTTTTTATAGTTTAATAATTTTTTTAACACATAAATACATGAGCTACAATTATGAAAATATGACGCTCGTATTAACAAGGATATTATTTTGTTTAGTTCTTGGAGTACCAATGTATGCAGAGAGAGCTAATTATTTTTACCCAACCTATAAATCACTTTCTCCGGGTTTTTACGTCATACATCATGAGAAAGAAAGAGACAACGAAATTTCCCAAATTATCACTCCGCTTTAAAACACTGTAAGAGTGTTCTTCGTGTCCCGCGTCTCAAAACAACAAAACATAACTCAACGGTTTATTACGTTAGATGCTCTTTTTTGTTTATAACAATACTGTGAAAAAGTGGTTATACGAATAAACAAAAACATTGTATCGATATGTGCTATGAATGGATGTATAAATACCCTAGCCTCAATCTTAGCCACGCCCAGGTCTGCAGAGTCCAATAAAAATCATCAAAAACTGGCCACACTGCCTTGGATAGGTACCACTCTATTCTTTAAGGTGGTAAGATTGAAAAAAACGTCATTATTGATGTTGTAGCCGGAAAATAAAATAAAAATTCTCGAACTAAAATAAAAATCATTTTTACTTACAACAACACTAACAATGTCGAATTTTTCTATCTAGCACACTAAAACTCACGAGCCGCCACTGCAGTCCTTCCCCTCAAGTCTCACTTCAGCCCTCAGAACAATAATATACCGTTGTAGAAGAGCTGTAGTCGTTTTCCTTGAAGTAAAATGGAGGGATGGTTAATTGTTTTCTCAACCCATCTAAAATAATGAATCATTTTTCCGAGTTTTTACACCGTACACCACGAAATGTGGACCGCTTCTATACTGTCGTAATGATCTTAAGCACATTTTCGTTGGTTAAAACTCCACCCAATTTTTTATTTTGCCACTAAACTGCAGAACGGTTTTTAGGTTAGATGTTATATTTTGTTGGAATACACAAAAGAACATTATGTGAATGAATGGATGTATAAATAACGTAGCCTTAGTCTTAGCCACGCCCATTTGCGCCGAGTCATGTTAAAATCATCAAAAACAAGTCCAAAACTGACTTCACTGCCTTCGCTTGGGCTACCTCTTGTATACTCTAAGGATTTTACGTTGTTTGCCGGACTCGGCTAGACCTGGGCGTGGCAAGGACTAGGGCTAGGGTATTTATACATCCATTCATAGCACATGTCGACATAATGTTTTTGTTTCTTCGTACAACCACTTTTCACAGTATTGTTATAAACAAAAATAGAGCACGTAACCTAATAAACCGTTGAGTTGTATCAAGTTTAGTGGCATAATAAAAAATGTGGGCGGAGTCTCGCAGTGACCCAGGAGACCAAGATCATCGTTACAGTACATAGAAGCGGTGTATTATATTTGTTGTCTCTTTTTCTCTCATGGTGTACGACGTAAAAGCCCGGAGAAAGTGATTTATCGCAAGTTTGTGTGGGTTGGGTAAAAATAATTAGCTCTTCTTCCACATATTGTTACTTCAAGCTTACCACTCTAGCACACTAAAATGTCACGAGCCGCCACTGGGAAGGAGATGAGAAAGAGGAAGGTTGGGAAGTATCTGGCTATTCAGATCTGGTTACCAATCATGACTAAATCTATTTCAAGCAACGTTTCGATTCAGAATGGTGGTTATCTTCAAGTATCTACCACTCTGGAACGTGCCGCAAATATACGAAGTATTATTTAACTAAGTATTTGGCTACTCAGATCTGGTCACCGAACACGACTAAAGCTACTTCAAGGATCGTTTCAATTCGGGATGGTGTTCTTTCTAATCAGGGCGATACTGAGAGTACACTTGATATAATTGGGAATCGTTCGAGTCGAGTTCTACAAAGATTCGTTATAAATAACGAAATTCTTGAACTTAAATAAAACTACCAATCGTTATTTCGTAACAACCCATCGCAGCGATGCTATATTTAAGGTTGTTTTTCCTATAAGTATATAAAATGAGTGCGTTTTTATTTGTTATTTTTTCCTTAAGTTTTAATGTCCTATTTTAAGAAAAATATCAGTGTTTTTCACGTGGTGAACTGATTGAATATATTACAATATGATATGTTTTGGTTGCGGAAAACCCCAGTGACCGTCGAGCCTGTTACGCTGTCACGTGTTGTACCTTTCTCCCCAGCACTGCTGTTTCTCAGTGACGCAAATAACATCACTTTAGGAAGTGTTTAGGAGTCACAGCATTCGATGTACAAAAAATAACTGATCAAAACTGCACATTGAACTAATTTTTGACCAAGGGGTCACTTAAGCCCTTTTTGCCTTTCCGAAAACGATATAGTCCCACTGGCTCAGTTGGAAGCAGTTAGGTTAGGTTAGGGCCTTGTGCGGTATCGATTCGCGTATTATAGTGAAATATTTTAAGTAAATAATGTTTGTAAATAAATATTTACAAAGACCATTTCAATTCAACAATTTCCACCAAAATTAGTGTCCGACCAAGATCAATTGGCAACATAGAAATCCCTAATTTTAAAACGAGTGCCTCACAACACCATTACTCTTATCAATGTATCAAATTTTGTAATGCTTTCCCGTTGAAAATTAATTTGGAAAAAAATTATGTAACTTTTAAATCAAATATCAAAAAAATATTGGAAAACTCCACCAGTAAACACGTTTTCTAAATAATTAAAAATGAAAATATTTATTTTTCAAATATAATATATAATAATAATAATAATTAAAAAAAAAAAAAAAAATTAAAATTAATACAATTTAGACACAACCTCAATATTTCATTAATCTTTTGTCGTAAATGAACCGAACTTTCTATTTGTACATTTCTTGATTTAAATTGTATTGTACAATTTTGTGATCTACCTTCATGTACGAGTATTTACAACATAATAACGTTGCTCCCCAACCCAAACACGAGAATTGATTTCTCTCCTGGGCTGGGTACTCTTGTTAAAAATGTATGTACATATAACAGTTTAGAGAACATTATTTACTGCTTATTTTATATAAATAAAAATTATTAAAAAAAAAATTCCTAGTGAAGCTTCGGTGATTCGCGATGCTTGATAAAAGCTAGAAATAGGCGAAAATGATGGCATAACATTATTTATACAACGCGCTCTATGGCATTGCAACCGCTGCCAAACGATAGCCCCACCAGACAGAAATAGCGGCTTGTAGGTTGACCCATTCACTCACTAAAAATAGTGCCAAATAATCCGATCAATATTTTTAAATATTTTTGGTCGCTAAGGAGTGTCGCCCTACGAGACACTACCATCCAAAATTAAAATATTATTTAAAATGGCTTATATGAATAAAAAAACTGTGACTATTGCAACAAACTTGTAACTCAGTGAGAGCATTGAGTTAATTTTTTTTTTCAAAATCAAATCAGGTAGTGAAGACTTTTGAATTATATTGTAAAACAAAAAAAAACTTCAAAGTGCTCTGGTGTCAACTTCCCACAATGAAACTTCATCCCTTTCACCTATCCGGAAATGATATGTGGTGAGGCCAAAGGTAGTGTAGAGAGGAAGGAGATAGGGAGAGGAAGATAGAAAAGTACCAGGCTATTCAGAGTTGGTTGTAGGTCTCACCACGAGAGTTGGTGCCGGCCAATACTCACACAGATGCATAGCTTACGTACAGCGTGTCGAACTGAATGAATAGGACACGCATTTGCAATATCAACATAAACACTCGCTGTCCCTTTTCCACTAGTGACTTAAGTAGGCGTAAACAAGACAAAGGGCTCTTTCTTTATGACACATCGTAAATACATCGCCACTGGAGCGTATACCGATACACAATAAACCCAACGCTATGCATGTATTGTTTGTTTCAACTCTCGTTGCGCCAGCTATACCAAGCACGGCTTTAGTCATTTCAAACAAAGTTTCGATTCTGAATGGTGGTCTTTTACCAAGGGTTATACTTAGAGTACCTGCCACTTTACAGTGTACACACATTATGGTGTTAAATTAATTTCAGATATTAATTAAGTAATTTTGTATTAAGTTGGTATTTAATTCAAAATTGTAACTATCCAAAACTTCTCGGAACTTATAAGATTATCTATTTTCTTTGATCATCGTCGGGGGATTTCCGATAAGTACGTAAACATAACAAAAAACAAGGTTCTAACCCATGTTACAGAGGATATTATGAAAATAACTGAATAAAGCATACATAAATAGTTTAAAAAATATATTTCCTCAACTGAGAGTTTTGATCACTCAGTCCGAGTGCTATATTTATTTTATATTTGCAAAAACATAGTTTATATTAGCGTTGCAAAAAACACAAAAAAGAACTAATTTTTAAGCAAAAGAAGTTTAAAAACAAAAAAATAGTTTTCAAGAATTTAAATATGATGACACCTAAAGAACTTAATAATAGTACTTGCTTAAATGATTTATAGCTCGTGTGAAAAATATCCAATTTCCTAAATATCTGCAAAATAATATTATATATACCAATGTAAATATTCACAATTATCCTACGAGAAGTTGTCATGAATTTAGGCTTCCCAAAACGAATCTTCCGCCAGGATGTCAAAACAGCGTGTTTTATAAAGGACAAAAAAAACTTTGCTATAGTCTTCGAAATGCCTTAAAAGAATCGAGGATTTGAGTTGAATATGTAAAAAAAACGTATGATTATAATAGCTTTGTTCTATAATTTTTTGAAATGTAAAAATTTTTTCTTACTAGATATGTAAAAAAATATACATGGCATTAAATAAAAAAAAAAGAAAAACTTCTTTTGGCAAAAAAAAAACAAAAAATTCAACAAATACTTCAATTGAAGTTGGTAGTTCATTTTAGCGTTCTGACTGCTCCGTCTGGACTATTTCATTTTGCGGCAGTTCAAACTTCATTGATTTCATTGAACTAATATTACAATAGAAGTTAGATTACAAATAACTATTTCTATTTGCAGCAGTTCAATTGTGAAGTTGAACTTCAAAGCAAAGAAGTACTTCATTTCAAGTACTTCAATTGAAGTCCGACTTCAAAGTACGTCCATCTAAAGGAACGTGGTTTGTGGGAGTTATTTTCCGTAAAATGTCTTTGTTTTGCCAAGGAACCGGTTCCAGTTCTTTTCACTTTCAAAGCTCTGCCGACTAGTACGTGTTTTTCGACGAGGAACCAGTTCCAGTTCTTTTGTTTGGGCGAGGAATATCAAGGAACCGGTTTCAAAAAGAATTGAACAAATAACCGGATAAATTCAAATGTCTTTTGTGCGAGTTCGACTTCAATTGAAGTGTTCACTGCGAAGGGTTTATTTTAAAGAACTAGCAATTCGTGAAGCATTCACAAAACGTTGAAATTTTTCCCAACGCTATTTTATATTTATAGTTTACTATTACTTACTCCATTTTTTCTACCCTAGGTCCGACAGCACGGGCAACAAATATTATATATAGTTGTTAATGTAAATATGTTAGTTGTAAGTCACTGGTTATAAGTATTAGGCATAAGTCAATTTCAAGTCTTTGTTTTAATATTATGTTAATTATGCTATAAAGCGCCCTTGAGGTGATATTTCTGTCACTAAAACAATATATATAAATCAGCCAATTGTTGTTATTATTATTATTACTTATCGACATATTCATTTAAAAGTGCAACGAAATCGGTTCTAGTACCCTAATATCAATCCGTTTTTCTATCGGTTTCTATGATTTAATATCTATTTTATGTTCACTAAATAGGTACCTTAAAAGTAACATTTTCCGGCGACCTCTAAGAGCCGACTCATTCATTCTAATGTTTTTAGAAAACATAAATTAAAACATGACAATCACTAGAAAATTATATTTTCGATCGAATCTTCGTACAGTAGAAACTCGGTTTACGCGTGTAGCTCGATGCGCAAATGTATTCGTAATCCAAAACAGTCTTTTATTAAAGTAAATTTTTCGATCAGAATAATGGAAAGTAAAATGGTTCCTTCCAAGACTTCATATAAAAATTATTTATTCAAAATTAATTATGTACCTTTTTAGTTTATACCTGTAATTAAATTTATTCAACTAAAAAACGACACTACTAATATTGTTGAAGCCGAAATTAAAAAAAAACTGTTTAAAGCACGATTTTTTTTACACCTAACTGAGAAAATCTTCATTCAAAATATTGAATAAAAAATATTAGGTTTTTTTTGGTTACAACATCAATATTGTCGTATTTGTAAACACTAAGAAGTCACGAGCCGCCACTTTTTCTACAAAATTTTCCTCACATTTAAGAGATAAATGGCTCTGTTTTTCTTCTTGAAAAAGTCATACTTTTTAACCTTTTTTTTAGCACTCAAGCACATTTAAAAATCACGAGTCGCCACGTGGTACTTTTCTACAAAATTTTCCCACATTTTTAAAAATATTTGCTCGTATACCAAGACATTGTTCATCGAGTTAAAATTAGTTTTAAAAAAATTGACGTTTTGGGAAACATTTCTAAACCAAGTTACCCGCAATCTGAAGTTCCACTTTAATAAATTAACGAGAATTCGGTCTCAAGTGTGAAGGGCGATCAAAAACCGGATGTTCACAATGAAGTCTAAATATTTAAAAAAAAACATTTTCTGTTTTTAAAACTAACGGCAACCGAAAACTCATTAATATACATACGTATTTAAACATTATAACCCCCGTTCGGAATGGGGTTTCTAATGTAACCCCGAAAGAGAGTTTTGTGCGATATTTTGATGAAGATTACCGAAACATCGCGAAAATACTTCTCTCTTTGTATTACTAAAAACATATTACCTAAGATAATGCCATAAAAAGGCATTTAATAAGAGAGGTCAAGTGGGGCAACTACGTCACCCCCTTCGGATGGTACGTTGGATTTTTACTTACAGGTACTGCCGTGATCAATCCGATAAATTATACATAAATTTTCCTAAAAACCATCAATATCAATAACCAAAACAGTAAAATTCATGAAGTTTTTCTAACTTTCGTAGTTTAACGTTGGCCATTACTATAAATTTATGGAGGAAAGAAAAAATGAACATATGCCATATTATAATGTTGGGTTATTTTTTATTATTTTATTTCTAAATTTCCAATCGTCTATAAACGCGTGTACATGTTTTTTACCCGATATAAATGCGCACTTAGTTTTTCCGTGTCGGCTATAAAGATTTAATAAAAAATCGACTTCAACACAGACGAGGGTCATGTTGAAAGTATCCGGAACCAATAGGACTATGGCATCCATAGTATTCATTTTATTTTTCACTGTGTTTTCAGATATCACCTCAAGGGCGCTTTACAACATAATTAACATAATATAAAAACTAAGACTTAATATTAACTTATGCCTACAACTAGTGACTTACAACTAACATATTTAAACTAGTAAATATATGTAATGGTTGTTGCCCGTGCTGTCAAACCTAGGTTAGAAAAAAAAAAACGAAATAAGCAATAGTAAACTAAGCATAGCACTTGGACTGAGTGATCAAAACTATAATTATCTGAACTTAACTTAATTAATCAACTTTTGTTATTTTTTTTTTCTAAAATAAACTTTTAAACGATTCTCTTTAATATTGAACATGTTTTTTTGTTTACAGTGATGCCGCACCAGAGTCTTAACTGCTCCCGACCGTCTAGGGTCAGTGAGACTATGGCATTCCCAATCGGGGTATGTTGTGAGACTGAGATTAATGTGGAGGGGAAGGAGATGGAGAAGAAGAAGTTGGGAGGGCCTGGCTATTCAGATCTGGTCCCCAAACACGACTAAAGCCATTTTAAGCAACTTTTCGATTCTGAATGGTGGTCTTTCACCAGGGCGATACTTCGAGTATCTACTACTCTGGAACGTGCAGCAAATATACTATATATGGTCTTTCTATTGTCATACCAATTTTTCCTCTCTTTTCAATTCTTCATATTTTTATTATTTCCTATATTTGTGATTCTTTATTACTTTTCTTATTGAACTATTTTAATTTTTTACTACTCTTAGTTAATATTTTTACTCATTTTTTTAATGTAAAAGCCCCATAGGCATATCGTCGCTGGAAAGAGCTTAAGCGACACTTTTGTAAGTTCAGTTGAGTTCAAGTGCAGTTTTGATCAGTTTTTTTTCTGCATCGAATGCTCTGACTCTCGTTTGATTCTGAAGACTTTTGTGGCCCTTCAGCCATCTAAAATATATTTACCATTTGGGAGAAGGCTCGACGCGACACAATTTTTTGATTTTTTTTGAACTTTTTGTCGCTTCAGGTAACTCAGTGAGATCATTGAGTCAACTTTTTTTTTCAAAATTCAACCAAAGACTTGTGAATTTTATTGTAAAACTATGGTGTTAACTTCCCAAAATGGCGCTTCAGCCCTTTTGCCTTTACGGCGACGATATTAAACATTTTCAACATTACTATTATTTACTCTGAAGAATTATTATGAAATATTAATTTACTTTACAAACTAGTTCAGGTCATGTTAATATAATATATATTAACGAAACACTTAGCATTGATCACTTTATTTACACAAACGATCAGGAAATTAAATCATAAATATTTAAGAACTTTTAAGATATCCCTCGCGTAGAAGATTTTAAGCGCTATCAAAAAAGTGTATTAATAAATGTTCGATTTTTTCCTTACCTGACGACATTGCTATAAAATTATAATATTTTGGTAAAAAGCGGCGCAAAAAAGGACTCTAGTCATTTGGTATTCAAATTCGAAGACATAACCTAAAAACTTAACACCCATTTTCCTGTTTTCTTCTCAGGCATACATTTTTATTATTTACTTAAGGTCATAAAACGTTGTTTTTCATAAGCCGTTGCAACAGTTTTATTAATTTTATGGGCCGGAGATAGGTGCCAGTTCTCGAAATACAGATATTTCAATAACGTCACGAAATATAGAGCGTGCGAGCAAAAGGTGAAATTAAACATTTGGTATTTCATTATTTAATATTTATTTTAGGTGCTGCGTTAGGGTCTTTGGAAGGAGGTGGAAAGGAGGTGGAAGGGAGAACGTTGGTGTTAAAAGAGAGCCTTTTAGGAGGATTCCAGCACA
Source organism: Drusus annulatus (assembly GCA_022651775.1). Classification (NCBI taxonomy): domain Eukaryota; kingdom Metazoa; phylum Arthropoda; class Insecta; order Trichoptera; family Limnephilidae; genus Drusus; species Drusus annulatus. The sequence goes on from JAGWCC010000169.1 coordinate 432,363, forward strand.
ACATTGGCCATGTACCATTGAATGGGCAAATTGCAGTCATTTTTATCTGAGTGAGAAAAAAAAAGTTTTTTTTTTAAAATTCAATTGAATTAAATTTAAAATTATTATAATTTAGTTCTACTGTTTTTTGTTTTTGTTTTTACTGACAGCTGTTTAGGCGCTTAACGCCATCATCAAACTAAAACATCAAAATGGAGTGCTAGAAATTAAACACAAAAACTTTAAATAAAATACATGTGAATATTTTTTTTCTAGTGAAAACACAGAAATGTATCTTAATTTACTGATGGTTTTTCATATTTAATTTATACAGATTCGTGTTTTTAACCTCCGGCTAAAAACCTATATGAAAGGACTTGATTTTTCGTGCTTTTTCTTATTTTTTATGAAAATCCACACATTTCTTTATTTTAAATATGGCAACACTGTGTCAACCTTTGATGTTTATAATTTAACAACTGACAGTGAACTTGACGACTTTAGCTAGGTTGTTTTAACATAACATGAATGATGGGTTTGTTAAATCAGCATTAAAAATACGACTCCATTTCAGTTATATAATATTGAATTGTACGTGGTCTCTGTGATTTTAATTTATATGGCCATTATAATTACAAGAAAGAACACTCAATTTAGAAGGTATTAACGGTGTTTGCAATAGACATTTAAAGAGGATTATTTATTCAAAAAAGATTTATTATAATCCGTAAGATGATAGTTTGTAAAACAATGATAATAATAATTCAAAGACGACAATAAATCAGTATTATCAACTGTTAAAAAAATGGCTTACTGTTTTTGAAATGCAGTTTTTCTTATTCAATTGAAAATACCTCAGAGCAATACTATACAAGAGAGAGCGCTGCTGTAGTCAGTTTTGATGAGTTTTGCCGGACTCGGCTAGACCTGGACGTGGCTGGGACTAGGGCTAGGGTATTTATACATCCATTCATAGCATATGTCGACATAATGTTTTTGTTTATTCGTATGACCACTCTTTTCACAGTATTGTCATAAACAAAAATATAGCATATAACTTAAAAAACCGTTGAATTATGTCCATTTGATGTCGTATATCAAAACATGTGGGCACAGTCGACGGAGAGTCAGGAAACGAAGAACATCCTTACAATATTTTAAAGCGGTGTGGTAATTTGGGAAATTTTGCTGTCTCTTTCTTTCTCATGGTGTCCGAAGTAAAAACCCGGAAAAAATGATTTATCCCAAATTTGTGTATGTTGGGTAAAAATAATTGGCTCTCTCTCCATATATTGTTACTCTAAGAAAAACACCCTCTGTTGTTAAAAATTAAGATAACCCAAATGTGAAAATACGTGCTACAAAATAACTTTAAAATTCCGTCATATTTGTTATAATCTTAGAGTATACAAGAGGTAGCCCAAGCCAAAGCCAGTGAAGTCAGTATTGGACTTGTTTTTGATGATTTTAACATGACTCGGCGCAAATGGGCGTGGCTAAGACCAAGGCTACGGTATTTATACATCCATTCATATCACATATCGACATAATGTTTTTGTGTATTCGTATAGCCACTTTTTCACAGTATTTTTATCAACAAAAATATAGCATCCAACCTAAAAAACCGTTTAATTGTGTCAAGTTTAGTGGCAAAATATAAAATGTGGGCGGAGTCCTGCCGTTAACCAGCGAAAAAAACCAGCTTAAGAACATTACGACAGTATATAGAAGCCGTCCAAGAAATTTGTTGTCTCTTTCTCTCTCATGGTGTACGATGTAAAAACACGGAAACAGTGATTTATTACAATTTCGGATGGGTTGGGTAAAACAAATTAGCTATCCCTCCATATATTGTTCCTTCAAGGTTATAATATATAAGCGCTGCATTAAGATGTAAAATGATTAAATGCAATTTTTTTCATTAAACCACCATTGTAACAAAAAAGAACCATTTGAAAAAACGCAAAAAGTAGTGTTTATTTATTTATTTATTTTATTGTATACGCCTGTGAAGACTTTTACATTAAAGGTTTACAATTGATAGTGAAAAAATGAGAATTATATGCCCAAACAAAATAAGGAATAGTTATAAATAATATTTGGACGATTTGTATAGCGCTGTTTTTGTGAAAAATCACCTCAAGGGCGCTGTACAGATCTTATTTTCTATCATTACATATTAATTCCTAGTTTAAATAAGAAAATATACAGGAAACATACTTACCTGGCAGGTCCCATCAGATAGACACAATTATTAACTTAAAATTATGATTATGTTTTATTTTTTATTTTTTTATTTATTTATTTAAATTTTTTTTCCGATTTAGGGCATGGGAGCGAAATTAAAAGAATGGACTTTCTAAATTTGTCATACAGTACAGGTTTTGGTTAAAATTTGCATATCTAAAGGTGATTCGTCGAGAGACAGATTATGTTGAGATTCTTTTGATGAATTTAAGGATATGAGAGTCTAAAAAAGTAAGTTTTCAGTTTGGACCGAAATTCTGTTGGGCTCGTTATACATCTTAGTTCCAGAGGGAAGTTTATTCCAAGCCTTCGGCCCCGAAACTCCGAAAGCGCGTTATAGAGTAGTACAAAATAGTCCTTAAATACATAAAAATATTATTGATTAAAGATGTATGATATAATAGCCTTCTTGTATCTACATTCCGTGCAGCTAAATACTCGTACATCAGCCGCCTCTGCGTATGTATTACCAACTACATGTAATCTAGGTACAAGCGAGTATCTGAAAGACTCACTCCTGATTTTATTGTTACAACTAAATAAAAATTTGGATCGAGTAGTTCTCGTTGGTATATGAAAGAAAATAAGGTTCAATACCTCAGGGCTGTCTATAATACCATTGACCATTTTGTAAATAAAAGTCAAGTCAAAATAATTCTTCGATAGTTTTAATAAATGTAATTCTTTCATTTATTAAAATTAAATTAAATTTTGTTTATAGTATATAAATTACACCCAATGTTTTATAATGTTTGGTTGTCAACATAAAGCCATGCGTACATGTTTAAGGGATTTTATGAACATGTTGTCGCAGAAGAATGCTATAGAAATCTTTCTGGTTTTAAAAAAAAGCAGTATGCAAGAGGCTCCGTAGATACCGGGAACTATTTCAACATAGTGTCAAAAAAGTCTCTGATTTATAGTTTTCTAATCAAAATCATCATATTTGTCGTCAGCAGATGGCGTTTAATGTTGTCGATTCCCAATCGATTATTAGAACTACAATATCTTGGAACAAACTCAATCTGCAAAAACACGAAGTATAAAAATATTAATATTTTTATCATCGATTGTCGAAATTTCGTAAGTTTATAAAATTACAAAAAATATGTATATTTCCTAAATCGCCAATCATAAATAACATATTACCCCGACGACCTCTATGGTTGAGCGTTTGAGATCCTCGACAACAGATGTAGAGGTCGCGGGTTAAATCCCGGCGGTGCGTAAAATAATTTTATTTAATTATAATGTATTATTTGACATTTAAATAATATAAAGTATATTCGGGGCACGTTCCAGATTGGTAGATATTCTAAGCATCGCCCTTTTTTATATGAATACTACACAAGAGTCTCAACTGCTCCCAACCGTTTAGAGTCAGTGAGACCATGGCATCCCCAAATAGGGAATGTTGTGAGCCCGAAGGTAGTGGGGAAGGGAAGGAGATTGGGAAGAAGAAGGTCGAGAAGTACCTGGCTATTCAGATTTGGTCACCAAACACGGCCAAAGCCATTTTAAGAACGTTTCAATTCTGAATGGTGGTCTTTCACCGGGGCGATACTAGAGTATCTACCACTCTGGAACGTGCCGCAGATATACCTTTTTTCATTATTTTTATATGAATTAAATGTGTTATGACACATATTAATTAAATAAAAGTTATTGGCGCACGCCGGGTTTGAATCCGCGACCTTTGGATTTGTAGTCAAGCGTCTTACCACTCGACCAGGGAGGCCGTCGTGAAAGACCACCATTGGTTTAAGCCATGTTTGGTGGTCAGGTCTGAATAACCACATACTTCTCGACCTTCCTCTTTTCCATCTCCTTCCCTTCCCCAATCCCTTCAGCCAGTTTCAAGCTCGGCTTGCGCAAATAACTTTTATTTGATCAATATGTGTCATAGCACATTTAATTCATATAAAATAATACATCGTCGCCTGAGAGGAAAAAGGGCTGAAGCCCCATTTTGGGAAGTTTATAAAAAAAGCACTTAAAAGCTTTTTTTTTAGTTCGTCAAAGCATTCAATGTAGAAAAATAACTGATCGAAACTGCATAATTAACTCATTTTTTGCCAAAGTGTCGCTTAAGCCTTTTTGCTTTTCCAGCGACCATTCCTCCAAGCTCAACACTTCAGAGCAAAAATATACAAGAGAGGGCGCTGCTGTAGTCATTTTTTTGAGCTTTGCCGGATTCGGCTAGACCTGGGCGTGGCTTGGACTAGGACTAGGGTATTTATACATCCAATCATAGCATATGTCGTCATAATGTTTTTGTTTATTCGCACAATCACTTTTTCACAGTATTGTTATAAACAAAAAAATAGCATGTAACCTAATAAACCGTTGAGTTATGTTCATTTATTTCACGTATCAAAAAATGTGGGCGGAGTCAACGGAGACGCGGGACACGAAGAACATTCTAACAATACTTTAAAGCGGTGTGATAATTTGGGAGATTATGTTGTCTTATTCTTTCTCATTGTGTACGACGTGAAAACCCGGAGAAAGTGATTTTTCCCAAATTCGTATAGGTTGGGTAAAAAGAATAAGCTCTCTCTACATATATTGTTACTTCAAGCTCAACACGATACTAAAAACCTAAAAAGATACACGAGGCTAGCGCATGAGTCGTTCTCAAATAAAGCAAATGAATTAATTATTGAACATTGACGAGAAGGCCCGAATATATTAGTGTGGTCACATTGATTTAATACACTTTATTTTGCCCTTTTGACTGCTAAATTATTTATTTGCTAGTTGGGAACGACTCACGTTTGTTGTGCGGACTGTCTGGACGAAGCTGTCGTATCGTTTTAGAAAATTTAACAAATATTATGTTTTCCAGTTAATCACTAACACATTTGACTAGAACATAATTATTAATGTTCCAGATTAGATGAATAATTAAATGTATTACCTTTCACCAATTTACGTAGTGTAAACTGTGCAGTACAATAGATACACGGATGTGTTAACTAAAATAAGTAGGTACCTATTTGGTTGCATATAAAATTAAAGATGTGCAAATTGCAGCAAAAGGGAAACAAATAACACACATGAATTTATAATGTATATTTCCAAAAAAAAAAAAATACGGCCTTCAAGAATCGTGTATGAATTAACAAGTCAACATTGAAGCAATATATAAATTATTTACTTTGTAAGAACGTGCGACCGTACGAGTGTGAACTTTTCAAATTCGGAACTGATGTTAATTGAAATTATCAAGTTTAAAAAATAATCTTTGCAAATCCTTACCTACCTTATATAGAACCTACCTTTGATGTATTTTAGCAGACATTATTATTAACACACATTAGAACGAATAAACAAAGAAAGGAGTGTGAAAAGATTAGCCATTTTGGGATGTTTACACCAAAGCGCTTGAAAGTTTTTTTTGTTTTACAATAAAATTCACAAGTCTTAAGTACCTAGTTGGAATTTGAAAAAAAAGTTTACTCTGGTAAATTAATGCTATCACTGAGCTACCTGAAGCGACAAGACTTAAAAAGTCCCAAACTTGGGTCGCTTGAGTCAGGCCTTCTCCCAAATAGTAAATATATTTTAGATGGCTGAAGGGCCACAAAAGAATTCAGAATCAAAGCAGAGTCAGAGCATTCGATGCAGAAAACAAACCTGATCAAAACTTGCCCTTTTGCCTTTTTTCCAGCGACGATATGACGCGGAAGTCAATGGAAGAAGAAGAAGTCGGGAACGCCTGAGGAAGACATGCCACGATCAAGTGAATCAAATACTAGGGTCGGGTCATGTGAAGAGTCAGAATAACAGAAGAGTATGTATGAGGCAATGTACGAGTATGTGCATGAAGCAGAGTTGTATGGCGGTTTGTCCTCTCTGCCTACCCCTGTGAGAAAACGGCGTGATGGTCGGTTAGTTAAGGTTTTTGTTTTGTAATGCTGGCAATCTTCTCCATGGCATATTTGTTCTCGTTAGGTTGCAATCTTGAAGTAACAATATATGGAGAGAGAGCTAATTATTTTTACTCAACCTATACAGATTTGGGATAAATTACTTTCTCCGGATTCTTACGTCGTACACCATGAGAAAGAAAGAGACAGCAAATTTTCCCGAATTATCACACCGCTTTAAAGTATTGTTAGAATGTTCTTCGTGTCCCGCATCTCCGTTGACTCCGCCCACACGTTATGATACGCGAAATAAATTAACACAACTCAACGGTTTATTAGGTTACGTGCTCTATTTTTGTTTATAACAATACTGTGAAAAAGTGGTTATACGAATAAACAAAAACGTTATGTCGACATGTGCTATGAATGGATGTATAAATACCCTAGCCCTAGTCCCAGACACGCCGAGGTCCGGCTAACCTAGTAAAAACTGACTACAGATCTCTCTAGTATATTTTTGCTCTGAGGTTGCAATCCTTATTCTCGCCACAAAACCCGCTAATATAATAACAATATAAAAAATATTTAATTCGTGTGCATTTATGTGCTATGTTTACTTTGCCAACTTTAGAGTACCTCGGCGAGCAACTCGGCAGAACATATTATTCTGCAACAATAATAATTTTTCATAATAATAATAATTCTAAATGCACCTCAAATAATGAGATCTTTCACGTCAGTTTGCTAAAATTTAAAAAACAATTAAATTATATATTAATTTGTCAATAATGTATGCAGTTACTTCATGTTTATTTAATATGTAAAACCCCATCAAGGTGTTAATAGAAAAAAAAACACTATTAAATGATGAGACCAGAGAAAGCCATAGACACAAAATTCAAGACACGTCATATCTTAGGATTTTTTATCCAGTAAAGACCTTTTCCCTAAGAACTCACTAGTGTAAACTTAAATTCAGTCAATTAAATACAACCATCAGATGGTGATAGTAATAAGGCCTAATGAGCCGTAGTACTATTTAGGTAGACATTATTAGGGGTATTTGTATGAGTCCCAGCTAGTTAGCAGAGGATTGCGAAAGAATCCATAAAATCAAAATCAGACACGTCATATTCATACAAATCTTACGAAAAATGTAGCACCACTAGAACCGTCTTGTTTTCCACGTCATCCGCTTATGAAAAGGATAGCCATTCGAAGAATATGTGTGTATGGATGAGATAGCTATATGAACGTCCCACGCTACTGTTATAATCGGGAATCGCGCCACTAGCCGTGGTTGTCTTCCTCTCACTTACGTTTTTCTGCATTCGCTATCTCACACCATTTTGGTGAACCTTTAAACCTTGTGAATAAATAATAAGTGACAGCTTGTCTGTCGAACGAATGTTTGAATGATACTAAGCGCAGTAAATCTCAGGTATGTCTCGCGGACTCGGTTTAGTGCATTCACGCGCGTTGTTTCAGTAACGTATCTACATTATTTAATTCATCTAAAGCTACCAAACTCAACAGTAGAGAGCACTTGCGATTTGTAGAGTCGACAATTCGTCTGATGTGTTGCAGAAAAATGCACTTTGTCTTCGGGCAAGTAGATGAGACGCAATGTGTAGACAGCGAGTCATCATACTGATAGTGTCTAGATAGTATTTGTGGCGCCCTATCTTCGGGCTCCCGGATGCCCACGATAAGCCCCCAGCGAGATCCGTAACTTTATGACGGAGGTTATCGTAAGAATTTTATCACCTCGATTTAGCATTGTTTTTGTTGATTATACCGACATCGAAAAGGTAATTTTTAAACATTTATTACTTAATCGACGCGTTGTTAAATCATTATCTGAATTGGAAAGCCTAAATCTATTTGTTTATTTAAATAATTGTCAACACTAATCTCGAACGGTGAGTTCTGTTTTGAATTTTTTTGAGAAAAATATATTTATGTGCTTTTGTTAATATTTTTTTGTTCGCTGTTCGAGTTTTAATTCTTTGGGTAATGCAGTGTATTGTGTATACTCATATATGATGTATTGTAAAGAAACTAACTAACTAACAAACCATTACGCCGTTTCCACGCAGGGGTAGGCAGAGTGGACGGACCGCCATATAACTCTGTCTTGGCACACACTCCTTGTTCCATTCGCATTGATACATCGTCTCATACATACTCTTCTGTTATTCTGACTCTTCACATGACCCGACTCAAGTATTTGATTCAATTGATCGTGCCATGTCTTCCTCGGGCGTCCTCGACTTCTTCTTCCATTCACTTTCGCATCATATATTCTTTTCACACTTCTTTCTTCGTTTATTCGCTCTACATGCCCAAACCATCTAAGCGTCCCTTTCTTGATCCTGTTCATAACACTCACATCAGCCTTGCATTCTTCCCGGATATCCACATTTTTAATACGATCATACATGGTTTTACCGCACATACGTCTCAGGGATCTCATTTCCAAAGCATTTAGTCTACTTTCATCCCTCCACTGCCAGTTCCATGCCTCACTGCAATAGATCAGGGTTGGTATAAGCACTCCGTTGTGGACTGCTAGCTTCGCTTCTTTGGACAATTTCTTATTTGCGCCAACAGCGTTCAGTCCTCCATCAAAGCAGTTTCCTGTATTCACTCTTCTTTCAATATCCTTATCGGCCTTTCCGTCTCTCTAGAACATACTTCCTAAATACACAAAAACTCATGCACTTGCTCCAAGTAACTATTGTAAGGAGTTGATTACAAATTTAATTGTGTGAGTAGATGAAGATGAGTGTATTTGATTTTGTGATCGTGTTTGGTGCTGGTGTATATCAGAATTAAAGACAGGTTTAATGTTGATGTGTGACGAGTGTTCAAATTTTTGTAACATGGCAGAATCTTAAAAGGAAGAATTTGTGTTTGTAATATATTTTTAGCCCATGGTAAATGAAATATATTCTCTATGGCTATATTTTGAATGGCTTTTATATCTGATATTTGTTCATTATTTCTTAAATATTATTATCAAACAGAAACAAAACCAAACCAATAACGTAATATATTGTAATATATTTAATCAGTTCACCACGTGAAAAACACTGGTATTTTTCTTTAAATAGGACACTAAAACTTAAGGAAAAAATAGTCAATAATAACGTACTTATTATATATATATATATATATATATATATATATATATATATATATATATATATATATATATATATATATATATATATATATATATATATATATATATATATAGGAGAAAACAGCATAATTTTATAGCATCACTACGATGTATATAAAATTGAGAGGGAGGTATTCATTTATTTATCTACGCCCGTTTTGGCTTTTATACAAATGTCAACATTTTAATCCTTTTTAAACAATAACCTCAGTAGTGAGAAAATATATTTAAAAAATAAAAATAAAAAGAGTATTGAATAGCAGATACAAAATATTGTAGATGAAAATAACTAATAATATGATAAATAGCAGGTTCAAAAATATTGTAAAAGAAAGAAAAAATAAATAAATTAAATAACAGGTCCAACTATTAGTTTAGCTCTGCCAGATGACAACAACTGTACTAAATTAGACTTATAGTTTGATATTGACGTGTTAAATATATCAGCGACATCGGAGAATGTGTTTCCCAGCTGTTGCATTCGTCGCATAGGCGTGTTGAATTGCGTATGTATTGAAAGGTAAAAGACCCTGGTGTAGTGGATCTTAGATTGGTCGCTAGTGTGGAGGCCCGTTAACAGGAAACGATAACTGCAAATGGGAGGCTTTGTAATAATAACTTAGTCTCGTGTTGATAAGTCCTAAAACCTTGAGGTGACAATAATAAAAGACAATTTAGGCATAATACAGCAGATAGCCAAGTACTAGGTGCCTTCCGCAAGGTCACGATTCGCTGAAAATGTATACACGAGAAGCGAGCTATTATTTATTATCTCGCGTTTAATTTAGTGTTGCTGGATTTTATCTATATTTTAAAAATTAAGGGATTATAGATAGTCGTGGTATCTCCATTGTGATAAGGCTGGGATATTGGAGTACATACCTACCCAGGCCCGGCCCTGAGTCAAACGGCACCTGGAGCAGGTAAAATAATCGTTCAAACAGAAAATTGGCACCAACTCCGCCCTTGAGGTGATTTTTCACAAAAACGGCGCTATACAAATTATCCGAATATTATTATTATTAACTCGTATCAAGTACAATATCACAGTACCTACTTAGTAATTTAATGGTTACTCTCTTGGAGTAATAATGTATGGAGAGAGAGCTAATTATTTTTACCCAACCTATACAAACTTGCGATAAATCACTTTCTCCGGGTTTTTAAGTCGTTCACCACGAAAGAGAAAGAGACAGCAAAACAACACACCGCTTTTATGTACAGTAAGGATGATCTTGGTCTCTCGCGTCTCCGGGGACTCCGCCCACATGTTTGAAACCAGACACAAAGAGATGTTTTTTTAGGTTATATGCTATATTTTTGTTGATATCAATACGGTGATAAAGTGGTAATACGAATAAACAAAAACATTATGTCGACATGTGCTATGAATGGATGTATTAATACCCTTGCCCTAGTCTTAGCCGCGCCCAGGTCTGCCGAGTCCGGCAAAAATTATAAAAAAACTGACTACACTGCCTGGCATAGGTACCACTCTATGTTATTATTATATTATTCTATTGTTATTATCATTCATTTTTGTTGTTGTTACTAAGCCATGTACTATATTCTGTCTTCAAATCTTCTATAATAATATAACTAATTGTAACTACACTACGTTGAAATAACATACTTACACTTTACTTACTAACTTCTTTGAAAGTTATCATGCTATGTATTATATACGTCGTTATAGATATATTATAGACTCAGAAACAATGAATTGCTGTTCCTCAATCATCACAATACTAATTATGGGTATAATTCTTCAATGTCCAGAATGTCAAGACTTGTCAACTCAAGCCATGGTCTTGAAATTTTTGGTAGCAGTCTAAATGATTTTTGTCATTCTTTACGACTCTACCAAAACTTTGACTAGACCATGGCTTGAATGTTCTCTCTTATGTTTATTTTGTCCTATTTTTGTCATCGCTTCATTTATTATTATGTATGTGCTATTCCTTCTGTGTTGCTCTTTTTTCCATTTCGTATTTTATGTCTTTTTTGTAATTGGACTTTAGTCCGTTAATTTATAAATCAATACGTATTACACTATTTTGTGAAGTATACTATGATATATTTATTGTTTTAAAGCTTATTTTGTAGAACTCCATTTTAGTTTTTAGGTTTTTTAATTTTATTTAAACAATAATAATTATTATTTAAAAAAAATTTTATAACAATTTTTAGTGGCAGAGCTTTTAACTAAAAATTGTTTATAAAAAAAATTAAAATAATAATAATTATTGTTTAAATAAAATTAAAAAACCTAAAAAATAAAAATATACTATTTTATACAATTAATTGTAAAACCTACGCTATATTTATAAACTTGGGTTTTAAAAATAAACTTTTTTTTAAACTCTTGCTTTAATGTTATATTCTACCCATTTATTGCACCCCTTTATTTAACTTAAATGTATTTCATGTAAAAGCCTTTAAAGCGTTAATAAAATAAAGTAAATAAACGAGTATTAGGCGAGAGGCGCGGGTTTTTATTTCGCGCCATTGTGCCGGGAACTCACGGGTTCGATTGCCCACTTGAGCACTTTAGAGTTTTTTTTGTTTTACAATAAAATTCACAAGTCTTCGTACATGGTTGGATTTTGAACAAATAAGTTAACTCAGGTAACTCAATGCTATCACTAGAGCTCTGTACGAGTTAACTGAAGTGACAAAAAGCTGAAAAACGTCCCAAACTTGTGTCGCTTGAGTCGAGCCTTCTGCCAAATGGTGAATATATGTTTGATGGCTGAAGGGCCACTTCAGCAACAAAGCATTCAGAATCAAACGAGAGTCAGATCATTCAACTACATATTTAATTTTTTTTAAATGTTTTTAAATCCTTTTGCTTTTTCAGTGACGATTTATATATACTCGTATAAAGAAAGCACTGTGATTAAGGTAACACCAGCGCCTTGGCCTGGAGCGGACTGTTCCAATTGGGCTTGCACAGGACTGGCCTTACCCCTAGCAATGCAGTACATACTTATTATTTGTGTTCGATTGCTAGGTATGGTTTTTGATAGATGATATTATTTAATCTGAAAATTGTATACATGAATTCATCATGATTAATTTTAGAGGAACATTCTACAGGTAAGTTTGTTAGAAGATAAGTATCACAAAAAAAAAACAATAATTATTACATATCAAAATTGATCATCCATAAACCAAATCATATTGTTTTCCAACTGCGCTCAACCGTCTGGAGCCAGTGTGACTATGACATCCCTGATTATTGTTTCGATTCTGAATGGTGATCTATCACCAGGGCGATACTAAGAATATCTTCCACTCTGGAACGTGTTTCAAACATACCATATATTCTTTTGAATTAATCAAATTTGAAATAACACAAATATGATTCGAACCCGCGACCTCAAAATGATTTGAGCCACGTTTGATGACCAGATCTGAATAGCCGGATAATTACCAACCTTTCTTTCACCACCTACTTCCCCTTTTCATTCTGTGAATTATGGTTTTTAACAAGGGTGATTCTGGGAGTAAAATGCATTCGTCTTATTTTTGTCGACTATAAAAGATAGCTATGGCGAGATTAGTTTGTTAATCCCATCTGAATGCAGTTTTATAATAATACTTGACTAATTTATATTGCGCATTTTTTGAGAAATATCACCTCAAGGGCGCTTTCTGCTGAGCTTCATATTCAATTAAATATAACTTTTTAATGTTTTTTAAAAATGGATTAAATAATTAATAATAAATTGAAAATTAACTTTTAACAAAGATTATGTACCTATGTTTTAATTTAATTTGATTTTATTAGGAAAATGAGTATTAGGTGATTCATAATGAAAATAATATTTGGATGATTTGTATAGCGCCGTTTTTGTCAAAAATCACCTCAAGGGCGATTGTGCGTATTGGTGCATATTTATACACTTCCGACAGTGATATTCTTGCCAAACATCTCTGAAAAGCAGCATGTTGTCTTGCTTACGCTTACTTAATGTTATTAGCGAGAAAGGGACAACAAGTAAAAAATTGAATCTAATTTAATTATACAACAAGTTTTTACAGTTACCCTTTCGAAAAGTTTTAGTGCGTTATTTGTATTATATCAAAAATGAACATGATGTATGCAAGAAAAGCATCTGTGTGAGTACTAAAAATTAGTAAAAACATTATTCAAGGACATGCAAAAGTAAATCAAACTTCCAAAAATAATAAAACCAATACACAAAACAGCTTACTTTATAAAGGGATGAAATGTTGTAATGCGCTGCCGGAAACCATCAAAATTATGCCAATTAATGAATTTAAAATAGCCTGTAAGAACCATTTAAAATACATTAGTTATATCAAGTAGTATATAAATTATTATTGTTTAGTCAAAAATAGTATTAATTATAATTAGATACTTTGTAAACTTTAATGTACAAGTAACTAAAGTAAAAACTAAAACTATGTTTGTTTCAATTCTGGCTGCGATACATATAAGCTCGGAGGACATGGAGAGATACCTTTGCGAAACAGTGTAGTCAGGACGGTTGACTTTATACTGACTCGATAGAAGGAGACAAAGATATATTAAAGGATGTTGGATAGCCTATTAGTTACCGCCCACACGGAATTCGGTGAATTTTAATAAAAATATTTAAACACATTAATCAAAACAATATCAATGCACAATGAAAATGATTTATAAAGTCGAAATATCACACAAACACTAATAACAGAAAGTTTGCTTAAATAACAGTGGCATTTTTTTGTTGATTTTATGTCTTTATATCATTAAAAATGTGAAAATTCTAAAGTTCGGTCAAAAATATTTAAAACTGTTGAAATGCCTCTGAAAAGTGATATTTTATAATCTTTTTTTAGTCTTATTTGAACATTCACGCATAGCACATATCACCATCATGTTTGATTTATTTGTATAACCACTGCAAGTTTTTTAATGAACACAAATATAGGAAATAACCTCAAAATCCGTTTACGTAAGTTATGCGACTCGATAATGTGAAGTTGACGCAGACGGAGAACATCCCTACATACTTAGAAGTGCTGCAATATTATGTGACGACTTTTCTTGACTCTTTCTCTCTCATGGTATACGACGTAAAAACCTGGAGAAAGTGATTTATCGCAAATTTGTATAGGTTGGGTAAAAATATTTAGCTCTCTCATACTCGTATATACTGTATCTACATTATATAATCTTACTCGAAGCATATAACTCGGTAACCAAATGTTCACACCATGCAAAAAATACAATATTTAGTACAAAGAAGTGTGCTAACTCTATATAATTATCAATTAGCATAGTTAGTTTTTTGTCCATATTAGTTCAAATGGCAATACATATTTATTTACTAGTTGTTACCCGTGAAAAATCACGGGTTGTAACATGACTTGCCAAGAAATAAAAGTTGCTTTATGGCTGATTCACACCAACGTCCGGTTCCGCTCAGTGCCGATATTGTTCCATAAGAAAACTTATTGATATGGTATGAATATCAATCAAGGAGTATGTGCCAAGACAAATTTGTGTGGCAGTATATCCTTCTGCCCACTCTTGTGATATTTAACTACTTATTTAGTTAAATAATTATTTTGAAGTGTAAAAATACTTACAACGCAGATAAATTTTTTTTAAACCATTTTTTTATCACGAAATAATATTTTTATTAATTATTAATTATTAATTAAAAAATATTATTTAGTGATAAAAAAATGGTTTAAAAAAATCTGCGTTGTAAGTATTTTTACACTTCAAAATAATTATTTAACTAAATAAGTAGTTAACATCACAAGGGTGGGCAGAAGGTATACCGCCACAAATTTGTCTTGGCACATACTCCTTGATTGATATTCATACCATATCAATAAGTTTTCTTGCGGAACAATATCGGCACTGAGCGGAACCGGACGTTGGTGTGAATCAGCCTTTAATCCACCCATTTCAAATATAGAATCATGTCTGCTTTAATACATTATAGGTAGGTAGTTATTTGAAAAGATTGTTTTTTTTTTAAATTTGATAATTATTTTAATCAAAAACAGATCAAAATTTGAAAAGTTCACACTCGTACGCACCCAAGGAAAACTATTTGTAGTTCATTTTTCATAGAATCGAATTGTATTTCTTATAATGTGTCAATATTCTATTCGTCAAAATGAAATCACTGTTAAAAAAAATTACAAAAGGACCTTGCGATGTAATTTGTATTAAATTTGGGCAAATTAAATGTATTTCTTACAAGATAAGGGTAACACAATCTTTGATCACGAGATAAGGTTGAAAGATAATGTAGAAGAGGAAAACATTAAGTGAAGGTTGCCCTGGTGATGGGCCGACCTCCGATAGGAGAAGATAAAAAAGGGTAGGAATTTTTTTTCAAATATTAAAAATAAACTTTCTTTTTCTCTGCCCGGAGACAGGGACTGTGAAATTCCCGATAGTGGTATGTTGTGAGGTTGAAGGGAGTGTAGAGAGGAAGGAGATGCAGAAGAGGGAGGTTGGGAAGAACGTGGTGTTGCACCTGGACGATATTTATAGTATGTACCACTCTGGAAGGTGTAGGAAAAATACTATACATTGCTTTATTTGAATATTGGCCGACCGCGAGACATGTGCTTCTGGCGACTGCTTTTCGCATAATTGCTGATATAAAACATACATATAACCATAGACATAAAATACAAGACACGTCATATTCATACAAATCTTACGAAAAATGTAGCACCACTAATGTTGCACCACTAAAGCAACCAGGCGCGTTGTCTCAATAACATATTTACATCATTTAATTTATCTAAGCTTATATCTAATGTGTATTTTAGTAAAACTTTTTTTTGATGTGCTGTTGTGGATACAGGAAAAATGCACAAAAAACATTTAAAAAACTGAAAAATTCCACTTGTCCTATTAATCAGTTGTTTTTTCTGCGTCTAATGCTCTGACTCTCGTTTGATTCTGAAGACTTTTGTGGCCCTTCAGCCATCTAAAATATATTTACCATTTGGGAGAAGGCGCGACTCAAGCGACACAATCTTACTTTTTTAAACCTTTTTGTCGCTTCAGATATAACTCAGTAAGAGCATTGAATTACCTGAGTTGTCTTTTTTTTAAGACTTACGAATTTTACTGTAAAACATAAAAAAAAACTTTAAAGTACTCTGTGTAAACTTCTTGAAATGGCGCATTGGTCCTTTTGCCTTTCCGGCGACGACATCAGAGTTAAATACAATTTATTTGCGCATGCCATAGACATAAAATACAAGACACGTCATATTCATACAAATTGAACGATAAATATGGCATGCTCTGAAAGCATGAAAAGGATAGCCATACCAAGCAGAATATGTGTGTATGAATGAGATAGCTATATGAACGTCCCGCGTTACATTCTCCGCGTTACAAGCCCTCTCTTCCCTAACGAACTTACGAGCGAAGTAGCATGCGACGTACTCGTGTACTGTCGCTAGGTTGTCTTCCACACACTTATGTATTTCTGCATTCGCTATCTCACTTTACCATTTGTATGTGAATAATTGTATTGATTGAAATGATAAGTGATTTGTGTGTACTTCGCATAAAAAGAAACTCCATGAGATTTGTTTTTTGTTCCCGAATGATTTTTACATTTGTCAAAAGCACAGGAAGGCATTTTATCTCAGAAAAGAGCTTACAGCGATGCGTTTGTGGCAGCTGGTGACAGCTTGTTCGTCAAACGAATGTTTGTGCGAGACTAAACGCAGTAAATCTCAGGTATGCCACGTTGGCTTAGTTTAGTACAGTCACGCGCGGTGTCTCAGTAACGTATCTACATTATTTAATTCATCTAAGGCGCATGCCATGACTCGAACCCGCGACCTCCGGATTAGCAGCCGAGCATCTTACCCACTCGGCCACGGAGGTCGTCAATAATGTTTCACTCTAATATTTTTTATTATATTTATTTATAAGCGCGAAGAAGTTCAAGTTCACAGCAATAAAAGTGATAACATTACAAATAGAATTAATATAAAATTGCATATCGAATCGCATTTACCTATCAAATAGTCTTGTTAATATTAGAATCACGTGAGTAGTTGTTATTTTTTTTTAAATACGAGCACGCGACTGAAGCGTGTACATATTATTATGATTAGACCGTCTGCATTTTATTGACTCTACAGTTCACAAAGATCAATGAAACTTGGATGAAATGCGATACCAATTATTATTTTTCATCCTATTCTTATATAGTAATTATTATTTTTATAGTAAGGTCACGTTTCTTATTTATATATTAACAACAGTAATAAGTATTTAGTTTTGATTAACATAAAATCACACCAAGTTATGTACCTATTACAATTGAAAAAATAATGTTATTATTCTTACATATTTTTGTACATATTTTGGTGTTTCTATATTTCACATCTTGCCATGAGACTACAATAACAAAAGTCTGCATAAATTACAGTGTTTTTTAACGCTTTCTGTAGTATGTCTGTGAATATCGCACAGAGTGATATTTTCATAAACATTTTTCTTTTATTTACTCAAAAACAAAAAACTAAAGCTTACCATTTTCCGTATTTGGTGCGTGCCGCGACATCTCTGGACCGACGACGGAGTTATTTTGCACTATGACAGAAGCGGCGCATGCGTGCTTCATAACTTGATTTGTTTCCATTTTCTACCGCGGCGCTACTGTCAACTGTCAAAAACACCCTTGCTTTTCCTATGCTTTCACAAATCCGTACCCACACTTTGGCTTTGTCATTTAATTTATTAACGCACTGCAATGTAATTAAAATCCGACACTTTCAAACAATAACAAGCAAACAGCTCTCGCGATAAGAGACATGAAAATGGTGTAATGCCAGAGCACGTTTCAACGAATAAGCAAACTTGCCAGTGACGATATTTTATCTTCCGTCGCGAGTGCTGACGCTGTTTGGCTCTTTGAGAATTTTTGAAGTTGTTTTCACAGCGTGATAATGTTATCAGCAATGGAATAAATGTCTGGAATGATGGAGCGAAAAAGGACGGCTACGCGTACGACAGAGTTGACAGATTATGTGAAGAGGTTGACATTTCAAAATAGCGCGTCATTGTTCAAAATGAACACTTTTACGTTGCCTATGTTTTAAAATTATAAACAAATATAGGTACATATTTTTGTATATAATAAATATTTTTTCCTCTAACACAACTTGTTGTACACGTATTTGAAAATAGAGTACGGAATATTTTATGCAGGGCGCGTTGATACTAATATTATAATAGAAGAATATCAATAATGATATTTGAAAATATTTTTCTACATCTAAAAATTATAATTTTCTGGTGACGACAAAGTCAATTTTCCGCATAAGAATAAAATAAAAAAATCATAGAAATCATGAACAGAAATAACCCGATATTTTTGTAATTCTGTGTACACTCGAGAAAATTGATTGTTTCCTCTTTGTGGACGTCTTTTGTTGATTTCAAAAAAGAAAAAAAAACTGTTTTTGTTAGAAAAAAAGTTTGCCTAGTTTATGAAAGACGGCGGCAATTAACGATAAATAATTTATTTTGTGAGTTTGTACGTACGTACGTACAAATGTACGAGTGTGAACTTTACAAAACTGGAACCGAAATGCTAGATCGTGTTCAGAAAAATATAAAATTTAAAAAAGTATTTTTTCAGATCCCCACCTACCTAATATTCTTTATTGGCAAGTAAAGTCACATATTATCATCATTTTTTATGGGTGAAAACGAGTGATAAACAAGTGTATTTCTAAATATTATTAAAGTTAAGATATTTATTTACTTTACGTTCGATTCGTGCTTATCGACGATGTGAATTCTTGATTTATATTAACGAATACTAAACTTAGTGAAATCTTAAAGTTTTTTATATTATGACTTCAACTACCTGTACAGAAACACTTGTTTACTATATTTTTTTACACAATTTAATGGAAAATGTGTAATATAAAATCAACGAATGCAAATAAAGTTAGTCTATTTTGATGTCTCCTCCTCGTTCTTTAGGAACGCCCCTCACAGATTTGTTTCCAGGGTGGTGAGTCCTCTTATAGTGCAAAGGTTTAAAATAGTTTTTCAAATGTTGTATACATTTTCAAGCCGATCCACTTTTAATATAACGAAGATGCTGACTGAAATCGAATAATAAACCTAATAACGTTGTATTTTGAGTGTTTAGTGAAATAATTACGTTCACAATAAACTAGATAAAAACTTACACTTCGCGGCAAAATAACTAAAACTTACGTTATTTCCTTGGAGTAACAATATACATTTATATGTTATATATTTTTACTTCAAGGTTAGTTTACTTATAAAGCAATGCCATCTATGAACAATACAAGATAACTTTTTCCAAACAACACTAGCAAAGATTAAAACCTTTAGTACCCACCGGCGCCACAGCCGCGCGCTCTATGTAATTTAGTGGGCAGCTGCGTAGAAGAAAAGAAGGAGAAAAATCCACAAAGCCGTCATATTGAAATAAACGTCAGATGATTTTCGCCGCGGTCTGTATACAGTCGTTGGTCTTGTTAGCCGTTGTAATCATTTTCCTTCCTGTGTACAATAATAATATCAATATATCGGGTGCCGGGGTATGTGAATTTCGAAAGTAATCCGTGTTGTGTGATGAAAACGGCGCAGCTTGCCCAGTGAAATCGTTCTTTTCGGGTGTTATTTTAGTGTCAAGATGCCCGTGACATTCTTGGATCGCATCCCCTTGCCGAACCTGAAGATCTACTCCGTGCTGAGTGTGTTATTGTTGTCTGTGTCGGTGTACCATGCCGTGAATGTGACCAGCGACCCGGGATGGAAGGTGAACGCGACCCTGAGCGAAACCGGGGAGGAAATTAAGGCCAGCGACCTCACCATCTTGCTCCAGACAGCGGGAAACTCCAAGTTTTCCAATGAGACGAGGACCGTTGGGAAACAGATGGCGGATGTAGCCAGCTTTATGATACAAGAACCTTTCTGCATATGGGTGAGTTATTTTCCCATCACAAACTAGACTTACAAATCTGCGTTCATTTTAAATATCAATAAAATTTATCAATTTTCCAGTGATTATATTTATATTGTTTTCTTTGGCCAACAAAATCAATCAATTTCATTCAGTCTCGAAGCTGTTGTAATATAATAATTATTCATAATATTTTGTTTCCGATTCGAAATTCTTGTTTAAAATTTAAACGGTGTTTAATGTACGTCATTGTTTAGCATGTTTGCCAAGGAAACTAATTATAGGGGTGACTTTAAGGCCCACATAATAGGGGTGGATTTCTATTTGTCGTAAGAACTCACCCTGCCTTTCTAAAGACTGCTACAGCCCGCTTGTAAGGGATTGTTTTGATGTTATGCTAATTTGAACTAGATTAATGGCCACGAAGATCATCATTTTATACAATAATAACCTCACTTTTTAGTTGTAAGATAATTATACTGATTTGATTATGCTTATTATTTTATGTTTCTCACGCATTTGACTGGTGGTCTTTTGTTACAAGTTGAAACACTTTTCTAAATACATTTTGTTGAAATAAAAAATGTGAATACCAAGCAAGAATCCCAACTGCTTCAGACTGTTTGTGCCAGGGGTACTATGACACCCTTAATTGGACGTAGTTATGCAGAAAGCGTCCAAACAACAATTTGCCAAAATCGAATTTTACATGTTTTCCAATAGATAAATACGAGATTTTCATCTGCCGAAAACATTTTTTTTTCACTAACGCACATTGCAGACATTTGACTTAAATGGACGTTTAAAAACATTATAGAATGTACCATAACATAACAAATACATTTCTTTATAAACACATTGAAAAATTATAAATTACCTATTTATAATAAAGCTCATAAAGAATAGTAGATACTCTAAGTATCGCTCTGGTGAAAGACCACCATTCAGAATCGAAACGTTGTTTGAAATGGCTTTAGCCGTGTTTGGTGACCGGATCTAAATAGCCAGGTACTTCCCAACCTTTCTCTTCTCAATGTCCTTCCCCCCACAACCTTCAGCCTCACAACATACCCTATTCGAGGATTCCATATTCTCACTGGATCTAGACGGTTGGGAGCAGTTGAGACTCTTGTGCGGTATTCATATAAAAATAAATATATATAAGTATACATATATTAATGGTTTTTTATCGTCATATTTTCAAACGCCTTTTTCTCAGTTTCATTTTTTTGGGGTTGGATGCTTTCTGCATAACTACGTCCAATTGGGGTATGTTGTGATGCTGAGTTGACGGGGGGGGAGTATATGGGGTAAATAATGATACCCTTGTGAAAAAACCTCATCTGAATGGGTTTTGTATCCAGATCGTCTGAAGCCAGTGGGTCTATGGCATCCCAATTGGGGTATGTTGTGAGGGTAAAAGGAGAGGGGGGGGAGTAGATGAGATAAAGGAAGTTACAGTTGTGTCTTATTTTATGTAAATAATTCGCCTCTGAGTTGATTAAATAAGTAAATCCATATTATTCGCAATTGGGGTGAAATATCTCTAATTTACGCTATGTAAAGAAGAAATCTAATTGCAAGAAACAGAAATAACTCCCGAACAGTGAGTTCAGGCGTCATGAAATGTTCATACAGTTCACTGTCCGGAATTTATAGGTCAGCGTAACTATTTTCTGCTGCAAGCATAAAATTCCCTCACGAGCTTTGAAAAATCTTAGGAAAAATCATATTGTTTGTTACTCTACAACTGTTCAATAAATATGAAATAAGAGTGTTGAAATTGGGTATGGTGGGAGACTGAAGGGAGTGGAAAGGCGAAGGAGACGAATAAGAGGAAGGTTGGGTAGTTTTTGGTAAGGTTTCAGATCTAATCACCAAATATGGTTAGATAATTTTTCTTTTCAAGAGTTAGTCAAGCTGTAGACACTTACGTACAAACGAGCTCCATACCAGCTCACCATATTATTCTCAAGCCATACAAATGTCATCTAGGTCAACTATAATGATTTCTATTCAATTTAAAATAAACCTTTACGCTTCATTGTAATCCTACTTCTTGAAAAAATTATAATTATTAAAAGAAATGAAAAAAATAACTTTGTATAAGACCATCGAATATTAGTTTAATTTTTATGACCGACCGGTTTCGCTTAGCCTAAGCGTCACCAGGGTACAAAAACATACTTAACAAAAAATACATCAAACAAAACAACAACAAAAAAAACAAAGTGTGTGGTTATATATACATACTCGTACAGAGGGACAACAAATTATAAAATAAAAAAAAAAATTAACAAAACAATAGAAAACAATAGAATAAAATAAACAGATAATATGAATTGAAAGAGACAAAAAACGTCAACTGAGAAGGTGATTAAAGAATAATGATAAATTTTATGAGTTTACAGGAAATATACCTAATATTGAACTACTGGACAAATTTACCTGATTATAAGAATATGACTATTAATTTTAGTGGCTTTCTTTATTTCTAGTGCTTCTAAATTATTTAATCTAATGCCGAGGTCATTTTTGTGAAGAATATGAGCACCGGTGCCTTTATTGAAGATGTGATCTTTATCAATAAAATGATCAGGGAATTCAGAAAAAAAAACCGTGGTTATTTTCTAAGATTCTAGTATACAATAAAATATATTTCTCTTACATAATAACACGATATTATATAAATATTGCATCATAACTCTACAATAATTCTTTTTACGCCACTATTATTATACACTGTTTAAAAATTAGATTTTTTTTCTTTTATTTTTAGGTATGTATTCCCTATAAATAATTGTAGGATTGTTACGATGTGAAATGTACGTATATTTGTATCATATTTACTGTCATTAATCATAGGATTTAGTGTCACGCAATTTTATCTACTGTCTATGTATCTTATATGGAAAAAAAAATGTTTCAATATAGTTTTGCGGTCAATGTCTGTTGTACACTTGCCCCCTTACTCATAAACGAGGTGTAAATGTTACGCGTGTTATAAGGTCGGAATAGCCATAAAATTTGTTTTAAAACCACGGTTTATCTGTCTAATTTAATAGCCTACGTCCGGTGTAACTAAACCAATGCTAAGTCGGCGCGTAAAAATCCAATGAGTAAGACGGTTGGAGTAACAATGTATGGAGAGATAGCTAATTATTTTTACCCAACCTATACAAACTTGCGATAAATCACTTTCTCCGGGTTTTCACGTCGTACCCCATGAGAAAGAAAGAGACAACAAAAAATACACACCGCTTTTATGTACTGTAAGGATGATCTTGGTCTCCCGCGTCTCCGGGGACTCGGCCC
Organism: Drusus annulatus; assembly: GCA_022651775.1. Taxonomy (NCBI): domain Eukaryota; kingdom Metazoa; phylum Arthropoda; class Insecta; order Trichoptera; family Limnephilidae; genus Drusus; species Drusus annulatus. The sequence continues at coordinate 455,924 of JAGWCC010000169.1, forward strand.
ACACGTTTTCATATGCGACTAAGCTCGACACAACCAAACGGTTTTTTAGGTTACATGCTATATTTTTGTTGATACCAATATTGTGAAAAAGTGGTCATACGAATAAACAAAAACATTTTGTCGGCATGTGCTATGAATGGATGTATAAATACCCTAGCCCTAGTCATAGCCACGCCTAGGTCGGCCGAGTCAGGCAAAAATCATCAAAAACTGACTACACTGCCTTGGATAGATACCACTCTATGTACTCTCAGGTTGTACAGGTATCATCTAGCATTGTGTAACAAATATCAACATATTTTTAATTATTGTACTTGCACTCACTGTCACCCTCAGAACAGGTTCTAATGACCTAGTGAGGTAGGTAATGTAAAAAAATAATGTAAAGAAACAAAAAGTTAATAAAAAATATATATATATTTATACAAATAACCGCACACCTTGTATTTTATGTTTAGTTTAATTTTGGTACCCTGATGATGCTTAGTCTAAGCGAAACCAGTCGGTCGTAAAAATTGAAATAACATTCGTGGTCTTATACGAAAGTTATGTTTACATTTATTTAAATATGTCAAACCACAAAGTGATTGCTTTCTACGAAAATATGTAATCATTATAAGATCATCCGCTGTGCGAGTTTAACACCTACTTGGTTATGTACTGGCAATATTTTTGACGCAATGCCAAGTTATATAATGTGATGTGATCTGTACGTGTATCTTTTGTATGGAATTTGCCTTTGTTGAACTTCTTACATCATGGGTTATGTAAGTGTTCACTGACGGCCCTCCACACTTGCGACCTAATTCTCGTACGAAGTATTGCTATTCTGTTGTGTAGCTGCCCATTTAAAACTTGATCTAACTACTACAAGAATACATACAATTGTATTCACGTGAAAAAACAATAAAAATGTCACCGGAGACAAAAATACAATCTACACTTATATATGAGTGTATATAGAGTGGTATCAATCCAAGACAGTGTAGTCAGTTTTTTCACAAGTTTCTTTCAAATCGGATAAGTAGGTACATAGTCTCTTTTACTAAAGTATCCCGAACAGCTTCGGCAAAGCTGCACAGTAAACGAAGGGCCATCCGCATTTTGTAATTTGTTAAGCTTTAACCTTAGAGTATATAGAGTGGTATCTATCCAAGGCAGTGTAGTCAGTGTTTGATGATTTTTACTTGACTCGGCGGACCTGGGCGTGGCAAAGACTAAGGCTAGGGTATTTATACATCCATTCATAGCACGTATCGACATAATGTTTTTATTTATTCGTACAACTACTTTTTTTACAGTATTGATATCAACAAAAATATAGCATCTAACCTAAAAAAACCGTTTAGTTGTGTTAAGTTTAGTGGCATAATAAAATAATGGGGGCGGAGTCCCGCGGTGACGTAGGAGCCCAAGATCATTGTGACAGTATATAGAAGCGGAGTATTATATTCGCTGTCTTTTTCTCTCTTATGGTGCACGACGTAAAAACCCGGAAAAAGTGATTTATCGCAAGTTTGTATAGGTTGGGTAAAAATAATCAGCTCTCTCTCCATACATTGTTTCTCCAAGAACCTACATATTTCGTTGCTGGAGAGGCAAAAGGGCTTAAGCGACACTTGGTCAAAAATGAGTCAAATATGCAGTCTTAGTCAGTTGTTTTTTCTGCATCCAATGCTCTGACTCTCGTTTGATTCTGAAGACCTTTGTGGCCCTTCAGCCGTTTAAAATATATTTACCATTTGGGAGAATGCTTGACTCAAGCGACACAAGTTTGGGACTTTTTGTCGCTTCAGGTAACTCAGTGAGAGCATTGAATTACCTGAGTTAACTTTTTATTTCAAAATCCAACCAGGTTCTGAAGACTTGTTAATTTTTATTGTAAAAAAAAAACTAGTGCTCTGGCGTAAACTTCACAAAATGGCGCTTCCGCCCTTTTACCTTTCCGACGACGATATTTTTCTTCAAATAAACCCGGAAATCACTGCATTGAGTCTGTCGGGTACGTCCTACAACACCCTGTATAAATTGAATTAATTGCTGTTGCTCAATCATCACTCTACTAATTATGGGTATCATTATCTTCTACTGTCCAGAAGGTGGAGACTTGTTAACTCAAGCCATGGTCTTGAAATTTTCGGCATCAGAATAAATAATTTTTGTCATTCTTTACGATAACTGACATAACCAAAACCCTGTTCAGACTTTGACTTGAATGTTCTATCAAATGTATGTTTTTGTCATTGCTTCATTAAAATATTACGTATGTGTTGTTCTTTCTCTTTTTTTCTCATTTCGCGTTGTGTATTTTTTGCAATAGGACAATGGTCCGTTAAAAAAATATACAATAACATTACATCACACGAAATGAGAAAAAACATCATAATACTATGAGAAAAATAGGTTTGTGATGTGTTTCCGGTTACGAAGCGTCAATGTATTTATTATGAAGCGTTTACAACGTCAAGGAATGAGGTTGGTTTATAATCCAGGCCAACAGCTTTCCTGGGAATAGTGGAAACCTCTATTGTTGTTGACATTTCGATGAACTTGTTAGGTTAGGTTAGGTTGCATATCGCTAATAACATTGAAGTCTTGGAGCAAGAATTTATATGGAGAGGTACCGTTGCGAAATTGTGTAGTCAGTATTGATGACTTTATACTGGACTCGATAGAAAGAGACAAAGATATTTTATAGGAGTTCGGAAAGCCCATTAGTTACAGCCCACATAGAATTCGGATATTTTTAATAAACATATTTTAACACGTGAAACAAAAAAAAAATCAATACATCATTAAAATGATTTGTAAAGTCAAAATATCACACAAACACTAATAACAAAAGGTTTGCCTAAATAGTGATTTTTTTTTTTTTTTTTTTTTAATAATTTTTATTTATATAAAATAAACAGCATATAATGTTCTTTAAACTATTACAGATATGTATACATTTTTAACAAGAATACCCAGCCCAGGAGAGAAATCAATTCTCGTGTTTGGGTTGGGGAGCAACGTTATCATGTTGTAAATACTCGTACATGAAGGTAGATCACAAAATTATACAAAACAATTTAAATCAATAAATGTACAAATAGAGAGTTCGATGAAAGCTTTTTGTTGATTTTATGTCTTTATATCATTAAAAATGTGAAAATTCTAAAGCTCGGTCAAAATTATTTAAAACTGTTGAAATACCTCTGAAAAGTGATTTTTTATAATCTTTGTTTGGTCTTATTTGAACATTCACGCATAGTACATATCACCATCATCTTTAATTTATTTGTATAACCACCGCAAGTATTTTGATCAACACGGATATAGGAAATAACCTAAAAATCCGTTGACGTAAGTTATACGACTTGATGATGTGAAGTTGGCAAGGACGGAGAACATTCTTACGCACTTAGAAGTGTTGCTATATTTTGTGAGGACTTTTCTTGTGTCTTTCTCTCTCATGGTATACGACGTAAAAACCCGGAGAAAGTGATTTATCGCAAATTCGTATAGGTTGGGTAAAAATATTTAGCTGTCTCTCCATGTATATTCTTTCTCCAAGATAGAAGCCTATCTAGGCGGCCAGAAAGCCAACTGAAGACGCTTTGTTTTTTTCTTGCCCTGCTTTCAAATTTTTTCGATTGGGTTTCTTAAGCTTTAAAAAAAAATAATGCGATAAATTTGGGAAAACCTAGAACGAGTTAAAACTAGTGATACACGAAACATCATTCTTTTTTTGACTTCAAAAACCACAAAAAAACGGTTTTTGCTAAATTTATGTGTGTTCACATACAAAGGTTAATTTCAGATATTATGTAAATCGGTTACAGATTATTTCTCCCATCAGAATGTTGACGTAGTTCAGATATCACAATGAGAATGAAATGAAATCTTCAACAATATTAATAACAGTGAATTTATGTAGCAGTTTTGTGATAGTTAGTAGATAGATAGTAGATAGACCTCAAGTGCACATTAAAGTGAATTAATTAACCTAATATAACAACAAAAATAATACTTTACTAATATGTATACAAATTAAAACTATCTAAAATCATTATCGTAATTATAAATCATGAACAAATGTTCAGATATGGGTATAAAAGTGCACGTGTCCATCCACAGATTAAATTTAACCTTTCAATGAACTCACAGAAAATGGTATAGCGGCTTTCGTACTTCGCTTGACATAATTTTCTTTTAATTAATAAGTCATAATTTACTATCAACGAATTGAAAAAAAAACGAACGAATGAATGATTTTATTTTTATAACGTGCTAACAGTGAAAAATTAACCTGTTAATTCAACTATTAATTTTAAAGCGTAAAAACAGAGCACAGAAGAAAATATATAAAATCGGTTATTATAATCATTTTATGCTACGTAATACACGGAGGGTCAAAAGACATCCAGCGATTGTCTGACCAGACCTACTTAAAAAAAAAATTACTGTGTATTATTTTTTAACATTTTTTTTAGTACATACATATCACTATTACAATTGAATTTTTATATGGAATTTGAAGCTTGTCCGTATTTATTAATCATTTTATCTTATTTTAAATGATAAATATGATGTACTGTTGTGTTATAAGTACATTGCCTGTATCCTTAATACTATTTTGAATCACACATTAAAACCCCAAGAAAAGATGATACTGGGTGAAAGTCCTATCCACTTCCCCAAGTACTTCGTAACCTTCCTCTTCCCCATCTCCTTCCCCTCCCCACTACCTTCAGCCTCACAACATACCCTATTTGGGGATGCCATAGTCTTACTGGCTCTAGACGGTTGGGAGCAGTTGAGACTCTTAATAATAATAATAATATTTGGACGATTTGTATAGCGCCGTTTTGAGAAAAAATCACCTCAAGGGCGCTGTACAGATCTTACTCTCTATCAATACATATTAATTCCTAGTTTAGATAAGAAAATATACAGGAACATACTTACCTGGCAGGTCCCATCAGATAGACACAATTTTTAAATTAAAATTATGATTATTATTTTAATTATTAATTTATTAATTTATTTTTTAGTTTATTTATTTATTTATTTATTTATTTTATTTTATTTTATTTTATTTTATTTTATTTTATTTTTTTTTTTTTTTTTTTTTTATTTTTTTTTTTTTTTTTTTTCTTGTGCGGTATTTATATAAAAAAGAAGAATTGAACCGAGTCGAAATATATTACGTCATAAAAGTAGTCCAGCAAACTACAGCAAATGATATACTGTAAAGAAACCTTCATATCAATTTTAAAAAGGTGTAATTTTCTTCAGTCGCATAAGGGTTAACAATAATATACACTAAACTAAAGATTAGGCAGTAAGAGCATTATATGAAAACAAAAACAGCAATTGACGTAGGCATTTTGGGTATTTTTTGGCTTTTGTTAAAACTACGTGATTTGACACAAAAACTGTGCTATGTACAATACATCGACTGTGTAAAGATAACGAATATTTAAGTCATGATTAATTTATGGTACGCCGTGTGATAAATGTCACACGAAAGCCTCCTGCTGTGGCAAATGTCATGCAAATACATCCTTGTCACCGTGGCTCGTGCATTTATTTGCTTAGTGTGTCCCCTACGAAGGTGGCAACGTTTTTGACATTGCATCTATTTTTACGACCTCCGCGGCAGAGCGGGGATCTCCTTGGCTCTGGGCGCAGAGGCGGGTTCGAATCCCGGCGTGGGCAAATAAAATTACGATCGCACCTAGTCAGATTTGGAACGTTGTTTGAAAAAAGGGTGGGTACTTCCCAACTTTCCTTATCTCATTCTCCCTCCCATCCCCCCACTTTCTTCAACCTCTCGACAATTGCCAAATGTAGATACCATAGTTCCAATCTTGGAGTAACAATATATGGAGAGAGAGCAATTTTTTTTTACCTCACCCATACAAACTTGCAATAAATCACTTTCTCCGGGTTTTTACGTCGTACACCATGAGAGAAAAAGGGACAACAAAAATAACACACCGCTTTTATGTACTGTAAGGATGATCTTTGTCTCCCGCGTCTCCGGGGACTCCGTCCACATGTTTTGATATGCGACTAAACTGGACACAACCAAACGGTTTTTTAGGTTATATATATATGCTATATTTTTGTTGATAGCAATACTGTGAAAAAGTGGTTATACGAATAAACAAAAACATTATGTCGACATGTGCTATGAATGGATGTATAAATACCCTAGCTCTAGTCCTAGCCACGCCCAGGTCTGCCGAGTTAAACATCGGATTGAAAGCATTTGCATACGCCTAGTGCTTATTTGAGATTTTTGTCATCATCAATCCCGTTCTCAAGGGTTCTAATAAGTTCTAATGTCACCCCGGATGAGAGTTTATTGCGATATTTCGTATGAAGATTACTGAAATATTATGGACAGGGGCGGCTCGGAAGAGATAGCTGTATGAAACGTGTTTCGGAGGTATGTCTCGTTGACTTGGTTTAGTGCAACCAGGCGCGTTGTCTCAGTAACGCACCTACATTATTTAATTCATCTAAGGGGGCTCGTGACTTTTTAGTGTGCCAGAGTGCTAAGATTGGAAAAAACGTCATGATTGATGTTGTTGTAGCCGAAAAAAAATCCTTTTCGGCTACAACACAACATCAATAACGTCGTATTTTTCAATCTCAGCACTCTATCACACTAAAAAGTCACGAGTCGCCTTGGATGAATTAAATAATGTAAATACGTTACTGAGTTGCACTAAACCATAGAGTTGGTAGAGTAGTATCTATCCAAGGCAGTGAAGTCAGTTTTGGACTTGTTTTTGATGATTTTAACCTGACTCGGCGCACATGGGCGTGGCTAAGACTAAGGCTACGGTATTTATACATCCATTCATAGCACATATCGACATAATGTTTTTGTTTATTCGTATAGCCACTTTTTCACAGTATTTTTATCAACAAAAATATAGCATATAACCTAAAAAACCGTTTAGTTGTGTCAAGTTTAGTGGCATAGTAAAAATGTGGGCGGAGTCCCGCCAGTTAACCAGGACCTTAAGATCATTGCGACAGTATATAGAAGCGGTCCAAAAAATTTGTTGTCTCTTTCTCTCTCATGGTGTACGCCGTAAAAGCCCGGAGAAAGTGATTTTTCGCAAGTTTGTGTAGGTTGGGTAAAAATAATTAGCTCTCCCTCCATATATTGTTACTTCAAGGACTAAACCAAGTTAACGAGACATACCTTCGAAACACGCTTCATATAGCTATCTCTTCCGCACACACATATTCTTTGAATGGCTATCCTTTTCATACGCGGGTGAAACATTTAGTGGTGCAACATTAGCGGTGCCACATTTTTCCTAAGATTTGTATGAATATGACGTGTCTTGTATTTTATGTCTATGCGAGCCGCTACTGATTATTGATATACTTCTCACTTAGTAATACCAAAAACGCGTTGCTTAAGAGTATGTTATGAAAACGCTTTAATAACCAAGGTCAAATTAAGGTAGCAACTAAGTCACCCCCTTCGAATCGTACGTTTGATTTTTTTCTTTCTTTTAAGTACGGAAAGAAAATGCGAAGAAAATTTCAGACGTTTATTTCTACAAATTATCTAGACGCGTGGTCTTTAAAACTTTCCAGTCATTCTGCATGCACCTTCCCCCAACAAAATGAAAAAAACCCAGTTGTAAACCTAAACTCCGAGTTTCGTTTTGCCACAATAATCAAAAATGCGATCAATTTGTAGCTTTTCAATTAAACATGCATATTTTGGACCTTTTCCTGTTTTAATCGTATTTGACTAACTTACCGTCTACTAACCATCATACCGTTTCACCGCAGGGGTAGGCAGAGAGGATGGGCCGTCATACAACTCTGTCTTGGCACACACCTCTTCGTACATCGTCTCGTACATACTATTCTGTTATTTTGACCGTTGAGATGGCCCGATACAAGTACTTGATTCATTTGATCGTGCCATGTCTTCCTCAGGCGTCCCCGGCTTATTTTTAGCAATCACTTTCGCGTCATATATTCTTCTCACACGCCTTTCTCCGTTCATTCAATCTACATGCCCAAACATCTAAGCGTCGCTTTCTTAATCCTATTCATTACGTTTACATCACCTTTCCATTCTATTTCGTATTTTTGACATATATTTTGTAACTGCGTACTATTCGGCATTCTAAAACATAGAACTTTTGCGCAGTATGGCAGATATTTGGAATTTAATTAATTGATGCTACTTAAAACGTGTGTTTTGTTTGATGACCTCTGTGACCTATCGGTAAGAGTTCAACGTACCTGACTGTATCCTATTTGATATAAATCAAAATGAATCCAATAACCGGATTCATTTTTTTTTATATTGAAGATAAAACACAATAATATTTTTCAATCACTGTATTACATTTTAATACATTATAATATTATTTTTTAAAAGCCTGATTGAAAACAACTGCTCTCAGTGTAAGATTACTTTCTTGCAGTTGCTAAGAGACCAATCGCTGTTTACGTAGTTATCGTAAATCAAACTCTCTCACACAAAGTGACGTGTATAAGTATACAATACATTGATAACGTGCCAACAGTAATACCTGTTCATTTAATTATTAATTTTAAAGTAGAAAAACAGAGCAAAAAACAAGAAATAGAAATTTGGTTATTAGTCAGTTTATGTCAGTAAACAGTAACGAGTAGACAGTAAGAACATCATAAGAAAACATTAAAAAAACAGCCATTTGCGTAGGCACTACGTGGGTATTTTTTGGTTTTTGATCAAATTACATGATTTAACATAAAAACGGTGCTAAAAAATACAATATATCGACTGTATAAAGATTAACCCCTTTAAGCCACAAATTAAAAACGAATATTTAACGATTCAGGAAGCTTACGTCATAGTTAATATTCGTGTTTTTTTTTGTGTATTACAGACTGTGTCCATTTACAATACACATGAACAGTAACATAAAAAAGCAAATTAAAGGATATTGTTAACATGTCTCTTGAAATCTTTAAGGCTTATGTTGAAGATATCAAGAGACATGTTATTTAGTAGTACCATACCCCGTGTCATGCTGTGCTGAGCCAACACGTCTGTTCTGCCATGTGGAATACATGGCAGATCGTGGTGTCGCCCCTGGCAGTAGTTGTTTGGCACAAACAACTTATAGCATTCCAGGAGGTATGGATCGTCAATCAAATTATGTAATATTTTGTACACTGTTACTCCTTCTCGATCGCAGATTTTTTTTAATCAAAAACCATTTTTTTATCACTAAATAACATTTTTATTAATTATTAATAATTAAAAAAATTATTTAGTGATAAAAATTTTTTGTAGTTTAAAAAAAACCTCCAAACCGTTGAGCCAGTATTTTTTACACTTCAAAATAATTATTTAACTAAATAAGTAGTTAAATATCACAAGGGTGGGCAGAAGGATATACTGCCACACAAATTTGTCTTACCACATACTCCTTGATTGATATTCATACCATATCAATAAGTTTTATTGCGGAACAATATCGGCACTGAGCGGAACCGGACGTTGGTGTGAATCAGCCATAAAGCGACACAATAAGCCCACCGTTGAGGTGATATTTGACAAACATGACGCTATTTAAAACTGTGGGTATTCTCAATGATCAGTTCAAGCTATCGAAAGCCATCACACGGATACTCAAACACCCGGCGAAATTTTCGATGAAGATCCGTTAAGAGAACGGTGAACAATTCGTTTCTTCGTGCAGCGGCTCGATGCGTACTTGTTTGTTTATTTGGTTAGAAAGTCGACCGTCGCTCCTTGGTCCAGTTTGCTTGGCGAATGTGCTATCTTCCGCTGGCCAGGCCCAGCTACCTGAAGTATCGGACTAGCGGTGTAGTATAGTGCATACCTCCTTTGCAGTCATTGCCCCCTTACAGCAGATCGATCACCGGTAGGCGAGGTTCAACTGCCGATGGGTCTGGTATGGCTCATCCCGATTAGGCGATATAATCTTTCATTTTAACAAGCTTATTGTTTTTTTTTTAAAATAATTTTGACACCGTCAATTCGCGGTGGAACTCCATTTTAATAATGACCGGTTTCGCTTAGCCTAAGTATCATCAGGGTACACAAGTAAACTAAACAAAAAATACGAATTGTGTGGTTATATATACTCATACATGCAGAGGGAGAACACAATATAAAAGTTAAAACGAAAACGGTAAGAAAACAAAAGAAAACGAAACCGGTCGGTCATAAAAATTCAAATCTGTGGTCTTATACAAAGTTATTATTTCATTTTAATTAAACATGCCAAACCACAAAGTGATTGCTTTCTACGAAAATATCCATTTTACCAAGGATTTTTACCTTACATAAATTCAAAAATAGCCAAATGTTAACAATAAAGCTGATAACAATAGATTTTATAAAAAAAAAACCCACAGACGCATCTAACTCATCACTATGTAATCCGTCTCCCAGAATTTAATAAAACTACCCGAAGGTATATTTGAATGTAATTGTCGGCAAAAAACAAAACCCTAAGTCACAAATGTTAACTATTATATAGACTCAATGAGCGTCCATTCCGGATTTTAATAGTAAAGATACCATAAATTCACTTAACCCTTTACTGCATACTGTTCCAAATTTGGAACATTAGAATGTTATTATCACAAAGGGCTATGTGGGCCATATATGTATTTTATTTTCAGCCAAATCCTATTATACATACTCAATAAGCGTCCATTCCGGATATTAATAGTATTTATACCATAGATTTACTCAATCCTTTACCGCATACTGTTCCAAATTCGGAACATAAGAATGTTATCATTATAAAGGGCTATGTGGGCCATATATGTATTTTATTTTCAGCTAAATCCTTACTGTGAGCTCTGCATTATCATAAATCGTACAGTGCTGCCAGTTACAAGCTTTTTAGTAACTACAGTCGCGTCAGTAAGTTGTCATTTCGGCCATTTCGTGACCGAACGTGGTTGTGATTGTTCAGTGTGTGAATTATTTTTGTAATATTTTAGAAGTAATAATAAATATTAAGATATACATTTTTTTTACTCCTTGGTGTGGTTAGTTTACCTTTAAATGCATAGTGTGACAAATTTGGGAAAATTGTATTTATTCGCCGTAGTGCATGTAGTGCCAAATATGAAACAAAACATTTGTAGTAAATATTTAGCAATTCTTTAAAGAAAAATAGGTAACGCTGTGTCCAAAACATTGTTGTATATCGCCTTTACGTACCCAATTACCGCTGTTTTGAATCTTTCCTCGCAATTAATTACTAGTGATGTGAAGTTTCCATTTTCTTGGCATTTGACATAGATTACGTTCAGTGTTATCTGATTTCATGTTTGTTGTGTAGGCTAGTGACGGGCGCTGAGGAGAACAATATGTGATCGAAGTAGGCAATTTTTTTTTCAATTTGATAAATGAAAATCTCAATATTAATTATATAATTAAATCATACATGTCTTATATTAGAGAGATTTCAAAAAAAAGTAGATACATGGTTGACTGTATATATTTATATTAACTTTCTAGCAGAAATAAAGTAAACAGTGAAAACGAAAATAGTTATTTGGAATAATAGTTAGTCAGGTTTATTTATTTATAAATTAACGGACTAAAGTCCAATTACAAAAAATACATATAAAACACGAAATGGAAAAAAAAACAACATTGAAGGAATGGCATATACATTATAATGAATGAAGCGATGACAAAAATAAAGCAAAATAAACATAAGAGAGAAAAATAGTATTCAAGCCATGGTCTAGTCAAAGTTTTGGTAGAGTCTTAAAGAATGACAAAAATCATTTAGACTGCTACCAAAAATTTCAAGACCATAGCTTGAGTTAACAAGTCTTGACATTCTGGACATTGGAGAATTATACTTATAATTAGTTTTGTGATGATTGAGGAACAGTAATGCATTGTTTGTGCGTCTACGGCAAGGAATGTTGAACTGGATAAGTTGCAACAGAGAAGGTGAGTCAATAAAACAATTGATAATTTTGTAAATGTAAATTAAAAAAGTCTTTCCTGCGCTTTTCTAATGAAGACATTTTCAATAATTGTTCAATTTCATCATATGAATAATCGCCTCTTTCTCGCCCTAATCTCCATGCAATACCGCGTAAGAAGCGATGTTGCACGGATTCAATATGATGAATATGAGCGGTATAGAAAGGGGACCAAATTACACTAGCATATTCTAGATGAGGGCGAACTAATGAGCAGTAGAGGGTTTTTAGGGTCTTTATATTCTTAAAGTCACATGCAATTCTATTGATGAAGCCAAGAAGTTTTAGTGATTTATTAGCTACATTATTCATTATTAGGTTGACAATCTCTTGCAAATACTTTTTTTAATATTCACAGTAATTAGCCTGCAAATGCTGATTCAATATGTCAATAATTCGAGAAAAACTAATGTACGTACATTGAGTCATGAAACGCCAATGTTTGATGATATTTCAGCAAAAAATCTTCACAAAATAAGGAAGCTGGTTTTACTCACTGCAGTGACTAACAGTTAGCAATGATTATAATTATTTTTTGTTTGATATTTGTTTCGCGTCAATTCACAAGAAGACGGAAGTGAACGAAAGATTACTTTGGACTCAATTAGCAGTTCCTTAATTTGGTTGATGAATTTCAAATTGCAATGCGTAATCTGAACTATAACGCAGTTATCTGTTTTCTAAAGAAGCGAAAACTAAGCGAACGGTGACACATGGCGTCATAAACTTAGCACAGATTTGTCAGTATTTTATTGAATATCTAGGTCAACGTAACAATTTTCATATTTATTATTTATCCTTATAAATAATCTTCAACGTAAATATGAAACAGAAAAAGCCAGAAAATAAGACACATTCCTTGCCGTAGACTTTGAAACAATTAATTGCTGCTCCTCAATCACTCTACTAATTAAGGGTATCATTCACCATTGTCCAGAATGTCGAGAATTGTCAACTAAAGCCATGGTCTTGAAATTTTTAATAACGGTCGCGACCGAGACTCAAACTCGGAATCTCTACTCTATCCGGGAGTAACGCCTCCGCCAATTGAGCTACCGATACCTTATTAGAAACCGGAATTTTAATCGATCTCATACTTCATCGAAAATCGTCAATATTATTTTTTAATTTCTTCCGATATAGGCTGCCATCTTTGTTTGTAACAATTTTCAGCTGTCAACGTAATTTCTGTCATGGTCTTTGAAAGATTTCTGTAACTGTCCAAAAGTAAGGCAAGACGCAACATTGTCTATTGAAAAATATTTCAACTGTTTTGATGAGAAAAAAATGTTTCGGAAAAAGGTGGTGAAACCTACTAAGAGACAATTATACTTCCCAACAACAGTTTTTCTCCTTATGTATGTAGCCTTGTTGTCTATCATCAATCTAATTATTACGTGCATTGAGAAACCTCAAACGAATAAAACAAATAAATACCAAAAATATTTTCAAAAACATTTACCTTTTACATTGGCCAATAAACAATTATTATTATTTATTTATTTGTTTACGCCTTTTACAGTCTTTTATACAAATATAAATTAGTGCAAAAAATATTGTAAAAAAAAAGAAAGAAAAAAAATTAAATAACAGGTCCAACTATTAGTTTAACTCTACCAGATGACAACAACTGTACTAAATTAGACTTATAGTTTGATATTGACGTGTTAAATATACCAGCGACATCGGAGCGTGTGTTTGCCAGTTGTTGCATTCGTCGCATAGGCGTGTTGAATTGCGAGGTTGAAGCAGAATTGATACAATAGTACGGTAGGTACTGCCTTGTAACCGTCTTGCTAGGAACATGAAATGAAATCAAGTTTAATAGTTCAGGGCTGTCAATCATCGAATTTATAATTTTGTATAAGTAAATCAAGTCGGTAATTATTCTCCGTTCAGACAATCTCAGTAAAATAAGGTGACCAAAGAAGATAATCGTAATTGGTACATATTATACATGATACATTATTATATACTTATAGTTTGTTTTACTATTTCCGATCGCCATATCCGTTTAAGGGTTAAACAGCAACTCTTGAGCTTATTTGGAGTAAAACATAATATATGTGATGTTGGTTTCCGGTGACATTTTTATAAATTAACGGTCTCCGTGTTCGAATGGTAATACGCTCGACCAGGAATTCAGAGGTCGCGGGTTCAAATCCGGTGTGCGCAAATTATTTGATTGATATGTGTCATAACACATTTAATTCATATGAAATAATATATAGTATATTCGCGGCACGTTCCAGAGTGGTAGACACTCTAAGTATCGGCCTGGTGAAAGACCACCATTCAGAATCGAAACGTTGCTTGAACTGGCTTAAGCCGTATTTGGTGACCAGATCTGAATAACCGGGTACTTCCTAAACTTCCTCTTCCCCATCTCCTTATCTTCCCCACTACCTTCAGCCTTACAACATATTCCGATAAGGGGATAACCTTAGAGTAAGAATATATATAGAGAGGTACTTTTGCGAAACAGTGTAGTCAGGTCAGTTGACTTTATACTGTCGGTAGAAAGAGACAAAGATAAAATAAAATATGTTGGATAGCCTATTAGTTACCGCCCACATGGAATTCAGTCATTTTTTAATAAACATATTTGAACACATTAAACAAAACAATATCAATACACCACTAAAATGATTTATAAAGTCAAAATATCATACAAACACTGATAACAGAAGGTTTGCCTGAATAATGATGGAAGCTTTTTGTTGATTTAATGTCTTTATATCATTAAAAATGTGAAAATTCTAATGTTTGGTCAAAAATATTTAAAACTGTTGAAATACATCTGAAAAGCGATGTTTTATAATCTTTGTTTGGTCTTATTTGAACATTCGTGCATACCACATATCACCATAATGTTTCATTTATTTGTACAACCACTGCAAGTTTTTTTAATCAAACCCTGTTTTCAGTAATAACAGAAGGTTTGCCTAAACAATGATGGAAGCTTTTTGTTAATTTTATGTCTTTATATCATTAAAAATGTGAAAATTCTAAAAATCGGTCAAAAATATTTAAAACATAAGCATAATATTTCAAATGGAAAATTGATTTATCGCAAATTTGTATAGGTTGGGTAAAAATATTTAGCTCTCTCTCTCTCTCTCATATATATTCTTACTCCAGGGTGATCCACCACAGTCCCTCTGGCTCTAGACGGTTGGGAGCAGTTGGGACTCTTGTGCGGTATTAACTATAACAAATTAAAAATAAACAAAATATTTCTTTCACATGTTCGCCATTGGCTGTAAAAAATCGGTGACGCCTCGCACCGTCCTTTTCCCCAGCTCTCTGTCCATGCTGCTGGAAAGGTCTCTCAGTTTTGAAATTGGTGAAAGCGGCTGTTCTCTTCTCCTCTCTTCTCTGTTGCCATCAGGGTCGAGACTACTTGATGTAATTTGCACTTTCTGATTTTGTCGAAAAATGAGTGCCTCGTATCGGGTCCATACGGTCTCAAACTGCTTCAATCGCTTGAGGAAAAGCAGCTCTCCTGTTGTTTATCGTTAGCTATATATTATGCGTGTCTTCAGCTTTATTATATTAATTACCTGTGCTGATTGTACCTTACAGCTTCCGAGCGGTAATCTACAGTTCCTACCCGCTGCTCTGGTATAACAAGATTACTGCTCAAGCTAGTTTTTATAGCAATGTTGATGAAGCATAAATTGTAGCCCACCTCTGCGTGAAACGTGACACAATGAACGTAACGATTTATTTGTAGATAAACACCATGCATTATAATAATAATAAATCTTTATTTAAATACAGTTTACAGTAATAACAGCAAAATAATAAAAATAAAAGCAGAATAATCATATAAAATACAAAGGGTGTATAAAAGGTGTATAAAGGTGTACATTGTAAACAGTATATATACATTTATATATTTTAACAAAGAGATCTATACATTGTAATATATATATATATATATTTATATATATATTAAGAAACATTAATTAAATAGAAATATAGACCATCATCCGTATTTGCTTAATACATATAAACTTAGTTTTTGTGTATTTTGATACAGTTATTACTTTTGTTTTCTCGTAATCTGCCTCACTAGGCAAGCCAGGCAATAAGTGTTGAGGCAGTAATTTTAGACATTTTATCAATTTACACATTAAACACTGTTTAAATAAATTTTAATCGTGCCTCGGGACAGGATAATCCCTAGTTGATTAATTTATACCAATGTTTGTCAAATCGTAATTTATTTGGCCATGAAAGGTAGATACTCAAAGTATCGCTCTGGTAAAAAAACCACCATTCGGAATCGAGACTTTTTTTTTATAATAATGAAAACCGCACAAAAGTCCCAACCGTCTGGAGCCAGTGAGACTATGGCATCCCCGATTGGACGTAGGTATGCAGAAAGCTTCCAACCTGTAATTTTTCCAAAATCAAGTTTTACATGTTTTCCTATAGATAGATAGAGATTTTTATCTGCTGAAAACATCCAAGCCCCAAATGCAATAGATTTTTCGTAATTCATTTTTTTTACTAACGCACATGCAGGTATTTGACTTAAATTGAAGTTTAAAAACATTCAAATGAAGGATAACATAGGAAATACAATTATTTTTTAAATAAATAGATTATAAATTACCTATTTATAATAATACTTTTGCATCGTCATATTTTCAAACATCTTTTTCTCAGTTTCATTTTTTGGGGTTGGACGCTTTTGCATAACTACGTCCAATTGTTTGTATGTTGTAAGGTTGAAGTCAGTGGTGAGGGGAAGGAGATGAGGAATAGTTACTGATACCAACCCTGATGTATGGCAGTGAGGCATGGAACTGGCAGTAGGTGGGGATAAAAGTAGACTGAATGCTGTGGAAATGAGATAACTGAGACGTATGTGCGGTAAAACCACGTATGATGGTATTAAAAATGTGGATATCCAGAAAGAATGCAAGGCTGATGTGAGCGTAATGAATAGGATCGAGAAAGGGACGCTTAGTTGGTTTGGGCATGTAGAGCGAATGAACGAAGAAAGGAGTGTGAAAAAAATATACGACGCGAAAGTGAATGGAAGATGAAGTCGAGGACGCCCGAGAAAGACATGGCACGATCAAGTAATTCAAATACTTGAATCGGCTCATGTGAAGAGTCAGAATAACAGAAGAGTATGTATGAGACGGTGTATGAATGTGAATGAAGCAAGGAGTGTGTGCCAAGACAGAGTTATATGGCGGTCCGTCCTCTGTGCCTGTCTCCTGCGGTGAAACGGCGTGATGGTTAGTTAGTTTGTTAGTTTGGTGACTATCTGAATAGCCCGGTACTCACCTACCTTTATTTTCCCATCTCCTTCCCCTTTCCATTCTCTTCAGCCTCACAACACACCCCACGAGACTCTTTCGCGTTCTTCACACAAAATAAAATAAAATATAAATTTACCTCGTTCAATGACCTTTTCTATCACCTCTATACATGTATGCATGCGCATGTGTGTATTATATTACATATTCTTATGTTTGTCTGTTATGTAAAGGTTTTTTTTGTACCAAACAATCACTTAGTTCGCTTGAAAATTTCAACACTAGTTGATTAGAACAATGACCTTTCCAATGTATTTCATTCGGTAACGTTTTCCATTGTGTTATTATTCTTATTATAATATTTCAATTGTTGTATTTGATTGACCCTAGTTGACCCAACTGAACTCGATTTTCTATGATTCTATGGATAGTTAGATACAATGGAGTAATTACCCTACCTGAGTAACATGAATATCGTTTAAGTTACGTGAGCTTAAATTACCTTCAATGATTATTATTTACTTGGGGTATAACTTGACTTGCCAGGGTGAAAACTGGGGTTTGAAAATTTTTGTGATATTTGAAATACAGAATCAAAATTGTCCTCTTGTAAAATACATTATAGGTAGGTACTCTATCACTTGTCTAGATTTGAAAAGATATATTTTTATTTTGATGGTTTTAAACACATGAGAAAAGGTCACACTCTTGAAAATCACAAGATGTAACTTGACTTGCCAAGAAAAAAATATTAAATTAGAAATAAAATAACTATGTTTTATGACCACTTTATTGGATACATGTACCAACCGGTTTCAGATCTATCTGAACCTTCTTCAGGGTTGAATGAAGATGTATTGGATGTATACAAGATGTATACATTTTTATTCAACCCTGAAGAAGGTTTAGGTAGAGGCCGAAACCGGGGTGTATGTTTCCAATAAAGAATCATAAAAACAAAAGAATTTTATTTCTAATTCAATATTTTTTTCTTGGCAAGTCAAGTTACATCTCGTGATTTTTCCTCTGTGAGTGCGCACGTGTGTAACATTTTCTCATGTGTTTCAAACTATCAAAATAAAATAATCTTTTCAAATCTAGACACGCTATAGAGTACCTACCCTAATCCTTTTTTTCAAAAGTAAAAAATCGAAGAACACACAAAAACGTGACTAACCTTTCCAGTTATCAAAAACAAACCACTAATCCAAAATGGCAGATGATGCTAACATATGTGTACCAACATGACAAACAAAAAAATCGATAATCGAATGTACACAGCCCGCGAAAATTCAAAATTCACCTTTTCTTTTTGAACAGGCTATGTATATCGTCATTCAATCAAGTTTTTTTTTTATAGATAGGCAAATGTTTCCGGGTTACAAATAACCTGAAAGTATTTGAAAAAATCCCACTGCCATCATAATAAGCGGAAAATGTTGCTTGTGCAATGATTGAGGACTTATCCAGCAGAGTAATTGAACACACGACGCCCTGGTGGAAATCCGACGCGTTTGTCCACTCATCTACCAACAGGTTCATTCAGGTTCATTCACTGTCAAAGTTCAAACCAATACAGAGTTGTGAGGCGTTCCTTCCTCTCTGCCTACCCCCGCAATTAAATGACGCGATGATCAGTTAGTGTAACATCGTCAGATCATCTCGTGGCAGGTATTTACTAGATATAGTTTCACTACGGAGAACTCGGTTGTAATCTCTCTTTCTGTGACACGCATTACTGAGAAAGAAAGAGAGATAGGTAAAAACTAGACTCTAAGCGGTACGGCTACAGATAAAGCTACAGATACGGCGAAACCGGTTTAATAAAAACCTGTTGAGTGTGATAATTATTTTATAACTAGTTGTTACCCGTGAAAAATCACGGGACGTAATTTAAATTGCCAAAGAAAAATATTAGTTGATTTAATCCACCCATTTCAAAACATATGGTTTCAAACATGTCTTCTAGAATACACACTATATAGGTTGACGGCCTCCGTGGTCGATTGGTAAAGACTACGAATCCAAAGCTCGCGGGTTCAAACCCGGCGTGCGCCAATAGCTTTATTTAATTAATATGTGTCGTAACACACATTTGATTCATATAAAATACTAAAAAGTATATTTGCGGCACGTTCCAGAGTGTGGTGGATACTATAAGTATCGCCCTATTAAGCCGTATTTGGTGACGAGATCTGAACAGCCAGGTACCTCCCCTAACCTTCCCTCTTCCCCATCTCCCCTTCCCCCCCGCTACCTTCAGCCTCATAAAATACCCCGATTGGGGATGCCATAGTCTCACTGGCTCTAGACGGTTGAGAGCAGTTCTTGTGCGGTATTCACTATAAATACAAAAAAGCTAGGTACTTAAGCTAGGTGGAGATTTGAGAAGATTATTTTTTAAAAAGTCGATAATATCAAATTAACATCAGTCCGAAATTCAAAAAGTTCACACTCGTACGGACGTACTCTTACGTACTAACAAAGGAGATTATTTTTAGTTAATTATTGTACATCTGACACGGGATCAAGCAGCCAGTCCATCCACTTAGCTGAGGATAATACCGAATCACGTGCAAATATCAAAGGCACGTGTCCAGCATTAACTCTTAGCATATTATATTTTAAAGTGGTCAGGTGGGGTCATATTTTATTTGTACGATGCAAAACTTTCTGATCGACCACAACACTGAGTTAAACTCTGTATGTAGCACGATTAAGTCCTTAGAGTGTATAGAGTGGTATCTATCCAAGGCAGTGTAGTCAGTTTTTGACGATTTTTACCAGACTCGGCGGACCTGGGCGTGGCTAAGACTAAGACTAGGGTATTTATACATCCTATAATATCACATATCGACATAATGTTTTTGTTTATTTCGTATAAACCACTCACTTTTTCACCGTATTGTAATCAACAAAGATATAGCATATATAACCCTAAAAAACCGTTTAGTTGTGTCAAGTTTAGTGGCACAATAAAAAATGTGGGTGGAGTCCCGCGGTGACCCAGGAGCCCAAGGTCGTCCTGACAGTACATAGAAGCGGTGTATTATATTTGTTGTCTCTTTCTCTCTCATGGTGTACGACGTAAAAACCCGGAGAACGTGATTTATGGCAAGTTTGTATAGGTTGGGTAAAAAAATAATTAGCTCTCTCTCCATACATTGTTACTTCAAGATTAAGTGTCACTCAACTCCGTGGCGCAGTGGTCGACGCATTTCTCTTTGGGTCGGAGGTTGCGGGCTTAATTCCCACACAGCTCAAACTTATATTTAATTTAAGACATAATTTTATTGATTGAATGTATAGGTGGTATCAAGTCTGGTGTTGTGAAACTGACAATTAACTATAAATTCTTACCTTTTGTGAGTACGTAATGTCCGTGTACGAGTGTGAACTTTTCTAATTTAGAACTGTTGTTAATTGAAATTGAATAAATTCTTACCTAGCTATAATTTATTTCATGTAATAACTCACTTGTGTTTACAAAATGATGTTGTGAATGTTCCTATAAATTATGCTATCTTTTTTAGATAGTGTGTTGTGTATTTTTTAAATTTTATCTTAATAATATAAGCGTTTTTTTTCTGAATAGCCACTAATATTTCGAGAGTTGGTTTTTTCTCACTCATGTTACTAAAAAAGATTTGGTTAAGAACTGTGAAGATTGTTTTATCGTTTTATTGTATTTTCGTATGGCTGAATAAATTTGCTTCCGAATAAAAATAAAGTTGCATGAAATTTTTTCTGTAAATGCAAACAGTGATGTCACTTTAAAATCGTTTTTTTTTTCAAACCGTACTGACAAGCAAACTTCAAATATTTATTTCTCGACTTGTACCGAACTCAACGCAATGCGAAATCTGTATGGATTGATTTTTGTGTTGATAAGCGATTACGGTTCATTCAAATATGCGAACAGGTTTTAAAGGATTAAAACTCCTGAAAAGATAATGACGAATCCCCCGGTGACTATTGGCACCTCCGGCACTGGGAGGTTAAATCGAAGATTTCGTATTTTTATTGTAATGTAGTTGGGAATGATGAATACTTGAGTCAGTGGATGAATTTGTGTATTTCGGGAAGTATATTTACGACAGACAGAAAGGCTGATAAGAATATTGAAAGAAGGGAGAATGCAATTAAAAAAAAATGTCCAATGAAGGAAGCTAGCAGTCCACAATGGAGTGCGTATACTAACCCTGATGTATGGCAGTGAGGGTATGGAACTGGCAGATGAAGGATGAAAGTGGACTGAATGCTGTAAAAATGAGATCCCTGAGGCGTATGTGCGATAAAACCATGTATAACTGTGTTAAAAATGTGGATATCCGGAAAGAATGCAAGGCTGATGTAAACGTAATGAATATAATCAAGAAAGGAACGCTTAGATGGTTTGGACATATATATCGGATTAACGAAGAAAGGAGTGTAAAAAATATATATCGCGAAATTGAATGGAAGAAGAAGTCGATGACGTCCGAGGAAGACATGGCACGATCGAGTGAATCAAATACTTGAGTCGGGCCATCTGAAGAGTCGGTATAAAAAGAAGAGTATGTATGAGACGTTGCATGAATGTAAACGAAGCAAGGAGTGTGCCGAGACTGAGTTGTTTGGCGGTCCGTCATTTCTGCGTACCCCTGCGGAGAAACGGCGTGATGGTTGATTAGTTCGCAGTATTTTAAAACGTTTGCTTATTTTTCTGTCTAAAATGAAACATCGGGGTAATTTTTTTCGATGTTTATAAAAATCCCATTGAAATTTTACGTTTACATCACAAATATCTTGATCAAATAGTATTATTATTTTAGCCATATTATTTCCACACCGGGGGCCCCGACTGAAAGATTAATTCGAAATAATTTTGTGATTTTTTTTTCCTCGAGGTCACGTGACATTTAACGTTGTACTGACTCACCGTTAATTCGGTATAGCTCGCGAGTGATTCTTCACTCAAAAACTGCGGCGCATGTATTTTTTCTTTTGTTTTGAAATGAAAATAGCTCGGTACTTTAATATCACAATACGCTGGCGCGAGTGGTGTGGACTTGACCGTAGTTGGCATCGATCCAGGGACCTTTGCATGCGCCGCATCCCATTCGGTCGAGCGACATGTCTTCCTCTCTAATTATAAAAATTTCACCAAAAATGATTGATCGATGACAGACGAAATGTTATAATTGACACTCACGTATTATGTGACTTATCTTTAAGTAAATTGATTTAAGTCTACTTTACTAAAATAAGTATTCTAGCGCGATAGGTTTTCCGCCGTATCGTGTGGAACTTATAGAATTAACTTGAAGTCGCTAAGCTATAATTATTTTGTTATTTTATTTTTATTTACTATTATTATAATATTTAATCATTCAATCATTGCATCAGATTAAATAATTTAGAAGCACTAGAAATAAAAGAAAGCCACTAAAATTAACAGTCATATATTTTAATGATCAGGTAAATTTGTCCAGTAGTCCAATATGAGGTATATTTCCTGTAAACTCATAAAATTTATCATAATTCTTTGATCACCTTCTCAGTTGAGGTTTTGTCTCTTTCAATTTATATTATGTGTCTCTTGTATCTTTCACTTACTCAGATGAAAGAGAAATGCATAAAATGAATAGTAATTATTGTGCTATTTTAGTGATTCATCGAGGCTTGAAGTTGATAAAAAGAAAATTTAAAAGCGATTTTACGTTCGTGGTCATGAGCACTGAACACGCAAACACTAGAAGTGTTATCTTTAACGATTCGCATATGAGACCTTTCGATTTCTAGACCCCAGACAGGCAATTCAATTAACAGTCAGTAACCTAATTTGTTCATTTTTAAGAGTCGTCAAGCGATAATAACATGGTGAAAATGAAATAATAACTTTGTATAAGACCACGAATATTAGTTTATTTTTTTTTTTTTGACCGACTGGTTTCGCTTAGCCTGCATCATAAGGGTACGAAATTAAACTAATATGGTTAAAATCATTTTATGTTCAATAGTTAGTCAAGCTGTAGATACTTACGTACAAACGAGCTCCATACCAGCTCACCTTATTATATTCAAGCCATACAAATGGCATCTAGGTCAATTATAATGATTTATATTCAATTTGAAATAAACCTTTACACTATATTGTAATATTGATTATTGAAAGTTTATTAACAGTCTTCCTAAATAGGACAATAGAAAATAAAAATATTATGATGTGACCGAGACTAGAATACGGAACTTTCGCACTATCCGGGCGTGGCGCGTCTACCAATTCTGCCATCCCGACCAATTCATTAAGCGTCATTTTTAACAATCAAAAACCAACGTCTTGAAAAAATATAATTTTTAAAAGAACTGAATAAAAATAACTTTGTATAAGACCACGAATATTAGTTTAATTTTTATGACCGACCGGTTTCGCTTATCCTGCATCATCAGGGTACAAAAACATACTTAACAAAAAATACAAAGTGTGGGGTTATATATACATACAGAGGGACAGCAAATTTTAAAATAAAACAACAAAACAATGAGAAAACAATAGAATAACATTTAAATAATAACAAAGGAACAGAGAAAAGAGACACATAATATAAATTGAAAGAGACAAAACCTCAACTGAGAAGGTGATCAAAGAATTATGATAAATTTTATGAGTTTACAGGAAATATACCTCATATTGGACTACTGGACAAATTTACCTGATCATTAAAAATATATGACTGTTAATTTTAGTGGCTTTCTTTATTTCTAGTGCTTCTAAATTATTTAATCTGATGCAATGATTGAATGATTAAATATTATAATAATAGTAAATAAAAATAAAATAACAAAATAATTATAGCTTAGCGACTTCAAGTTAATTCCTATAAGTTCCACACGATACGGCGGAAAACCTATCGCGCTAGAATACTTATTTTAGTAAAGTAGACTTAAATCAATTTACTTAAAGATAAGTCACATAATACGTGAGTGTCAATTATAACATTTCGTCTGTCATCGATCAATCATTTTTGGTGAAATTTTTATAATTAGAGAGGAAGACATGTCGCTCGACCGAATGGGATGCGGCGCATGCAAAGGTCCCTGGATCGATGCCAACTACGGTCAAGTCCACACCACTCGCGCCAGCGTATTGTGATATTAAAGTACCGAGCTATTTTCATTTCAAAACAAAGAAAAAATACATGCGCCGCAGTTTTTGAGTGAAGAATCACTTGCGAGCTATACCGAATTAACGGTGAGTCAGTACAACGTTAAATGTCACGTGACCTCGAGGAAAAAAATCACAAAAATTATTTCGAATTAATCTTTCAGTCGGGGCCCCCGGTGTGGAAATAATATGGCTAAAATAATAATATTATTTGATCAAGATATTTGTGATGTAAACGTAAAATTTCAATGGGATTTTTATAAACATCGAAAAAAATTACCCCGATGTTTCATTTTAGACAGAAAAATAAGCAAACGTTTTAAAATACTGCGAACTAATCAACCATCACGCCGTTTCTCCGCAGGGGTACGCAGAAATGACGGACCGCCAAACAACTCAGTCTCGGCACACACTCCTTGCTTCGTTTACATTCATGCAACGTCTCATACATACTCTTCTTTTATACCGACTCTTCAGATGGCCCGACTCAAGTATTTGATTCACTCGATCGTGCCATGTCTTCCTCGGACGTCATCGACTTCTTCTTCCATTCAATTTCGCGATATATATTTTTTTACACTCCTTTCTTCGTTAATCCGATATATATGTCCAAACCATCTAAGCGTTCCTTTCTTGATTATATTCATTACGTTTACATCAGCCTTGCATTCTTTCCGGATATCCACATTTTTAACACAGTTATACATGGTTTTATCGCACATACGCCTCAGGGATCTCATATTTACAGCATTCAGTCCACTTTCATCCTTCATCTGCCAGTTCCATACCTCACTGCCATACATCAGGGTTAGTATACGCACTCCATTGTGGACTGCTAGCTTCCCTTCATTGGACATTTTTTAAATTGCATTCACCCTTCTTTCAATATTCTTATCAGCCTTTCTGTCTGTCGTAAATATACTTCCGAAATACACAAATTCATCCACTGACTCCAAGTATTCATCATTCCCAACTACATTACAATAAAAATACGAAATCTTCGATTTAACCTCCAGTGTGCCGGAGGTGCCAATAGTCACCGGGGATTCGTCATTATCTTTTCAGGAGTTTTAATCCTTTAAAACCTGTTCGCATATTTGAATGAACCGTAATCGCTTATCAACACAAAAATCAATCCATACAGATATTTCGCATTGCGTTGAGTTCGGTACAAGTCGAGAAATAAATATTTGAAGTTTGCTTACGTCAGTACGGTTGAAAAAAAAAAACGATTTTAAAAGTGACATCACTGTTTGCATTTACAGAAAAATTTCATGCAACTTTATTTTTATTCGGAAGCAAATTTATTCAGCCATACGAAAATACAATAAAACGATAAAACAATCTTCACAGTTCTTAACCAAATCTTTTTTAGTAACATGAGTGAGAAAAAACCAACTCTCGAAATATTAGTGGCTATTCCAGAAAAAACGCTTATATTATTAAGATAAAATTTAAAAAAATACACAAACACACTATCTAAAAAGATAGCATAATTTATAGAAACATTCACAACATCATTTTGTAAAACACAAGTGAGTTATTACATGAAATAAATTATAGCTAGGTAAGAATTTATTCAATTTCAATTAACAACAGTTCTAAATTAGAAAAGTTCACACTCGTACGGACGTACGTACTCACAAAGGTAAGAATTTATAGTTAATTGTCAGTTTCACAACACCAGACTTGATACCACCTATACATTCAATCAATAAAATTATGTCTTAAATTAAATATAAGTTTGAGCTGTGTGGGAATTAAGCCCGCAACCTCCCGACCCAAAGAGAAATGCGTCGACCACTGCGCCACGGAGTTGAGTGACTTAATCTTGAAGTAACAATGTATGGAGAGAGAGCTAATTATTTCTACCCAACCTATACAAACTTGCCATAAATCACGTTCTCCGGGTTTTTACGTCGTACACCATGAGAGAGAAAGAGACAACAAATATAATACACCGCTTCTATGTACTGTCAGGACGACCTTGGGCTCCTGGGTCACCGCGGGACTCCACCCACATTTTTTATTGTGCCACTAAACTTGACACAACTAAACGGTTTTTTAGGTTATATGCTATATCTTTGTTGATTACAATACGGTGAAAAAGTGGTTATACGAATAAACAAAAACATTATGTCGATATGTGATATGAATGGATGTATAAATACCCTAGCTTTAGTCTTAGCCACGCCCAGGTCCGCCGAGTCTGGTAAAAATCATCAAAAACTGACTACACTGCCTTGGATAGATACCACTCTATACACTCTAAGGACTTAATCGTGCTACATACAGAGTTTAACTCAGTGTTGTGTTCGATCAGAAATTTTTGCATCGTACAAATAAAATATGACCCCACCTGACCACTTTAAAATATAATATGCTAAGAGTTAATGCTGGACACGTGCCTTTGATATTTGCACGTGATTCGGTATTATCCTCAGCTAAGTGGATGGACTGGCTGCTTGATCCCGTGTCAGATGTACAATAATTAACTAAAAATAATCTCCTTTGTTAGTACGTAAGAGTACGTCCGTACGAGTGTGAACTTTTTGAATTTCGGACTGATGTTAATTGATATTATCGACTTTTAAAAATAATCTTCTCAAATCTCCACCTAGCTTAAGTACCTAGCTTTTTTGTATTTATAGTGAATACCGCACAAGAACTGCTCTCAACCGTCTAGAGCCAGTGAGACTATGGCATCCCCAATCGGGGTATTTTATGAGGCTGAAGGTAGCGGGGAGGGGAAGGAGATGGGGAAGAGGAAGGTTAGGAGGTACCTGGCTGTTCAGATCTCTTCACCAAATACGGCTTAATAGGGCGATACTTATAGTATCCACCACTCTGGAACGTGCCGCAAATATACTTTTTTTAGTATTTTATATGAATCAAATGTGTTACGACACATATTAATTAAATAAAAGTTATTGGCGCACGCCGGGTTTGAACCCGCGAGCTTTGGATTCGTAGTCTTACCAATCGACCACGGAGGCCGTCAACCTATATAGTGTATTCTAGAAGACATGTTTGAAACCATATGTTTGAAATGGGTGGATTAAATCAACTAATATTTTTTCTTGGCAATTTAAATTACGTCCCGTGATTTTTCACGGGTAACAACTAGTTATAAAATAATTATCACACTCAACAGGTTTTTATTAAACCGGTTTCGCCGTATCTGTAGCTTTATCTGTAGCCGTACCGCTTAGAGCTCCGTTTTTACCTATCTCTCTTTCTTTCTCAGTAATGCGTGTCACAGAAAGAGAGATTACAACCGAGTTCTCCGTAGTGAAACTATATCTAGTAAATACCTGCCACGAGATGATCTGACGATGTTACACTAACTGATCATCGCGTCATTTAATTGCGGGGGTAGGCAGAGAGGAAGGAACGCCTCACAACTCTGTATTGGTTTGAACTTTTGACAGTGAATGAACCTGAATGAACCTGTTGGTAGATGAGTGGACAAACGCGTCGGATTTCCACCAGGGCGTCGTGTGTTCAATTACTCTGCTGGATAAGTCCTCAATCATTGCACAAGCAACATTTTCCGCTTATTATGATGGTAGTGGGATTTTTTCAAATACTTTCAGGTTATTTGTAACCCGGAAACATTTGCCTATCTATAAAAAAAAACTTGATTGAATGACGATATACATAGCCTGTTCAAAAGAAAAGGTGAATTTTGAATTTTCGCGGGCTGTGTACATTCGATTATCGATTTTTGTTTGTCATGTTGGTACACATATGTTAGCATCATCTGCCATTTTGGATTAGTGGTTTGTTTTTGATAACTGGAAAGGTTAGTCACGTTTTTGTGTGTTCTTCGATTTTTTACTTTTGAAAAAAAGGATCAGGGTAGGTACTCTATAGCGTGTCTAGATTTGAAAAGATTATTTTATTTTGATAGTTTGAAACACATGAGAAAATGTTACACACGTGCGCACTCACAGAGGAAAAATCACGAGATGTAACTTGACTTGCCAAGAAAAAAATATTGAATTAGAAATAAAGTAACTTTGTTTTATGACCACTTTATTGGATACATACACCAACCGGTTTCGGCTCTACCTAAACCTTCTTCAGGGTTGAATAAAATTGTATACATCTTGTATACATCCAATACATCTTCATTCAACCCTGAAGAAGGTTCAGATAGATCTGAAACCGGTTGGTACATGTATCCAATAAAGTGGTCATAAAACATAGTTTATTTTATTTCTAATTTAATATTTTTGTTCTTGGCAAGTCAAGTTACATCTTGTGATTTTCAAGAGTGTGACCTTTTCTCATGTGTTTAAAACCATCAAAATAAAAATATATCTTTTCAAATCTAGACAAGTGATAGAGTACCTACCTATAATGTATTTTACAAGAGGACAATTTTGATTCTGTATTATACCTTCGTGTCTTTCAACCAAGTCACTACCTAACCAACCATTTCGCCGTATCGAATTCCGTATTCAACAACACCGTGTTCGAAACAATTGAATGTCCATATTTGTCGTCTTTCAATAAAATTCATAAGTCTTCGCGGTACCTGGTTGGATTTTGAAAAAAAAAAGTTACCCCTTGTTACTCAATGATCAAAACTGCATGTTAAACTCATTTTTTTTACCAAAATGTCGCTTAAGCTCTTTTTGCCTTCCAGCGACGATATTATCTCTGTACATAACATAAATGAATATCAATATGCCATAGATTATGTGTTGTTATTAGTAAGATGCAGAAATAAAACAAAAAAAATCGTACAAAACTGCATATTTAACCTCAGCTTTGACCAAAGTGTCGCTTAAGCCCTTCACAGAACTATCAATTTAGAAGAAACAATATTAAAATGTATTATTTATTCATAATTGTTAGTTACTTATGAATATTAAAAAAAAATTAAAACGCCAATTCCAAAAACCTGCCACCACGTGCTTTTTATCTGATGTGGGTACTAACGATCGAATCATACAGCGAACAGCTAGGTAGGCACTTCTAGAGTTCATCTCGCACGTTTTTTAATGATTATTCGCTTTCCTGTCCCATTGAACGAGGCTCTTCGTTTGGGGACTGTCAAAAAAAACCTCTTTATGCAAATTGTTGGCCGTAAATATTTGTTTGAGTTTTTTTTTTATTTTATTTTAAATTGATCTTTGAGGATTTTTGATTTTCTTTCGACGATCAATTTATTCAAGCACCTATTATTATTTGGCTGTGTGTGTGCGCACGTTGCTTCTAGGAATCTGATTATCATTTGCGTTAGTAGAAAGCGAATGCCAACAAGCGATATAATGGGTCGATAGATTTTTTTTAGTGTTATGCGGCACTAGAGTTGTATCTGCCCGTGGCCGATCGAAATATGACATCCCCATTTTTCGAGGATTTTCGCGGAATGAGCACACAAAGCCAAATGTTGGGAAATAATAATAATAATATTTGAATGATTTGTATAGCGTTGTTTTTGTGAAAAATCACCTCAAGGGTGCTGTACAGATCTTATTTTCATATTATTAGATATTAATTCCTAGTTTAAATGTGAAAATATACAGGGACATACTTACCTGACTGAATTTGTCATACAGTACAGGATTTGGTTAAAATTAGTATATCTAAAGGTGATTCGTCGAGAGACAGATTATGTTGAGATTCTTTTAATGAATTTGAAGATATGAGAGTCTGAAAAGGTAACTTTTCAGTTTGGACCGAAATTCCTGTCTATTCAGACCTAGTCACTAAACATATTATATCTATAGACATTTGAACTAACATTTCGTTTCTGAAATGAAATGTGCTGTTGCACCAGGGAGATGCAAATATGCTATTTTAATATATACGAATGGTAATAACCATATCGTCAAGGGCTGAAGCGCCATTTCGGGAAATTTACACCAGATTACTTTAAAGTTGTTTGTTTGTTTTAAAATAAAATTCACAAGTCTACAGTACATGGTTGGATTTAAAAAAAAAAGTTAACTCAGGTAACTTAATGCTCTCACTGAGTTACCTGTAGCGACAAAAAGTTTAAAAAATCCCAAAATTGTGTCGCTTTGGTCATGCCAAATGGTAAATATATTTTAAGTGGCTGAAGGGCCACAAAAGTCTTCAGAATCAAACGAGAGTCAGAGCATTTGACGCAGAAAAACACTGATTAAAACTGCATATTATACATTTATATTTCGATAGACCGAGATCATTCTCACATACTTATAAGTGCTTCGATATTATGTGAAGATTTTTCTTGCCTCTTTCTCTCTCATGGTATACGACGTAAGAACCCGTAGAAAGTGATTTATCGCAAATTTGTATTAGTTGGGTAAAAATATTTAACTCTCTCTCCATTAATATTCTTACTCCGAGGTTAGGACAGATCATTTAGACATAATAAATTATAATTATCGTATGCATTTAAAGTACCGTGTAGCCATAAGAAAGATAAGAAAGTAGAATGTACCAAAAACTTATCATCTATCATAGTCAAGTGTTATGCAATCTTATCTCAGTCATTATTCAAGCAACAGATGACGTGGCATTTACACAATCACCGAGGAATCGAAATCGTAATGTTTTAGATATTTTCAAAAACCGGTTAGTGAACGTAAAAAAGGTAATACATTTGAATGGAGAAAGGTGACCGACTTATAATTGTTAGACAGCCATTGGAATGGGTTATTTCGTGAACCAAAAGTTTTCACTTTAGAAAAAAAAAGACTTGGAATGAAATTTTTATAATTTACAATCCTCTTCTTTGAAAATATCTGTACCAAAAATAATTAATTTTGTACGCATCGCGATCAGAGTTGACCCGAACACAGTACTCACAGATGCTTGACTACGAATCCGGAGGTCTAACTAACTAACTAACTAACCATAACGCCGTTTCCCCGCAGGGGTAGGAAGAGAGGATGGACTGTCATATAAATCTGTCTTGGCACACACTTCTTGCTTCATTCATATGGATTCATCGCCTCATACATACTCTTCAGTTATTCTGACTCTCCACATGACCCGACTCAAGTATTTAAAAAAAAAAAAGTATTTTCATATGTACTCGTATGTATACGAGTATATATATATTTATTTATTTTTTGTACAAAATGAACATTTTTTTTTACTTAATACTTACAGTAGGTATAATATAAATTGAATAAATGTACAATGTCTAGTTTCTAAATTAATAATAATTATTTGATTAACTTGATCGTGCCATGTCTTCCTCGGACGTTCTCGATTTCTTCTTCTTTCTTCACTTTCGAATTTTTACACTCCTTTCTTCGTTCATTCGCTCTACATGCCCGAACCATCTAAGCGTCCCTTTCTTGATCCTATTCATAACGCTCACATAAGCCTTGCATTCAATTCCGGATATCCACATTTTTAATACGGTCATACATGGTTTTACCGCACATGCGTCTCAGGGATCTCATTTCCACAGCATTCATTCAATCAGGTGGTCGCAGGTTCAAATCCAGGCGTGTACAAATAAATTAAGTAAGTATATTTTTTTTATACAAAGAAAGACAAACATTCCCGGGTTACCAACAACCTGACAATATTTGTAAAAACTTCCTTCGCCATCATAGTGGAAGATGTTGCTTGTGCAATGATGGAGGACTTAGCCAGCAGATGAATTGAACTCCCGCCGCCCGGCTGAGAATCTGACGCGTTTGTCCATTCAGCTACTAACCGGTCGATTCTTGTGTATTATTTCATATAAAAATGATATATAGTATAGTATTCGCTTTAAAAGAAAACATAACATATATGTATATAATCGCTCTGTATGTATATACCTATCTCACCAACTGTTAAAATAAGAGATCTTTATACTGTAATTAAATTAATAATCCGTCGCACAATAAACAAAATATAAAACGTTTTTTGTGAAATATTTAAATTATAACCTCTAAACGTTGTATATACTTGAATATTTTCATAAAAAATATATACGCATGATAATCAATGATTTATCAACTGGATTCCTCGTAGTAAAGTGATATATTTTCACTTTTGATTAAACATGAAATAAATAAATTTTCGTCATTCTTTACGACTCTACCAAAACTTTGACTAGACCATGGCTTGAATGTTCTCTCTTATGTTTATTTTGCCTTATTTTTGTCATCGCTTAATTTATTATTATGTATATGCTATTCCTTCTCAGTTGCTTTTTTTTCCATTTCGTGTTTTATATGTATTTTTTGTAATTGGACTTTAGTCCGTTAATATATAAATATAAATAAATATTACCTTCAAAGTCATACTTCCTTAATACTCGTAGTAACATGATCCCAACCTCAGAGCAATAATATACAGGAGTCAGCGCTTCTGTACTATCTGTAGTCAGTATTGATGATTTTCGCCTGACTAGGCTGGACCTGAGCGTGGCTAGGGCTAGGGCTAGGGTATTTATACATCCATTCATAGCACATTTCGACATAATGTTTTTGTTTATTTGTATAACCTCTTTTTCCCAGTATTGTTATGAACAAAAATATAGCATATAATCTAAAAAAAAAACTTGAGTTATGTCCAGTTTAGTCGCATTTTAAAACGTGTGGGCGGAGTCCCCGGAAACGCGGGAGACGGACAACATCCTTACAATACACAAAAGCTGTGTGATATTTAGCGTATTTTTTGCTGTCTCTTTCTCTCTCACGGTGTACGACGTAAAAACCCGGAGAAAGTGATTTATCCCAAATTTGTACAGGTTGGGTAAAAATAATTGGCTCTCTCTCCATATATTGTTTGTTACTCCAAGATCCCAACGTACACAACCATAAATATGATGATTTTTTGGATTCATCGTTGTAAAATGATATCTTTTATATAATACATACATTCCTCAGTAATGTTCTCGTCTCTTCGATCATAAGTATATTTTCGAATAAATTATTTTTTACAAAAACATAATATAATAAATTGAATGCCTTCAAATAATTCAGGCACGACGACTTGTTTCATTTTTAGAAGTGATAAAATTAAAAAAAAAAAAAACATTACTATTTTTTATCCAACGATGTTTTGTGTTCCTCATAGGACGACCCCCATAGCCTCGTGGTTTACGCATTTTACCTTTGTGGTGTAACATTATAAATTAAATATCGTAACCACTAAAAAAAAAATCAACATTCCTTGCTGAATACTCAGAAACAATTAATGCTGTTCCTCAATCATCACTCTACTAATTATGGGCATCATTCTCCACCGTCCAGAATGTCGAGACTTGTTAACTAAATGATTTTTTGCATTCCTTACGACTCTACCAAAATCTTGACTTGACCTTGGCTTTGACTTGAATGGTTTTTCTAACGTAAATTTTTGTCATTGCTTCATTTAAATATTATGTATGTGCTGTAATTTCTTTGTTGCTCTTTTCCCCATTTCATGTCATGCATTTTTTTTTTGTAATTGGACAATAGTTCATTAGTACATAAATAAATAAATAAGCAAATTTGATAGCTTTCTTGGCTTAGCTTTCGCTTGTACCCAACTGTTCGGTTTGATTAATTATTTATTTTCGTTTACATGTGTACTAGTACTGTATCAAAATATATCTAGCTGTTAGAAATAACAGCTAGATGCCGCCAACGTCTAACGCTATTGACGAAAATTTGCGCCAACAGTTAGATATTATTACTAAAAATATTAGTACCTACATACGAATATTATTCGACGCTATTATTATTGTATTAGCGTTAGCGCCAAGTAAACAAAAAGGTGTAAGAGTTTATGCATCGTAAGCGACATTATGTGTATCTTTTTATACTTTCTTACTAAACGTTTTTGTGGAATATCCTATCCGAAACGCGCGATACGTAGCTCCAAGAGTCAAGCGAATAAAATAATGGCTAGGTAAAATAATGACGGCACCTAAAATGTAACTGTTATGTATAATTCTCCGAATGTCACCAAAATATCTAACAGCTAGATATATTATAACGACGCCTCGTATTGTATGTACCTATTATTTTAGTCTTTAAAAAGGTGTAAAGAGTGTGTGCGTCGTCGACAATATTATACGTAGTTTGGAATAATCTTTTGGTTATACTTCTTCTTACTAGACATCTGTGTGAACTTTCCTATCCGAAACGGCCGATACGTAGCGCCTAGAATCAAGCGACGAAAATAATGACAAGTCAAATATATCTAACAGCTAGTTATATTATAACGACGCATCACATTGTCATGTACCTATTATTTTAGTCTTTAAAAAGGTGTAAAGAGTGTGTGCGCCGTGCACAATATTATACGTAGTTTGGAATAATCTTTTGGTTATACTTCTTCTTACTAGACATCTGTGTGAACTTTCCTATCCGAAACGGCCGATACGTAGCGCCTAGAATCAAGCGACGAAAATAATGATAAGTAAAACATATCTAACAGCTAGATATATTATAACGACAATGTCTATTCATCGAGCTGTTATTTTTCAACAGGGGATTATTATTATTAAAACCAATAGGCTCGTTATTCAGTATTTTTGCTACTTAGTTTTATGTCAATATCCTACTCGTTTAGTTTGGCGCGTTTTTACTCGTCGCGCGTGCATTCGATGTGTTTTTGTGAATTGAAGAATACGATTAATGGTGTAGTTGTCTAATGTTTATATTTTGTTTCACGGCCAAAGTGCAAATACCGAGTAAGCAAATAAATTATGTTTTAGTAGACAATACGACGCGATATATTATTTTACTTTTTTACTATTGCATTTGCATTATTAGCTCATATAATTCAACGTCTAAACTTAATAATAATAAATGGATACATTTTTTTATTTTTTTTATTTATGGTTTTAAAGTTTATTTTGAAGAACTCCATTTTAATTTTTAGGTTTTTTACTTTTATTTAAACAATAATTATTATTATTTTAATTTTTTAAAAAACAGTTTTTAGTTAAAAGCTCTGCGATGTAATTATTTTTACGCGTGACAGCTGTTTTCGCTTCTGAGGGCATTATCAAACTGTCAATGACAGTTTGATAATGCACAAGTTGTCACATAATATCGCACCACTTTTAGGTATGTAAGCATATTTTTCGTCTCCCGCGTCTCCGGCGACTCCGCCTACTACGTTTTGTTATGCGACATAACCCAACGGTTTTTGAGGCTATATCCTATATGGTATGTCTCGCGGACTCGGTTTAGTGCATCAACACGCGTTGTCTCAGTAGCGTATCTACTTTATTTAATTCATCTAAGCTTATATCATTTATGTAAGTCAGAACAGGCTGTTTCAATAATGACGTCACTTCGTCACCGATAATGATGATTCAAAATCGTGAAAGAAATATTCGACAGAACCTTTTTCCCTAACCGTACCAGAGTGATGAAAAATCGTATTTCGATAATGTCCATCACTAGCTTCATCTACACCATAGATTCTCAACCTTCTTGTGCCCACCGCCCACTTTGAGAATATTATTTTTTCTAGAGCCCCCCCCATTTTTTTTTTTTTTACTTTCCATCTGTCGCGTTCGCGGTTCCAGTTACCGGTGACCACCGAAGAACCGGTTTTTTTTTTATTTAGTCCTTTTGGAACCGATTCCTGGTGTTTTTTCGAAAAGTACTAGCAAATCGACAAAAGTTCCTCCCCAAAAAAAAGTACTAGTCGGTAGTGAAAAAAAAGGAACTGGTTCCTCGCCAACAAAAAGTACTAGTCGGTAGAGATTTGAAAGTGAAAAGAACTGGAACTGTTTCCTCGCCGAAAAACACGTACTAGTCGGTAGAGCTTTGAAAGTGAAAAGAACTGGAACCGGTTCCTACAAGTAAAGTACTAGTCGGTAGGGATTTCAAATTGGAACCGATTCCTCGCAAAAAAAAACAGTACTAGTCGGTAGAAATTTAAAAACGAAAAGAGCTCCCAAAAAATCACATTCCTTTAGATCGAAGTTCTCTGAAGTCGGACTTCAATTGAAGTACTTCTTTATAGGCTTTGAAGTTCGACTTCACAACTGTACTGTTGCAAATTGAAGTATTTCTTTGTAATTTAACTTCCATTGAAGTATTTGTTCAATGAAATTAATTGAATGAATTAAATGAAATTAATGAACGCTAAAATGAACCACCAACTTCAATTGAAGTATTTGTTCAATGAACAATGAATGAAGTAGGAACTGCTGCCAAAAGAAATAGTTCTTTTAAAGCGGTCACAACGCTAGTATCGACTGTTCCAGTGACCGGCTTTTTTTTTCCAACGCCCCCTAATTTTCTCTGAGTCTTCTACTGCCCCCCCTGCCCTACTGTCTTCTACCGTCTCAAACGCCCACAAGGGGGCGTTATCGCCCATGTTGAGAACCTATGATCTACACACTTTGTAACAGTTTGGTCGTGTGGGCGAATGTTTGTCGGGCGCTGTAACAATGCTGCCTGCCTACTGCGTATTTCCTGTATTTGTCGATGGCCATTAGCGCCTGGAACTACTCGATTTAACATTATTTGCTCAGCCTTACATGATTATCATGAATTATCGAGTGTGTCCCGGTCGGTTGTCATAGAAATACCAGGCCTGACGGCTCGCCACGTTAGCGAAATAAACAAAACACTTTTAAGCTTTCTATTGTCCAATCGAAGATCTAATCCAAAAATCGCAGAGACGTCGAAAATTCGTTTCTGCTAATATAAATTCTAATTATTAAAATAAAATGAAATACGAAACACAAAAACGTCGCGACCGAGACTCGAACTTGGAACCGTCTCTTTTAATTGATGTTAAAAATTAATAATAATGATATTTGGATGATTTGTAAAGCGCCGTTTTTGTGAAAAACCACCTCAAGGGCGCTGTACAAATCTTATTTTCTATTATTAGATATTAATTCCTAGTTTAAATGAGAAAATATACAGGGACATACTTACCTGGCAGGTCCCATCAGATAGACACACTTATCAACTTAACATTATAATTATGATTTTTTTTTCCGATTTAGGGCATGGGAGCGAAAAAATAATGGATTATTGATATTATTTCAATAATTAATTTAAAAATAAGAAGCATGAAGCTAGAAGTTGATTTTAATTAAATAATATAAACACATTTTTCGATCGATTTCTTTGTTTCAATGTCCTTTAATCAGTCAGCTCTTTGAGGACTCCGCGCTTTAGTGGTGAACCGCTCGACTACGAATTCAAAGGTCGCGGTCTTAAACCCGGCGTGCGCAAACAACTGTTATTCAATTAATATATAATATGTGTCATAACACATTTTTATTTCATATAAAATAATTTGTAGTATATTTGCGGCACTTTCCAGAGTGGTAGATACTCTTAGTATCGCCCTGGTGAAAGACCACCGTTCAGAATCGAAACGTTGTTTGAAATGGCTTTAGCCGTGTTTGGTGACCAGATCTGAATAGCCAGGTACTTCCTAACCTTCCTCTTCCCCATCTACTTTTCCTCCCCATTATATTCAGCCTCACAACATACCCCAATTAGGGATGGCATAGTCTCACTGGCTTTAGACGGTTGGGAGCAGCAAAAATACACCGAAAATAAAAATAATTAGGTCGCGATTGAGACTCGAACTCGGAACCTCTACTGTATCCGGGAGTAAAGTCCCTACCAATTGACATTGAAAAATATTGATAATATTTCAATAATTCATAGTAAAATAAAAAGCATGATGCTTCAAAGTTGATTTTAATTAAAGTAAAAATAATGCATTTGTCGATCGATTTGCATGTTTTAAACCCCTTTAATCAGTCAGCTCTTTGAGGTAGCCGGGAAATATATTTTTCATACATAAAAAAATACTATATGGCGCATGTAGTGCTGGATTTTCGATTTCTTGCGATTTATAGATCTTTGCGTGATTTTTAGATTTCGTCATAATTTTTCATGGGTTTGGTCGCTAGCGCGAAGGGAACAAATTTATTTACACCATATGTGATTATACTAGATTAGAGTTGATTTACTGGCCGGATAGGTGATTTATAAAATGTCATCTACAGGGTGCGGTCATCCAACATCCCTGTTTACACGCGATCGGACAGAGTTGGAATACCGCAGCGGGTACCGATTTACTATCTTATTACACGCGAGGTCTTACTGGTGAATTGAAAAACTAGATTATTTTAATGTTTCTGTTGTTGAAACTGGTGGAATTCCATCGTAAACGTACACACTTGTAGGATACATCGTAAGAGTAACTCAACCATTTAGATCACAACATGTTATTAAAATACTATATGTCGTCGCCGGGAAGGCAAAAGGGCTGAATCACCATTTTGCGAAATTTTCACCAGAGCACTTTTAAGTGTTTTTGTTTTATGATATAATTCAAGTTTTATTTTGAAAAAAAAAGTTAGCTTAGTTAACTCAATGCTCTCACTGAGTTACCTAATCAACTAACTAACTAACTAACTAACCATCACGCCGTTTACCCGCAGGGCTGGCAGAGAGGAAGGACCGCTATATAACTCTGTCTTGGCACACACCCCTTGCTTCATTCACATTCATACATCGTCTCATAAATACTCTTCTGTTATTTTGACTCTTCACATGACCCGATTCAAGTATTTGATTTACTTGATCGCGCCATATCTCTCTCGGGCATCCTCGACTTCTTCTTCCATTCACTTTCGCATCATATTTTCGCATCATTTGACGGCCTCCATGGTCGAGTGGTAAGATGCTCGACTGCGGATCCAAAGGTCGCGGGTTCAAACCTGGCGTGCGTCAATGACTTTTATTTAAATTAATATTTGTCATAACACATTTAATTCATATGAAAATAATAAAAAAGCATATTTGCGGAACGTTCCAGAGTGGTAGATACACGTATCGCTCTGGTGAAAGACCACCATTCAGAATCGAAACGTTGCTTGAAATGGCTTTAAGCCGTGTTTGGTGACCAGATCTGAATAGCCAGGTACTTCCCAACCTTCCTCTTCCCAATCTCCTACCCCTCCCCAGTACCTTTAGACCTCACAACATACCCTATTTGGGGATGCCATAGTCTCACTGACTCTAGACGGTTGGGAGCAGTTGAGACTCTTGTCACAAGAGTCTTGTGCGGTATTCATATATAAAAAATTTAAAAAAACATACGAGTATTCTGTTCACACTCCTTTTTGTCCTTCCTTCTAAGTTACCTGAAGCGACAAAAAGCTAAACAAGTCTCAAACTTGTGTCGCTTGAGTCAAGCCTTCTCCCAAATGGTAAATATATTTTAGATGGCTGAAGGGCCACAAAAGTCTTCAGAATCAAACTAGAGTTGGAGCATTCGACGCAGAAAATAAAACCAATCAAATCTGCATTTTTAACGCATTTTGACCAATGTGTCGCCTAAGCTCAGCGACAATATCTCATTTGTTTGCTCCATATTAAAATTTGCACAAGAGATTAAACATTTACAATACGATATTAACATTGAAATATTAGAGAAAATTCAAAAAGATGCTATGAAACAATTAAATGTTATGTCCAACCGTATAACAAAAAGACTCATTAGCATTCCATAAGTTATCATCACTAGAAGATAGAAGAAATATATCCGACCAAAAGTTTCTATTAAAGCTTATCAAAAACGCTGTTGACAATAATTGTCAACATATTCATTAATACTACCTTCTAGAAAACGTCCATCTTCACCGCCCAGTACGAAACACACACTCGAACCAATTATTCCACATCCCACACTCAATAAGTAACTACACACAACATTCTTTTTTAAGAATGCACATTTTCAGGCGCTAATATTTACCATATAACCACATGTCAATTTACTAAATACACACTAGAAAAAAATAATCACAACCTTAATAACTCCCCACCCCTTACTGTGTGTTATAGATCTATCAGTTATTTGAATTATTTTTCTCCATTTTATTATCATTATGTTGTTTTTCTTTCTTTCATTTTGTTTTGTATTTATCACTTTGTATACATTATTTTTACAAAGTTTTATTTAGCTTCATCTATGTTTATACTTTTAATTTATTTTGCTCATTGTTTCTTAGAAACTAAATGAATGGATCCACTTATTTTATTATTTTCCTGTTCAATTATACTGTCAACATGTTGTGCTGTTGTGCATATTAAAAAAAATATATAAATACATGTATATTTATACAGTGGCGTGCAAAGAGTTTTTCATCAGGGTAGGCTGTAGGAAAAACAGCGGATTGATTGATAATAGAGATAGGTACCAACAAATGTCACTGATTGCCTAACGAATAATTGATAATAACGCAAATAAGCCACTTGAACGTGCAAAAGCTCTCAGCACACATATTTTGTGTATTCTAGTAAACATAGAATAATCTACTTTG
Organism: Drusus annulatus; assembly: GCA_022651775.1. Lineage (NCBI taxonomy): Eukaryota > Metazoa > Arthropoda > Insecta > Trichoptera > Limnephilidae > Drusus > Drusus annulatus. The sequence goes on from JAGWCC010000169.1 coordinate 496,617, forward strand.
ACGTTGGCGGCGTTTGAGCATATGTAGTTACTGCTTTTGACACGTTATAGTAGGAAGGTCGGTGGGGCGCTCGCGGTGGTGTGATTAGTTAAATTTTCCGCCTATTTTTGAAAGTGTTTATTTTGTTTTTTGCAATAATTTCATAATATTTAATCCTCAGAGCAATAATATACAGGAGGGAGCGCTTCTGCAGTCAGTATCGATGATTTTTGCCGGACTCGGGCGTGGCTAGGACTAGGGTATTAATACATCCATTCGACATAATGTTTTTGTTTATTTGTAAAATCATTTTTTCACAGTATTGTTATTGAAAAAATATAGGATATAACCTAAAAAACTGTTGAGTTATGTCCTGTTCTGTCGCAAAACAAAACGTAGTGGGCGGAGTCGCCGGAGACGCGGGAGATGAAAAACATGCTCACATACCGAATGGTGGTGCTATATTATGTGAGAGCTTGTCTTGTTTCTTTCTCTCTCACGGTTTACGCGTTGAAAACCCTGAGAAAGTGGTTTATCGTAAATATGTATAGGTTGGGTAAAAATATGTAGATCTTTCTCTCTCCATATATATTCTTGCTTTGAGATTTAATGAAATATTATACATATTTTTATTGCGAGTCTAGCAGGGTAGGCAGTGCTAGTGTGCCTTTATGGAGTGCACGCCTCTGTAATATATTTAATAATAATATTACTAGCGGAAACTTCACTGATAATGCAACAAAGAAATCACGTAATATGTCAACAAGTTTATGGAACTGTATGTTTTCCCAAATATTTATTTTTTATACAAAGTAATATTGTGATAAAAAAAGATACTGATAAACAAACCAAACAGACGCAATGTTTGCTGTAAAACTGAATACAAAGGTTAATTTGCAGCTGTCAAAATTACCAACCTTGGAGTAACAATATATGGAGAGAGAGCTAATTCTTTTTACCCAACCTATACAGATTTGGGATTAATCACTTTCTCCGGGTTTAAACGTCTTACGCCATGAGAAAGAAAGAGACAACAATATTTCCCAAATTATCACACCGCTTTAAAGTATTGTTGGAATGTTCTTCATGTCCCAAGTCTCCGTTGACTCCGCCCACAAGTTTCGATACGCGAAATAAATGAACATCACTAACAGTTTATTAGGTTACATGCTATATTTTTGTTTATAACAATACTGTGAAAAAGTGGTTATACGAATAAACAAAAGCATTATGTCGACATGTGCTATGAATGAATGTATCAATACCCTACCCCTAGTCCTAGCCACGCCCAGGTCTAGTCGAGTCCGGCAAACCTCATAAAAACTGACTACAGCAGCGCTCTCTCTTGTGTGTTATTGCTCTGAGGTGCCAACATTGTTTGACATACTTGTTGACAAAATAGATACGAGGCTACCCGCTACTTTAGCTGTTAATTTGTCGTGGAATTTCGTCGTGGCATTATGATTAGCACTTTTGTTCACTTTCGTTATTATTCGTCAAAGCCGACCAATTCAAGGAGGCGTACGATCAAAACTCGGAACTCCTGGGAACCTAGCACAATGCATCGATATAGATTTTATTTTTATTTTCAAATGGTGAATACCACACAAGAGTCCCAACTGCTTCCAACCGTCTAGAGCAGAGGTTCCCAAACTTTTTTGTCCCGTAGACCACTTGCCGATTTTTTCTGTTTTGTATAGACCCCCTGCTTGAAATCGAACTCGCCATAAAATAGTACTAGTCGGTAGAGATTTCAAATCGAAAAGTACTAGCAAATCAACAAAATTTACCCTCAGAAAATAAGCACTCGTCTGTAGAGATTTGAAATCGAAAAGTACTAGCAAATCGACAAAAAGGTGAAACTGAGGAAAAGAACCAGTTCCTCGCCAAATCTGTGTAGTTCTTTGGTATTTGTAGTCTTTGAAGTCGAACTTCCATTGAAGTACTTAAAATAAAGTACTTCATTGAAGTACGACGTCAATTGTAATATATTAATTGCCGCAAAATGAAGCAGTTCGCACCAACGGAACTACCAACTTCAATTGAAGTATTTGTTCAAAGAGAATTGAATGAATGTGGAACTGCCGCAAAAGGAAGTAGTTCTTTGAGGTTTGCGGAAAGCCAACATTTTGGTGACAGCCCGCCTAAATGGAATCCACTCTCGTGGACCCCCGTTTACGTCTCATGCACCCCCAATTTTTTTTTTCATTGACGTGGACCCCTTGCAGGTCGGAATCGACCCCTGGGGGTCGATATAGACTACTTTGGGAATGACTGGTCTAGAGCCAGTGAAACAATGGCATCCCAAATTGGGGCATGTTGTGAGGTTGAAGCTTTAAGTTACAATATATGGAGAGAGAGCTAATTATTTTTACCCAATCTATACAGATTTGGGATGAATAACTTTCTCCGGGTTTTTACGTCGTACACCGTGAGAAAGAAAGAGACAGCAAATTTTCCCGAATTATCACACCGCTTTAAAGTACTGTTAGAATGTTCTTCGTGTCCCGCGTCTCCGTTGACTCCGTCCACACGTTATGATACGCGAAATAAATTGACATAACTCAACGGTTCATTAGGTTACATGTCAAATATATATATTTTTAACAATACTGTGAAAAAGTGATTATACGAATAAATAAAAGCATTATGTCGACATGTGCTATGAATGGATGTATAAATACCCTAGTCCTAGTCCTAGCCACGCCCAGGTCTAGCCGAATCCGGCAAACCTCGTATAAACTGACTGCAGCTCGCTCTACAGCGCTCTCTTTTGTACATTATTGCTTTGAGGGTTGAAGGTAGTGGGAAGGGGAAGGAGATGGGGAAGAGGAAGATTGGGAAGTACCTGCCTATTCATATCTGGTCACCAAGCACGGCTAAAATCATTTCAAGCAACGTTTCGATTCTGAATGGTGATCTCTCACCAGGGCGATAATCAGAGTATCTACCACTCTGGAACATGCCTCAAATATACTTTATATTATTTTGTGTGAATTTAATGTGTTATGGCACATATTAATCAAATACTATTTATTAGCGTACGCCGGGTTTGAACCCGCGACCTCTGGATACGCAGTCGAGCGTCTTATCACTCGACCACGCAGGCCGTCAAAGGCTGACAAATATCGGTAATTTGGAATCGTTCGCGAGCCCGAAACCACATTTCACATCGACTAAATAAAGCATGTTTAGTCGACGTGAGTTGTCGTTTGTTCGTTGGCGATCTGCAGTCGGGCTAGAGAACGATTCCAAATTACCGACATTGTCGATAAAAATTGTACAGACGTATCGTGCTACGGCCCCAGAGGGGTCGCGAAAAAGATTAATGCAATTATGTTGTTTGTCCCATCAAAGAATTTCGCATTTATCTGCTTTCAAGATATTTGATGAAAAAGGAGCAGAGAATTTATTCGAAGTAAGTACTTACTTATTAAAATAATATTACGTATATTTTCAAATTGCCACGTGACCTTCCGGAGTGCGTCATTGCCCCACGTGGAGACCTGAGGCCATAGATTTAGAATTACCTAGAGGAGCTCTCTTATGGATATCGAAAGACGATTTTTTTCACCTCATTATTTTTGAAAATCTTCAATCGTGTAGTGTATAAGTTGCCTAGGCCAGAATCATTTTTCCTTTGTAAAGATAGGTACCTACTTAATCGCTTGTCTGGATTTGAAAATTTTACTTTTTAATATGATAATTTTCATCCACACTTCCAAATTTGAAAAGCTCACACTCGTACGTATGTGCTCAAAAGGAAATGATTTATAGTTAATAATGATAAAAATTGAAGCAAGTAATGTGTCATTTCGTCTTAGTTTATAACAGTTAGATTTTTTTTTTAAAGTTTAATAATAATATTTGTATAGCGCCGTTTTTCTGAAAAATCACCTCCAGGGCGCTGTACAAATGGTAATTCACAGGCTTTATCGTATTAATAACTACACATAATCTACGGCAAATTTATATTAATTTATATTATGTACAGAGATAATATCGTCGCTGTAAAGGCAAAAGGGCTTAAGCGACACTTTGGTCAAAGATGAGTTAAATATGCAGTTTCGATCGGTTCTTTTTTCTGCATCGAATGCTCTGACTCTCGTTTGATTGTGAATACTTTTGTGACCCTTCAGCCATCTAAAATATATATATTATATTTATTTTAATTTTTTTTTAATAGTTTTTGTGTTAAATTTGCAGAACTCCATTTTAATTTTTATATAATTTAATTGAATTAAATTTAATATTATTATTATTATTGAGTTCTGCTATTTTCAGTTTATTTTTATTTTTAGTGACAGCTGTTTCGGCGTTTAAGGCCATTGTGGAATAAAGTTTGACAATGGCCTTAAACGCCGAAACAGCTGTCACTAAAAATATAAAAACTGAAAATAGCAGACCTCAATAATAATAATATTAAATTTAATTCAATTAAATTATATAAAAACATCTAAAATATATTTCCCATTTGGGAGAAGGTTTGACGCAAGCGAAATAAGTTTGGGACTTTTTTCACTTCAGGTAACTCAGTGAAATATTGAGTTAAATTTTTTTTTCAAAATCCACCCGGGTACTGAACGCTAATGAATTGAAATGATTTTTATAATACCAAATTTAAAACTTTATTCCACAATTTTTAAATTTTTTTTTAAATAATAGAATAAAGTTAAAAAATGATATTATTAAAATGGAGTTCCACCACGAATTAACAGTTTCCAAATTGGACTTATGAATTTTATTGCAAAACAAAAGGAACTTTAAAGTGCTCTGGTGTAAACTTTCCAAAATGGCGCTTTAGCCCGTTTGCCTTTCCGGCGACGCTATGACAATCTTGTATGTTTAATATCTATGTCCGCCGCGTGCTGTAGAGGGTGGATTATGTATGTGCACTCCCTCCCGACCACTCCCTCCACCTCCCGAGGGGATGTAAGCCTCCGCTGAGTAAACATCAGCTAAATGACGTTCAATTGGTGGGTTGTTATGCAACGATTCGATACAGGTAATACATTTGTCTTTCACATAAAACTGTTTAAAATAATGATTTGTGATTAAATAATACCAAATTTCAACTTTATTCCACTGTTTTTTTTTTCTAAGACCTGACCGGTTTTACCTTGTGACGGGCATCTTCAGACCGGTAAAATTTTAAGTAAATTTATGGTATTTAATTTTAATATAAATTTTTTTTAATATAAATACTTTTTTTAATTTTTTTTTATATGAATACCGCACAAGAGTCTCAACTGCTCCCAACCATCTAGAGCCAGTGAGACTATAGCATCCCCAGATTGGGTATGTTGTGAGGCTGAAGGTAGTGGGGAGGGGAAGGAGATTGGGAAGAGGAAGGTTGGGAAGTACCTGGCTATTCAGATCTGGTCACCAAACACGGCTTAAGCCATTTCAAGCAACCTTTCGATTCTGAATGGTGGTCTTTCACCAGGTCGATACTTACGTATCTACCACTCTGGAACGTGCCGCAAATATACTTGTTATTATTTTTATATGAATTAAATGTGTTATGACACATATTAATTCAATAAAAGTTATTGGCGCACGCCGGGCTTGAAACTGCGACCTTTGGATTCGTAGTCGAGCGTCTTACCACTCGACCACGGAGGCCGTCAAATTAAAAAAAAAATATATATATATATATAAATATATATATATATATATATATATATATATATATATATATATATATATATATATATATATATATATATATATATATATATTTTAAAAGAAAGACAAACATTCCCGGGTTACAAATAACCTGGTAACATTTGAAAAACTCTTCATGCCATCATATAAAGTGCAAGATAGCGCCCTTGAGGTGATTTTCCCACAAAAACGGCGCTATAAAAGTTATAAAAGTTATCCATTTATTATTGCTTGTGCAATGATGGAGGATTGGCTATCAGAGGAATTGAACCCACGACGCCCGGATAGGAATCCGACGCGTTTGTTCACTAAGCAACTATCCGGTCTATATATATATATATTTTTTTTTTTACACTATTTATGTCCTGAATGGACTCTTATTGGCTCCATATCAAATAAGTATAAATATATGTAATTCACATACGAAACATTAACCCCCTTACTTATAAACGAGGTTTAAATGTTACTCGTGGTGTAAGGTCAGAATAGCGAAAAACTTGTCTAAACCCACGGTTTAGTGTCGATTCACACCAACGTCCGGATCCGCTCAGTGACGATATTGTTCCGCAAGAGAGCTTATTGATATGGCATGAATATCAATCAAGGAGTATGTGCCAAGACAAAGTTGTGTGGCAGTATATCCTTCTGCCCACCCTTGTGATATTTAACTACTTAGTTAGTTAAATAATTATTTTGAAGTGTAAAAATACTTACATTTTGTTTATCACTAAATAATATTTTTAATAATTAATAATTAATAAAAATATTATTTTGTGATAAAAAAATGATTTTTAATAAAAAAAATCTGCGATTTAACTAAACCAACGCTGTACGAGTGCGTAATAAACTAATAGGTAAGACGGTAAAATAATAGTAGCGAACTTTCGTGTGAAGCGCTATTGCGTCGTTGGCACTTTTGACAATATCGCGTAATAGCGCTATGGTACTAAAAGAGTTTTTATTTGGGTACCAAATTTAAATGGTCAGTCAATAACCAGCCTTTCCCTTCCCCTTCTAGTTTTCATTCTCTACTTTCATCAGCTTAACGAAATTCCTAAATTAAGTATGCCATGGTTGCACTGGCTCCGGGATGTCATAGTACATGTGCAGTATCACATAAAAAAGTAGTCCTATACAAAGTTACCTTTTCATTTCTTTAAATATGTCAAACCACAAGGTTATTGCTTTCTACGACAATATAACATAAATATGTTCAAGGTGTCCAACATAGACTGGTGTATAGTCCGCATCTGGTTTTATTTTGTTCGTAATTAAAAAATATTATGTTACATATTTCTTGTAGGTCTCGGAGCAATAATGTACAAGCTAGAGCGCTGCTGTAGTCAGTTTTGATGAGTTTTGCCGGACTCGGCTAGACCTGGGCGTGGCTAGGACTAGGGCTAGGGTATTTATACATCCGTTCAGAGCACATGTCGACATAATGTTTTTGTTTATTCGTATAACCACTTTTTCACAGTATTGTTATAAACAAAAATATAGCATATAACCTAAAAAACCGTTGAGTTATGTCAATTTATGACGCCTACCAAAACGTGCGGGCGGAGTCAACGGAGACGCAGAAGAACATTCTAACAATACTTTGTTTGGTGTGATAATTTGGGAAATTTTGCTGTCTCTTTCTCTCTCATGGTTTACGACGTGAAAACCAGGAGACAGTGATTCATCCCAAATTTGTATAGGTTGTGTAAAAAGAATTAGCTCTTTCTCCATATATTGTTACTCCGACGTTTAGACGTAACAGGCCTTTTGCCCTTCAAAGCCTCAAACTATGGCTAGAAAAAACATTAGTATAGTAAACGAAGGCGGCATTTATTTATGCAATTAATAAATTATACTGTTACCTTATATAGTAATGCATTGTGGTTATTTATAGGTATGCTCGTAATCACAAAGCTTGCATGGCAACAACTTTCAAGGCTGTGCATCTACACGAGTGAGGATTTGTCAAATAATTTATTCACTTGTTATATAATGTTATTTACCTGTATTGAATTCCCTGATATTATTAAAATGTAAATAATGAAAATAAAATAATAACTTTGTATAAGACCACGGATTAAATTTTTTTTTTTTATGACCGACCGGTTTCGCTTAGCCTAAGCATCATCAGGGTACAAAATTAAACAACAAAATACATAGTGTGTATATATACTCTCAGAGCAATAATATACAAGAGAGAGAGCGCTGCTGTAGTCAGTGTTTATGAGGTTTGCCGGACTCGGTTGGAACTGGGCGTGGCTAGGACTAGGGCTAGGGCACTTATATATCCATTCATAGCACATGTCGACATAATGTTTTTGTTTATTCGTATAACCACTTTTTAACAATATTGTTATCAATAAAAATATGGCATATTACCTAAAAAACCGTTTAGTTGTGTCCAGTTTAGTCGCATATCAAATAATGTAGGCCGAGTCCCCGGAGACGCGGGAGACCAAGATCATCCTTACAGTACATAAAGCGGTGTGTTATTTTTGTTGTCTCTTTTCTTTCTCTCTCGTGGTGTACGACGTAAAAACTCGGAGAAAGTGATTTATCGCAAGTTTGTATAGGTTGGGTAAAAATAATTAGCTCTCTCTCCATACATTGTTACTCCAGGCTCAAATGGGAATTTGGTTTTAGGCCTCATTCAGATTGGAAGTGAAAAAAGTGAGCGGCGTTTTTTTCCCGTCCGAATGCGGCGGCGTTTGTTTTTTTACCGCAGCATTCTAGTCTCTCTAACGGTGAGCTCTGGCGCCGCGAAATTTGTATAGATTTTTCTGCTTGATTAGATCAAGGCGACCATACTTCAGAGCGGTAGATAATTTGATCATCACCCTGGTGAAAGATCACCATTCAGATTCGAAACGTCGCTTGAAATGGCTTTGGCTGTGTTTGGTGACCAAATCTGAAAAGTCGGGTACTTATCAACCTTCCTCTTCTCCACCAGCTTCAGCCTCACAACAAACACCGATCGAGGGATGCCATAGTCCCACTGGCTCCAGACGAGACTTTTGTACGGTATTCACAATTCAAAATTGAAAATTCTTAGTTCATTCTGTAATTTCTATCGTGAGCTATGGAGCTTTTGAATATTCGAATGAATAAAAAAAAATTATATTCATATTTCAGTTCCGCATTTTTGTTAGCTTCTCGTAAATTGTTTTTTTTTCATCTGTTGATGTACACTTGCACTGTACCTATATCTGAACCTTTTTTTTATGATTTTAAATAGTTTTAATTTGCATTTTACCTGTTACATATTATTTTACCGTTGTTATATTAGGTCGGGTAATTTAGTGTAAAGCGCACTTGAGGTGAACTATCACAAAATTGCGCTACATAAATTCACTGTAATCATTATTATTACTGTTCAGCAAGAACGTAAATTTAAAAAAAGTAGAGCGAAACCGGGTAGTCCCTGGTTTTCAATTAAAAACTGGTAGTGTATTTGTTAGGCTCAATAGATTTACTGAAAACAATAGGCGAACCTCTGAAACGTAAGCCCATAAGGTAATTAAACATATCGTTCAACTGCGTGATGTAAAAATCTCAAATCTACGGTTAGACTACGACGGAGATTAACCGTAGACGTCTACGAAAAATAATACGTCTGGCGTCTACGGATGTACTAACCGTAGCCCTCTACAACAAATTATGGCTTTACATCATAGGCATAAAATACAAATCTTACGAAAAATGTATCACTACTACAACCTTATTGTTTACTCTTTGTACTTTACCTCTATGTACTCTAAGATTTGAGCTTATATCATCGCAGGAAAGGCAAAAGCCCTTAACCCTTATGTGACTGAAGAAAATTACACCTTTTTAAAATTGATATGAAGATTTCTTTTACAGTATGTCATTTGCTGAAGTTTGCTGGACCACTTTTATGACGTAATATATTTCGACTCAGTTCAATACTTGGGGGTAAGTGAATACCAATTTCACCCAGCACTCTCTTTTCTTGGGGTTTTTAATTAAATAGGTGATTAAAAATAGTATTAAGAATACAGGTGATGTACTTTACAAACAAACAGTACATCATATTTATTTTAAAACAAGATAAAATTATTAATAAATACGGACCAGCTTCAAAAAAATCATATAAAACACATGAGGGTACCCGGGTACTTTGTCAGTCATCAGAAGTTGTAAATTATACTTATTCGTTTTCCGCTAACATACCACCCTCCACATATTCAACGAATATGTTTAATTGTTCATTTTCCTATTGTGGAGATGTCAGGAAGTTTCAGCCGGTTAGAATTACTGGAACATTAAAAAAATCCATGTTGAAAACCGAAGAGGGTACCCGGGTACCTTTTAGCCACATAAAAGTTAAGCGAAACATCGGTCAAAAATGCGTTAAATATACAGCTTTGATCAGTTCATTTTTCTGCATCGAATGCTCTGACTCTCGTTTGATTCTGAAGACTTTTGTGGCCCTTCAGCCATCTAAAATATATTTACCATTTGAGAGAAGGCTTGACTCAAGCGACACAAGCTTGGAACTTTTTCAAAGCTTTTTGGCCCTGAGTTACGTGAGTAAACTGTTTTTTTTAAATCCAACCAGGTACTCTGAAGACTTATGAATTTTATTGTAAAACAGAAAAATCTTTTAAGTGCTCTGGTGTAAACTTCACAAATTGGCGCTTCATCCCTTTTGCCTTTTAGATTACGATATTTAATCGACACGTGGAGCACCACGTATCGATTTGACACGTGTAGCACCACGTATCGGTTTGACACGAGTCCACGGTGTCTGGGCTGGTTCGGCCACGTAGTTACTTCGCGGCTGTATCGACCGGCCTACGTGGTCCGCTCAGAAGAAAATACGTAGTTTGAAGGTGGGAAGTGAAACACCTCGCGTTTCTATTGCATCGTACTCGGCACAGAATTTTCGCCGTAGCTATTATTTTTGATACTTGTTAGAAATGAATAAATGATTTCTTTTTGTATTTACTCTTTTTTATTTAATAAACCAACTAATTGACTAACCGTCATGCCGTTTCTCTGCAAGGGTAGGCACAGAGGACGGACCGCCATATAACCTTAGATGAATTAAATGATGTAGATACGTTAGTTAGACAACGCACGTGAATGTACTAAACCGAGTCCGAGAGACATACCTGAGATTTAAATACAATTATTGAATGGAGTATTGCTAATAAACTCAGTTTTAACTTCCAAAAATGTTCCTTTATGTGCTTCACGAGGTCACACAAGACCGTATATTTCAATTGCAAAATGAAAGATTCGTCTCTGAAGCATACGACTACTTGTAAGGACTTGGGGACAGTATTTGACGCTCGTTTAACGTTTCATAACCACATTGAAAAGATCTGCAAATCAGCTACAAAAATGTTGGGTTTTATCCTTCATAATTCAAAGGAGTTGACAAATCTTGCAGTGATAAGGCTGTTTTACTTCAGCTTAGTGCGTAGCATTCTCGAGAGTGGATCTCAGGTATGGGGGCCAGAGGACACCGCCTATGTACTAATGGTCGAGAATTCAAAAGATTTTTTTACGGTTCCTCTACATGAGAGAGTTTGGTTTTTACCCATGGCTGTTTCCAACAGCGTTTATCTCAGGAATGCTGGGTATCTGCAGCCTTAGTTCGAGGAGGGATATAGCATTACTGCTTTTTGCTCATAAAATCCTGAACGGTTTATTATTAATACCTGACAATCCTGGCGGAAATTGGATTTTATGTCCCTGATAATTTCACGCGTGGCCGCCAACACAGGCTTCTGTTTCTTCCCAGGTGCAGAACTAACTTACCAATGGTGATGCCCCTGGGAAGACTAACTAGGTTAATTAACTGCCTCGCAGGAAATTTGGATGTTTTTCACACGAACTACAACAAGTGCAAGAACTAGCTATTAAGTTCTAACCATATTATGTACTTCTTGAAAACTATTTTTTGTTTTGTTTTTAAACTTTTTTTTACCTTAATCTTAGTGTAATTATGATTACCATTTTTTGTGTTTTTTGCAATTTTTTGGTGTAAAACAGTTTTTGCAAATATAAAAAAATATAAAAAATAGTAATAATTTACTGCGTTCAATTCAGAGATGGCAGGCTCAAGCCCGGCGTGCGCATTACATTTAATTTAATTAATATGTTTTATAACAGATTTTATTAATATAAAATAATACACAGTATATTTGCGGCACCTTCTAGAGTGGTAGATACTCTAAGTACCGCCCTGGTGAAAGACCACCATTCAGAATGGAAACGTCACTTAAAATGGCTTTAGCCCTGTTTGGCGACCAGATCTGAATGTAGCCAGGTACTTCCCAATCTTACTCTTCTTCATCTATTTTCCCTCCCCACTACCTTCAACATCATAAAATACAACAATTTGAAGATGCCATAGTCTCACTGGCTTAAGACGGTTGGGAGCAGTTGGGACTCTTGTGCGGTTTACACCATAAAGAAATAAAAAAATCAAAAACACAAGACGCCGTACTATTTTTACTTTTCGTATGAACAGATAATCTTCACTTGTATCACTGTCAAATGTAACTTTATATGTGAAAGCCCACTTGGGAGTATACGTATAAGTTTGAACTACTCATTCTCGAAGTTGTTCAGTTTATTTGATTTGTGCATCCATCTCAGTTCTAAGTTAACCTTGATACAATAATTGGCAGTGCGACATCGGCCGTCTAGGTTATATGCACTTATCGCACCTTGACCCAGAGTTCTTACTGCAAGTACACAATATGCACTTCACCTGCATCCATACATTATCCCCCATCAGCAAGTCGCATGATGCATTTTATAGCAACAATTTTATTTTTTATAGTGAATATCGCGCAAGAGTCCAAAATGCTCCCAACCGTCTAGATGCAGCTGGACTATGGCGTTCCCTGTCGGGGTATGTTGCGAGGCTTAAGGTAGTGGGGAGGGGAAGAGGTAGGTTTGAGAATACCTAGCTATTCAGATCTGGTCGCCGAACACGTCTGAAGCTATTTCAAGCAACGTTTCGATACGTTGTGTATTATTTTATATTAGTTGAATGTGAAATAATACAAATTAATGAAATAAAATTTACTTCTATGAATAAAAAATAAACGAAGCAGTAGAAACTCTTAAGCAATGAGCTCTGGCATTACGAAATACGTACAGTTTTAGAGAAAATTTGGTAATTTCCATAATAAACAACTGTTCCGACTGCTCCCAACCGTCTAGAGCATCTCCGATTGGGGTATGTTGTGAGGCTGAAGGTGGTGGAGAGGGAGGGAGATGGGAAGGAGGAAAGTTGAGAAGTACCTGGCTATTCAGATCTGGTCGCCGAACACGGCTGAAGCCATTTCAATCAACGTTTCGATTGTGAATGGTGGTCTTTCACCAGCGAATAATGAATAAAGTTATTTGGGTCATTTTTAGCGTATTGTATCGTACAGCAATAACAATTTTTTTTTCATTATCTTTTATTTATCAACTATAATACTAGATAATAGAAAACAGAGATAATACATTATATTGTAAAGTGTATAAAAAAAAATATCTAAATTTTCATTATTAAGATGTACCCTCATAAATAAGCTGTGCTTGTGTATATGAGGGGGTGTTTTTATTTATTTAGTTTCTAATATACTATTGTAATGATTTAAAAAAATATTTGTTTTAAGTTTTCAGTGTTGTTTTTCAATTGTATTTTTAATTCTTCGAGATCATCATTAACCAATCTTATTTTTTCCGATAAACTATTAAAGAATTTTATTCCTAGATATATGTAACTTTGCTGACCTACTGTTTTTTTTTACATATCGGAATCGGTAAAGTGCATTTTTGTCTCTGATTTTTTGTATTTTTGAATTGTGCGGATTTATTTGAAATATGTATGTAAACTTCTCGTACGGACTTTCCCACTTCTTTACTCACTTCAGCCTCACAACATGCCCCAATCAGGGATGCCGTAATCCCACTGGCCCCGGACAGTTGGGACATGAGTTTTTTTACTGTTTCATCTGAAATTGCCATAAGTTGCTGTTGGATTTCAAAATGATAATTTGTTAGGTTCTCACCTTTTTGTTTTTCAACCAGTTCCTACCTATCCGGCCATTTTGCCATTCTATTTCTTATTCAACAACACTATGTTAAAAAAACAATCGACACTCAAACAAAACAGAAGAGTTTGGTGAAAAATGTTTTGCTTGTTGGTTTTCTCGCTTGTTCGTGGCTTTTGTTGTTGCTCTCAAAATAATTTAAAAATAAATGTGGTTTTTGTGAATTAAGAAAACTTAATTCCGTGTGGTGTATTCGTCAATAATATAATTGTATAAGATTTCAAGAACTCCAAATATGAACTTCATCGGTGAGTGAATTGGCTTACTTTATTTCCTTCAAACCTAACCTAACCACATCTATAATTAGACCCTTCCATCAATTAGTAGTAGTTTATCGTTCTTAAAGTCCACTATTTTCAAAATTCATCTAAAGCTGAAACACACGTTCGGTATTATATCGCAGCTTCGGATGCAGCAGTTGCATTCATCCAGCGCCAATTCAATTATTCTTTTTATTTTACCTGCGTTTGTTTGTAATCATAATTTATGTGATATTCAACGTAGACTAAACTGTTATGAAAAAAATGAATGTCACGTGGGTCGAACTACGTAAGACATAATGATCGGTTATTTCGCCAAGGTCAGCGAATGCAGAATTTACATTATGCCAATCGAGTGGAGTGCTCGAGTTTTGGGCGAAGTGAAGTCTACAGCGAAATACCAGCAAATTCTTCGTACGTAATGTTGTCATTGTGGTTACAAGGAAGTTGGAAGCCATCCTGGCACATATCCAAAACTCATTTTTCAAAAAAATCATATCCATAATCAAGATGTAACAAGCCCAATAGAACCAAGAAAACTTTTCAGACTCTCATTCCTTAAATTCATTAGAAGATTATCACCATTATTTGTTCTTCACTACGAAAAATTAAAAATACCTCCGATATACTTTATTTTAAATTTGCCCTCATGCCCTAAAAATGAAAAATAATAATAAAGAAATAAAAAAAAAGAAACAAAAATAAAAAATTTAATTTATTCTAAATTTTAAGTTATTATGATATGGTGATTGTGTCCTGCCAGAAGTGACCTGCCAGGTAAGTATGATGCTGTATATTTATATAAACTAAGAATTAATATTAAGTAGAAATTAAGATTTGTACTGGCGCCCTTGAGGTGATTTTTCACAAAAACGGCGCTATACAAATTATCCAAATATTATTATTATTATTATATCCCAGCACTGGCTGCCCACACAGGCGACCGAATTCTCCTAAAGAAATCGATTCAAGCAAACATCTAAGCCTAAGCTATACATGCACATTGCAAAAAGCTGTTTTTTTTTAATTTATGTACACCAAGTGTGACTATGTGGACTAGAGTTAATTTATTGTAAGAAAGGCGACTAATAAAATTTCATATAGAGGGCGCGGTCGTACAATAGCCCGTTTACACGCGATCGGACAGAGTTGGAATACCTCAGCGGGTACCAATTTAGTATCTACGCGAGGTTTTAGTAATATAATTTTGATGTCTGTTGTTTTTTTTATAGTGATGCCGCACTAGTGTCCCAACTGCTCCCAACCGTCTAGAGCCAGTTGGACCATGGAATCCCCGTTCGGGGTACGTTGTAAGGTTGAAGGTAGTGGGGCGGGGAGTGAGATTGGGAAGAGGAAGGTTGGAAAGTACCTAGCTATTCAGATCTGGTCACTAAACACGGCTGAAGCCATTTCAATTCCGAAAACAAACTTTCACCAGGGCGATACTTAGAGGGTCTACTTCCCTGGAACGTGCCGCAAATATATTATACCGTAATCAATATATTTATTTTTTAAATTTATTTTTTATTATTATTATTATTTTTTTTTTGGGTTTTGAAAATTTTTTAATTTTATTTAATAATTTAATAACAATATTTTTTATTTTTACGCGTGACAGCTGTTTCGCTTTCTGAGGGCATTATCAAACTGATAATAATTAGTAAATAATTACATCGCATTTTTAATGTTTTTAAAAAATTTATTTAAATAAAATTAAAATACCTAAAAATTAAAATGGAGTTCTACAAAATAAACTTTAAAACCATAAATATGTACTGTATATTATTTTATAGTAATTAAATGTGAAATAACACGTATTAATTTAATTCAATTTATTTAGCTCTGTTACCCTAACCTGTTAACTGAAAATTGTAGCGTTGATTCGGAAATTCCAGGCAAAAAATCTTTCACTGTTCGGTTCGCGAGCTTTTGCTGCTTCACGTTTTCTGCCTTACCCATGGTTGTAGCTAGATTTGAAAACGTAACAGCTATTGTTATTTCATGACAAGTTTAAAAGTTTCAGAATTTCGCTTCCTTGAAGTCTTTGGAATATTTTTTTGCGTATTGCATCGTACAGCTATGAATTATACGTATAAGAGTACTTCTGTTTCTTTTTTTTCTTTTATACACCTTTTTAAAATTTGTATGTTTTTGTAAAAAATATTAATCCTTTCTGTTCTATAATGTTGTCCTCCACGGAACCCCTTAAGAATAATATATAAAAACAAAAAGTCAAATTATAATCAATGGATTAATTGGTATTTTAGGTCTCCCGGGAACTGGATACTCGACAGATTCCTCCCTGAGAGTGACCTAGTTAGGTTTTTATCTCCCCTTTGGCGGCGACGTCAGGAAAAAAGCGACGCCGCTGTCGGGAGTCGGGAGATAGAGATATCGACTCCAGAACAATCGAATGACAGGTTGACATGATATGTCCTGAATGCTAGCGGGTCGTTTTTTTAAAGGCCTTGCCCTTCCTCCCCCCTGTACAGCTTCCTGAGAGATGAAATATTTTCTGAAACTTCCCTTAGGACCTTTGTAAGCTTGTTAGCAATGGCGTGCACATAGTTTTTTTTTAAACAAGGTAGGCAGTGGAAAAACCGCGGATAAATTGAAAAGAAATATGGGTACCAACAGATATCACTGATTATTATTACATTTGTTCTGTAAAAGCACTGCCTAGACACTAATAAAGATATTAACACAAACGAGCCACTCGAACGCTCACACAGCATACATGCATACTTATTTTGTGTAGTCTAGTGAACATTGAATAATGTACTCTGACGTTGGCGGCGTTTGGGCATATGTGGTTACTGCTTTTGACACGTTATAGTAGGACGGTCGGTGGGGCGCTCGCGGCGGGGTGGTGCGATTAGCTGAACTTACGTAACGTATTTTTGAAAGTGAAGATTTAAAATATATATATTTAATACGATATAATTCATATTTTATGCGAGTACGGCAAGGTAGGCAGTGATTTTGTGCCTGTATGGAGTGCACGCCCTCTGCTTCTTAGCGTAGGTAATACAATGTCCGATTAAGAATAATTACCCATGGTATTATATTTCCTCGACTACCCATTACATATATCCGTCCTTGATAGAGTAGTGAATGATGCAAGCCAATATAATATGGACTGCATAATATAATATGCGTTTGTTTTGTAACTTACATTCACATTCCTCAGTGCCTGTTGATAAGATAAGACTAATAAGAAAATAATTTTAAAAAACTTGCTCCATTAGGTCAAGATGTGTTCTACTTGCAATATTTTATTATAGAATCTCGAATATTTATAGATAATCGACTTAACTCTTTGAGGCACGGAATTTTAGAAAATAAAAAATAGTTGGTTTATTTTAATCAAAAAGTAAGTAAAATTTCAAAAGTAACACAAAAATAAATAATGAAGTAATTTAAGTTTTAAATTATAGGGTGGTAAAATTACTAACTTTGTTCAACCTTTGACGGCCTCCGTGGTTGAGTGGTAAGACGCTTGACTACGAATCCAAAGGTCGCGTGTTCAAATCCCGGCGTCTGCAAATAAATTTTACTCAATTAATATGTTACTAATAATTATTAATAATTAATATATATGGCACGTTCCAGAGTGGTAGATACTTTGAGTATTACGCTGGCGAAAGAACACCTTTCAGATTAGAAACGTTGCTTGAAATGGCTTTAGCCGTGTTTGGTGATCATATTTGGATAGCTAGATACTTCTAATCGTTCCTCTACCTCATCTCCTTCCTCTCCCTACTACCTTCAGCCTCACAACATACTCCAATCGAGGATTCCATAGTCTCTAGACGGTTGAGAGCAGTTGGGACAGTTGTGTGGTATTCACTATAAATAATCATAAATGTAAAAATCGAACGTACAATCTAAAGGGAGTGACTTAGCGTCCCCTTTGATATTGCGCATCAAAGCGTTTTTACGACATAATCTTTAGTTATTTGATTTGGTTATACTTAGAGAAAAGTATATTATTAAAAATATTTCAGTAATCCTTATCTAAGATATCGCACAAAACTCACGTTCGGGGTGACATTAGAACCCCCCTTCAGAACGGGAGTGTCTAACAGACACTACTTGTTCACACTTGTTCTGATACCGCTTAAGGTTTTGAGAGGTGGGATAAAAAAACCCACCATGCATATTTACGTATCGAAAAGACGGGACACAAAGAGTTAATGAATGTGTTTTTGTGATTTATATTTCTGACTTTTTGATTTCTAAAATCCGATTAGCAAACTGGAAATTTGTATAACCACTACCACACTAAAAAATGTTGTCTTATTTTTTTTTCCTTTTACAATAAGAACACGTTTTTGCAATCAGGTATTAAAAAAATGTGCATCTTACGCTTTATTTAATTAGTGATTTTACAAATGAAAGGATTCGCCTACAGCTAATATTACAGAGTATTAGTTGATTGGCCACCTATTATTTTACTCAAGGTTTTTTTAATAATTTCTGGTTTGTCTTTTCCGGGTCTTTTTGTTTGCGATATATACCTGCATGCTTCGCCCACAAGTGCGTTAAATTCTTTTTGGTAAATATATATTTGCCAAACAATGGTGAATGGCGAAGGCCGCAATTGAGGCGAATGGTGTTGAAGGAGCTGTCAAAAAAATGTATTCAAGGACGTAGCGAGTGACGGCTGGGAAGACTTACCAGACAATGTCTTGAAATAACAAGATATCATTCATTTTAGTTGGCCACGGTTATTGTATTGAACTGATCGCGTGTTTTTTATTATTACGACGGCCTCCATAGTCGAGTGGTAAGACGCTCGACTACGAATCCAAAGGTCGCGGGTTCAAACCCGGCGTGCGCCAATAACTTTAATTTTTTTTTTTTTTACGCCCGTTATAGGCTTTTATACAAATGTTAACATTTTTTTTTTTAAAACAATAACCTCATTAGTGCAAAAAAAAAAAAATTGTAAAATAAAAATTAAAAAGAGTAATGAATAGCAGATACAAAAATTGTAGATGAAATTAATTAATAATATTTAATAAATAACATATTCAAAAATATTGTAAAAGAAAAGAAAAAATAATATTAAATAACAGGTCCAACTATTAGTTTAGCTCTGCCAGATGACAACAACTGTACTAAATTAGACTTTTAGTTTGACATTGACGTGTTAAATATACCAGCGACATCAGAGTATGTGTTGTCATAACACATTTAATTCATATAAAATAATAAAAAAAGTATATTTGCGGCACGTCCCAATGTGGTAGATACTCTAAGTATCGCCCTGGTGAAAGACCACCATTCAGAATCGAAACGTTGCTTGAAATGGCTTAAGCCTTGTTTGGTGACCATATATGAATAGCCAGACACTTCCCAACCTTTCTCTTCCCCTTTCCCCTCCCCACTACCTTCAGCCTCACAACATACCCCAATTGGGGATGCCACAGTCCCACTGGCTCTAGACGGTTGGGAGCAGTCGAAAATCTTGTGCGGTATTCACTGTAAAAAAAGATAATCCGTAAGTGGTGATTAGCAATCGACAGCCTCGTTCTCTCCCTTAAAGGAAGATGCAGATATAAAGCTATGTACAGTGGTGGTTGGCAATTTTTTTCCAGCTGAACTACAAAAATGCGTTTCCGCCCATCAGCCGTCAGCCGCGTTCTTTCGTTTGTCAGACTCTACAATGTTTGATCCCGCAAAGGAAGATGCAGATATAAACCTATGTACAGTGGTGATTGGAATTTTTTTCCGGCTGACCTACAAAAATGCGTTTCCGCGCATCGGCCGTCAGCCGCGTTCTTTCGTTTGTCAGACTCTACAATGTTTGATCCCGCAAAGGAAGATGCAGATATAAACATATGTACAGTGGTGATTGGCAATTTTTTCCGGCTGACCTACAAAAATGCGTTGCCGCGCATCGGCCGTCAGCCGCGTTCTTTCGTTTGTCAGACTCTACAATGTTTAATCCCGCAAAGGAAGATGCAGATATAAAGCTATGTACAGTGGTGATGGGCAATTTATTTCCGGCTGACCTACAAAAATGCGTTTCCGCGCATCAGCCGTCAGCCGCGTTCTTTCGTTTGTCAGACTCTACAATATTAAATCCTGTAAAGGAGGATGCAGATTTAAAGCTTTACTGGTGTAAATAATCTCACTTTATACTATGTATTTTTTCATGTCATGCATCAACGAACACGAATGACATTTTATTTTTATTTGAAACGCTGGCCCAATATTTTAACAGTTATGTAAATTCAGTATCATTAGGCAACCGCCCGCACTAAGGAGCTTGTGAAAATTGATTCTCAGACGATGGGGCAAGTTGTGCTAATTATAATATTACGATCTTTGGTGCGTGTCCTGTATTATAAATGATAACGATGCAATCATTAATGATTATCTATGTATTAATGGCCGATTCATCCGTCAAAACGCCAACATTAACGCTTTATTATTATTATTTAATGTGAAGTTTATGGGCTAGATCGAATAATACGAGTCCTATTTGCAAGATAAGCGTTTTATTAAACTAGTGGCCGATTGGTACCAAGACAGTTATTCATCACCCGCGGCCCATTTCACACGGCCCACTTGACAAAATAAATAAAAAAAATCAAAATATTTGCGGCTATACAGATTTGGTTTTCTGTGGGTGGTAGATACTCTAAGCATCGCCCTGGTAAAAGACCACCATTACAAAATCTAAACATTGCTTGAAATGGCTTAAGTCGTCTTTGGTGACAAAATCTATTTGTAATAATTAATACCGCACAAGAATCCCGTTTGCTTCCAACCGTCTAGTGAGACTATGGCATCCCCAATTGGGGTATGTTGTGAGGCTGAAGGCAATGGAGAGGAGAAGAGGAAGGTTGGAAAGTACCTGGCTATTCAGATCTGGTCACCAAACACGGCTAAAGCCATTTCAAGGGACGTTTCGATTCAGAATGGTGGTCTTTCACCAGGGCGATATTTAGAGTATGTAACACTCTGTGACGTGCCGCAAATAAACTATATATTATTTTATATGAATTAAATGTGTTATGACACATACTACTTAAATGAAATTTATTTTCGCACGCCGGGTCTGAACCCGCAACATCTTGATTCGTAGTCGAAAGTGTCTTACCATTCGACTTAGACGTATGCCGTCAAATATCCGGTTACTTCTAAACCGTCTTCTTGCCCGTCTCCCTCCACTCCCTCTCTACTACCTTCAGCCTCACAACATACCCCGATTGGCGATGCCATAGTCCCACTGGCTCCAGACGGTTAGGAGCAGTTCGGACTAAAAAAATAATCTATGAGAGTAAAATTGTAAAGATTTTTTGTTAATTCATTCCCCGTGTCTGTTATTTTCCTGCTGACCTCGCCTTCTATTAAAATGCGTTTCTGCGCATCAGCCATCAGCCGCGTTCTTTCGTTTGTCAGCCTCTACCCGACTATTCATAATCCCACAAACTTCTTACACAGTGGGGCAGCAGATCGGAAAAACCCATCGTTATATAAACGACAATGTTTCGTCGATGGGAAAATCGAAAACCGGGAGAAATGAAATAACAGGAAATTGAATAAAAATATTGTAACTTCCTTACATTTGGGACATTTGAGTTTGTGTGTTCAAATCCCAATTAGGGCAAATAAGAGTGTTGTATTTTTGCACGTCGTTATAGATTCGAAGATTCTGTCTTGATACTTAAAGTGTCTACCACTCCGGAACGTGCCGAAAATCTACCATATATTATGTTTATACCATATCAAGTTCCAGAGTGGTAGATACTCTTTTCTCATGGTGTACGACGTAAAAACCCGGAAAAGTGATTTATGTCAAATTTGTATAGGTTGGGTAAAAAAAATTAGCTCTCTCTCCATATATTGTTA
Organism: Drusus annulatus; assembly: GCA_022651775.1. Classification (NCBI taxonomy): domain Eukaryota; kingdom Metazoa; phylum Arthropoda; class Insecta; order Trichoptera; family Limnephilidae; genus Drusus; species Drusus annulatus. The sequence goes on from JAGWCC010000169.1 coordinate 518,473, forward strand.
CTTCACTTGTATGTGTTTATCAAGGTTCACAATTATTATTATTTATATACCTCGTCTCTTAGTAGAGTAAAAAATTAGCTCATTGTTACTTCAAGGTTCTACACCTTTATACAAACTTATACTCGTATGTGTTTATCATTTTAACGTTAGTATTGTAAACTGTATTTAAATAAAGATTATTATCACAATTATTATTATTTATATACCTCGTCTCTTAGTAGAGTAAAAAAGTAGTTCTCGATGGCAAAGCCGTAAATAACTTTATTTTTATACGCTTACATTTTCCTTTTTTCTCAATACCTGTCCATGTACAGGTGCTTGCGAACAACTTCTATAAATGCAGCCAGTTCCACTGGTTCATTAATGCACCGGCACTTGAACTCGGCGCTCTCATTGCAGCGGGCAGTGGGCAGTAGGTTCCGTTGGTTGGTGCACTCTGAGACTGCATTCACGACCTCCATTGCACCGGCAGGCATGCATCAGGCTGGGTCGTTAGAGCCTTTTTTCAATTCAAATTGAAAAAAAGCATAATAATAATAGCAGTGAACTTATCTAGCGCAGTTTTGTGATATTTCACCTCAAGTGCGCTTTATACTGAATTAATTATGCCAATAAGACTAACTAACAAGAAGAAAATAATTAAATTGTAAATTAAAAGTAAATTTGTTTTGACACCACTTTATTATATACATCTACCAACCGGTTTCATACTTATTTGTTTAACCCTGAAGAAGTTTCAGGTAGAGCCGAAACCGGTTGGTATATGTATATAATAAAGTGGTGTCAAAACAAAGTTATTTTTATTTAAAATTTAATTATGTCTTACAAAGTGAGTGCTTCATGTCAAATTTTAAGAAAATAATATATAAAATGAAAACATATTAAAACTATCTCAAATCATGATCGTTATCATTAAATCATGAGAGAAAAGGTTCAGATATGGGCACAACAGTGCATGTGTACATCAACAGATTAAACAAAAACAATTTATCAGAAGCTAAGGGTATAAAAATCCAGATGAAACGTATGAATTCATATTAACATATTTGTTAAATCAAAGAAAAGGAAATAAGATTGAGGACAGTTTTTTTTGTTAGTTTTTTACGTGAATACCGAACAAGAGTCTCCATCTGCTCCCAACCGTCTAGAGCCGTTAAGACTATGGAATCCCCAATAAGGGGTATGCTGTTAGTCTAAAGGTAGTGGAGAGGGTAAGGATACGAGGAAGGGGAAGGTTGGTTGGGAAGTACTTGGCTATTCAGATCTCATATCACCATATGGTCACCAAACACGGCGGCTATAGCCATTTCAAGCAACGTTGAATGGTGGTCTTTCAGCAGGGCGATAGTTAGAGTATCTACCACTCTGGAACGTGCCTCAAACAAACTTAACATTATTTTTTTATGAACTAAAATTTGCTATGACATATATTCATTAATTAAAATTTATTTACGCACGCCGGGTTTGAACCCGCGAGCTCTGAATTCGTAGTCGAGCAACTTACCTTTCGACTGTGCAGGCCGTCTGCCAGCTAAGTCCTCCATCATTGAACAAGCAACAACATCTTCCGCTTACTATGATAGCAGTTGGAGTTTTTTCAAATGTTGTCATGTTATTCGTAACTCGGGAATGTTTGTCTTTATTTAAAAAAAAGAGACGAGGTAAAGAGATAATAATAATAATAATATTTTTTTATTAAATTTCTTATACATGACAAACTTTTTGAATTTAATGCATATAAGAAATAAATTAATTTTTTTACAAAATAAATACAAATTATAGTACCATATAGATACACAAGAAAAATAAATTTTCAAAAAAATAAAATTTCAGGCAGTGGTGATGATCAGGTCAATGAGGAGAAACTCTTTCAAGAATCAATAGGATTTCACTTCTGAATCTCTCCTCACTGACATGAAATAAGTCGATATCGGAAGAGATTTTGTTCAGGAGCAAAATACTTCTCCCCACCGGCAGAACCATTGGCAGCATACACTGTCGGCCCAGCCTATCAACCTAGTGTGCTAGTTGCTTCAGGTTGCATTCGAGTGTCCGCTGCACTTGGTAATGCGTTCGTATGTCGCTTCGGGGTCTTGACCGCGATGGCTGCATATCGGTTCGCTTGTTGCTACCATGCTGGAGTTATATTATCATAGGAATTTTAGTTTATTTATTTATTTTTATAGTAACGGACCATTGTCCGATTACAAAAAAATACACAACACAAAACGAGAAAGAGAGAGCAACAGAGATTGTACCCGACGTAATCAGGCACACAAATAAACTGTATAGGGTGGCGGTCCCAATCTGTGAGATGCTCCAAGCGGTCGGTCTCGTTGTAAGGGAGCCAACGGGGTCAACTTGTAGGGCCTCGGCTTTCAAGTGAAGATGCTGCGGGTCTGGTCCAAGAGAGATGTAGTCAGGCGGTTCAGGGGCGCAGGCGATGGTCAAAGAAAAGTCAGGAGTCAAGTTGAAGGCGATGTCAGGGCGAAGAGAAGTCAAGGTGATGCTGGCGGAGGATGCTGGTAATCTGCCTTTTCTCCCGTTTTTGTGCAATATATAATCGCCACGGGAGCGCACAGCCGGGGCGGGAAAGCGTTGTGTGAGAGAATTTAGTTTCCTCTTTCTCTCTCTCCCCGGCTGGCTGGCAATTTTGTGGGATAGATTTTAATAACCTATCCCCTTCTCCTTTCCACCAGATTTCACCTCAACTTTATTTCGCCCTTCTATCATTTTTATTAGTTTTATAAAAGAGGCACAAAGATTCAATTTACAAATAATGCCCATTTTTTTTGGGCTAAACTCTTAATAACTAACTTATACTAACATTAACATAGATGATTTTGCAACAGTTGTGTAGCTGGGAGCCGAGTTATCACCCCGGTATATTTTATTTGGCCGGGTGATTAACCTGGCCCCCGTGAAAGGGTTAGACAGATTAATTTTCTCCCGGACCCGCTCACGCAAGATTCATTAGGCCAGCCGGGATTGGTCCGCGCTACGCGCTCGTCATCCCGTTCATTATTTCCCTAGTCTGGCCGACCCAGCCCGAAGGGCTGATTGCTTTGCGTCATTCGGGTTTTATCAAACCGGGAGAAATATACATTTAAAATGATTGATGAACATAATATAAATTAACCTAAATGCTACACATTATCGTGGACCACGTACGTCCGACACAGAGATAGAACAGCACATACATTTGAATGAAGCAATTACAAAAATAGTACAAAATATACATTTGATAGAGTATTCAAGTCAAAGCCCGAATAAGGTTTTGGTAGAGTCAATGATGTTAGACACAATAAATTGTTATTTCTAATTTTGTAACTGTTAATTCATGGTGGAATTCCATTTTAATGATTTAATAAAACAAATTTATAACTTTATTCCCCTTTTTTACTTTACGACAGGACCGGTTTCAGCCTATAACGGCCATCTTCGGACTAGTACAGGTTGTTCTTGTTCTATGGCTTAAATACTATTTTTGGGATGTCAGGGGTAGGAAACCATGATTTTACTATAGTCATATTTATCAGTACCACTGCATGATTTTACTAGTTACAAGTTACTTTTAGTTTGCTATTTTATATATCTATCTGGTATGAATTTTTATTTAAGATGGGTTACAGTTGTATTTCTCTAAGTATGATTTTACGATGTATTTATATAATGCAAGGTTGGTGAATACTGATTTTTAATGAGTTTATTTTAGGTTTTCCCATCTTAATTGTAATGTCTAGATTTTCCATAAAATTTCCTAATTATTGGACCTAACAATAAATTGTATTCTACGAAAATAATTATCGTAAAGAATGACAAAAATCATTTAGGCTGGTACCAAAAATTTCAAGAGCATGGCTTGAGTTGACAAGTCCCGACATTCTGGACAGTGGAGATTGATACCCATAATTAGTAGAGCGATGATTGAGCCACAGCAAATTCATTTCAATTTATAAATTGTATTGCGGAGCATTGACATATTCGTGTTACATTCTGGACAGTGGAGAATGATATCCACAAAGACGCCCAACTACGAATCCAGAGGTCGCGGTTTCTAATCTCGGCGTGCGCAAATTTATATAATCAATATGTGTTATTTTACATTTAATTACTATAAAAATCATAAACGGCACGTCCAGAGTGGTAGTTCCTCTAATTATCGCCATGGTGAAAGACCACCATTCAGAATCAGAAACGTTGCTTGTAATGGCTTCAGCCGTGTTGGTGACCAGATCTGAATAACTAGGTACTTTAAAACCGTCCTCTTCCCAATCCCTTCCTCTGACCACTATCTTATGCCTAACAACATACCCCGATTGGGAATGCCAAAATCCCACTGGCTCTAGACGGTCGGGAGGGGTTGGGCAGTTGTTTATTATGGCAATTAACGAATTTCCTATAAAGCTCTACATATTTTGTAATGTCAGAGCTCATCGCTTGAGAGTTTCTACTACCTCATTAATTTTCATTCATACACACATATTATCTGCTTTAATAGGTAAGACCTTGTAAATCCCGGCGTGTGCTAGTGAATTGTATTTAATTAATTTGTCTTCCTTCAAATTCGATTAATTTAAAATAATACACAGCTTATTTACGGCACTTTCCAGAATGGTAGATATTCTCAGTGTCCTGGTGAAAGACCACCATTCAGAATCGAAACGTTGCTTGAAATGGCTTTAGCCGTGTTTAGTGACCAGATCTGAAGAGCCAGTTACTTTTCAAACGTCTTGTTTCCCATCTCCTTCTCTTCATCATTCCATTCAGTCTAGCATTTTTAAATGGTTGGTAATTTAAATGTCACTGATTTTTTTCATTCTAGAGCTCTTCTAGGGAATTCTACTGATACTATTGTCGCTAGAAAAGCAAAAGGGCCGAAGCGCTATTTCGGAAAGTTAAGTTTAAGTACATTAGAGCATTTTTTTCTACAATAGAAATTCATAAGTCTTCATTATCTGCTTGGTTTTTGGAAAAAAATGTCAACTCAGCTCCTTTAAAAGCAATATCATTACTCACCTTAAAAATCATGTTTAATTTATTCTAGATTAATTAATAGATTCTATATCTTCATATTTGTCATTTATTTATATTATTTTTATTATGTACTCGTATGTAGTATATTTTCGATATTAACATGTAACTATGTAGCTAAAATAACACTTTTGCAAATTGCCATCCCAACACAGGCTTATATGCCTAGTGGGATGGGAAGTTATACCAACCAACAAAAAAAAGTATCGTCAAGTAAAATAAAAAAATAAAACAAATAATACGAAGCTCTCACTGAGTTGCCTAAATCAACAAAAGTTTTTTAAAAAGTCCCAAACTTGTGTCGCTCGAGTCAAGCCTTCTCCCGAATGTTAAATAAATTTTAAATGGCTGAAGCGTCACAAAAGTCTTCAGAATCAAACGAGAGTCAGAACATTCGACGCAGAAAAAGTAACTACACAAAACTGCATATTTAACTCATTTTTGACCAAAGTGTCGCTTAAGCCTTTTTGCCTTTCCAGTGAAGATATGTAGATAACATTCATAAGGATATTTCACGGTTGGTTTTTCGAAGATACAAAGCTGTTTGTATTATTATTTACATTTGTTATCACACGATGATCACGCGAGTACATTGAGGAGCTGTGTACCTCTATCGAGATGTACTTGTTTTATATATCCTATTACATTGCAAAGGCAAGAGTAAAATTACCTTCTAAATGCTAGTTGTAATGTTGAATACGTAATATCTGCGGCTGGCGGCTGCACGCCGTTTGCGGGCTGCTGGTTAGCGGCTAAGCCAAGGTCGCTGGCGCCTGATTAACCTTTCATCAAATACGCTCTCTGTCCTCTTTCATTGATTCGGGAAGAATATTTTTGTTTGTTTATTAATGTATTTATATAGTCCAATTACAAAAAAAATACAAAACAATAATTGAGAAAAAAAGAGCAACAGAGAAAGAACAGCGCATAATGATATTTAAATGAAGCAATGACATTAAAGAACAAAAAAATACATTAGAAAGAACATTCAAGTCAAAGCCTGAACAAGGTTTTGGTAGAGTCGTAAAGAATAACAAATATCATTTAGACTGGTTCCAAAAATTTCAAGATCATGGCTTGAGTTAACAAGCCTCGACATTCTGGACAGTGGAGAATGATACCCATAGTTAGTAGTGATTAGTGATGATTATTATGCTCGAGAAACAACGAATTAGTGTTCCTCAATCATCACTCTACTAATTATGGGTTTAATTAATCATTCACCACTGTCCACAATATCGAAACTTGTCAACTCAAGTCATGGTATTGAAATTTTTGGTACCAGTCTAAATAATTTTTGTCATTCTTTACGACTCTACCAAAACCTTGTTCAGGCTTTGACTTGAATGTCCTTCTAATGTATGTCCTATTTTTGTCATTGCTTCGTTAAAATAATATGAATTTTCCGTTCTTTCCCTGTTGCCCTTTTTTCCCATTTCGTGTTGTGTGTTTTTTTTTTTGTAATTGGACAATGATCCGTTAGTATATAAATAAATAATTTCCTACAATAGATTGCATTCTGTTAAAATATCTAAATTGACCAAATAAATCATCATACGATCTTCATCAATGTCTTGTTGAGTTCCAGTTCTCAATGAATAGTGTCAATTCTTCAACACGCCATTCCTCGCACACATATCCTATCTAAATTTCCCACTGCTCTATCTCTTGTTCTATTCTAATCCTTCATATCTCTTGTTGCAGACCCTGATCAACATGTCCTACTGCTGCCTGTTCCTGCTGGGGCGCTCCGTGCAGCGCGTCGTCTTCGGCGAACTCCGCGTCTCGGAGAGACAGCACGTCAAGGACAAGTTCTGGAACTTTGTGTTCTACAAGTTCATCTTCGTGTTTGGTGTGATCAACGTGCAGTACATGGATGAGGTGGTACTGTGGGTGGCCTGGTTCACGGCGCTCGGTTTCCTGCACCTCCTGACGCAGGTGTGCAAGGATCGATTCGAATATGTGAGTATTTTTTTGGATTACTTTGCATATAATTGATTTTATTTTTCCCTATTTTTATGTATAGCTTTTGATTGGCTGCAAAATTTTGAAACCGAATAGCTGGTCTGTACACCGTGTTTCAGGCTCATACCTCGAAACTTTAAGGGCTGATTATTCACGGCGTTTGGTTCAACACTCGGTTGTAACTTGTTAAGAGTAGGCGGATAACTGATTTACTATGTGGAAATCGTTCTCCTTCTACTTTGACCTAGAAATAGTACACGTATATCTAATGTAGTTTTAATCGGACATTTCATTTGAAGTCAGACATGTACCTGTTTAAGTAGAAATAAATATTTAAAACTTTGTTTAACCTTTCAGTAAAAAGTGATTAAATAATATTTCGATTTGAAGAAGTAGATTTTCATTCAAAATACATTTTAATCGGCGAGCTAAAAAAGCGTGTCGGCAACACGGTATCCTTTTAGTCTACAAGTTACACGATTGGAAGTGGGCGTGCTGGGGTATTTTAGCAACAATTATTATCCCCGTTAAATTCGAGTTCAAGTAATATTGAATGAGTCAGTTACTTTAAATGTTTCATACTTAATGATAAATAAGAAATCAACAAAACCTTGTGGGTTTCTGACGTGTGAAACACTTATTGTTGTAAATATATTTTTTTGTTTTTTTTTAAAGAAAGAAAAAAATTTCCGGGTCATAAACAACCTGATAATATTTGAAAAACTCCTATTGCCAGAGTAATAAGCAAGAAATGTAGCTTGTGTAATAATGGAGGATTTGGCGCGCGCCCCACCGACCGTCCTACTATAACGTGTCAAAAGCGGTAATTACATATGGCCAAGACGCCGCCAACGTTTGATTATTCTATGTTCACTAGACTACATAACATATGTATGCATGTATGCTGTGAGGTGTGTGCGCGTTCAAGTGGCTCGTTTGTTTTAGTATCTTTGTTAGTGTCCAAGTCAGTGCTTTTACAGAACAAATCTAATAACAATCAATTAATCCGCTGTTTTCCCTACTGCCTACCCTGATCAAAAACTCTGTGCACGCCACTGTTGACAGGTCGCTCTCAGCTTAGAGTACATATAGTGATACCTATCCAAGGCAGTGTAGTCAGTTTTTGATGATTTTTGCCGGACTCGGCAGACCTGTACGTGGCTAGGACTAGGGTATTTATACATCCATTCATAGCACATGTCGACATAATTTTGTTGTTTATTCGTGTAACCACTTATTCACAGTATTGTTATCAACAGAAATATAGCATATAACCTAAAAACCGTTTAGTTGTGTCGAGTTTAGTCGCATATGAAAACATGTGGGCGGAGTCCCCGGAGACGCGGGAGACTAAGATCATCCTTACAGTACATAAAAGCGGTGTGTTATTTTTGTTATCCCTTTCTCTCTCATGGTGTACAACGTAAAAACCCGGAGAAAGTGATTTATCACCTAAGTTTGTATAGGTTGGGTATAAAGAATTAGCTCTCTCTCTATACATTGTTACTCTAAGGTTCCAATGAATATTTCCGATTTCAGATACCCAACCTAACGGCATTATGCATATTATGAGTGGAACGTTATGACATTAATAATAATAATAAATGGATAACTTTTATAGCGCCGTTTTTGTGGGAAAATCACCTCAAGGGCGCTTTACAAATTAATTTATCTAACCTGTAATTTATCACTTAAGCTTACAACTAATAACTTACAGTTAAGATTTATTACTAATGGCTTACAACTAATATTTTCAACTAGTGACTTACAATAAGGACTTATAGCTTGTAACTTACTACTGAGTATAACTTATAACTAGTGACTTACAAATAAGATATCATTATTATTACTTCATTACCTCTTCATTATTGCTCCACATTTGCATTACTGTTCAACGATTCTTTTCTTGTGTAACGACATATAATAGAAAAAGTTTCAAATTCTTCAAAAAAAGAGCAACGATAATTATACTTAGGTGAAACACATATTCAAAAGTAGTAAAAATGTCAGACGAACATTAAAAAACATTAATATTTACACCAGAGGTTCCCAAACTTTTTTGTCCCGTAGACCACTTGTCGATTTTTTCTGTTTTGTATAGACCCCCTGCTTTCCTAGTATTGATTTTTTTTAGCGTTGGGAAAAACTTCAAAGTTTTGTGAACGCTTCAGGAACTGCTATTTCTTTGAAATGAACCCTTCGCGGTGAACACTTCAATGTAGTCGACCTCGTCAAAAAATAGTACTAGTCGGCAGAGATCCCAAATCGAAAAGTGCTAGCAAATCAACAAAAATTCCTCTCTGAAAAAAAGCACTAGTCGGTAGAGATTTAAAATCGAAAAGTACTAGCAAATCGACAAAAAATCCTCCCCAAAAGTGCTAGCAAATCAACAAAATTTACCCTCCGAAAAAAAGCACTAGTCGGTAGAGATTTGAAATCGAAAAGTACTAGCAAATCGGCAAAATATCTTCCTCAAAAATTACCTACATAGGTACTATCTGTGAGGTGGATTATTACATTTGTGGAAAGTACATTTTGGTATCGGCCTGCCTAAATGGAATCCACTCCCGTGGACCCCCATTTACGTCTCATGCACCCCCAATTTGTTTTTTCGTTGGGGGGTCGATATAGACCACTTTGGGAATGACTGATTTACACATACAATAAAAGTAAAAATAAAACTTATAACCAACTTATTTACATGTATATTGTTTATTTGATGGGCGGATCTCGTTACCTAACGATTCTGCAGCACGATTAAGTTTTATTTTTATTGATCAGGATGTACGAGTGTACTAATTACTCTAAGTTTTTCCTTGATATGTTTCTATTATTTTTTTTGCCGATTTATTATTCATTACAATATTAATAAAATAACAAAACCAAAATGACATTATTTATTCACGTTTTTATCACACGTTTATTTTCTTCTTTACGATAAGTTTTATTTTATTTTTATATTTTATTGTCTTCTTTTTCACATGTTTATTACCTTGTTTACCAAATGATTATCTCTTTTGTATGGATTATATAATTGCACACGATGATTTCCAATAGTAAAGCGGATGAACGAAGCGAAAAGTAAAAAGCGAAGCTTGCAGTCCACAGTGGAGTGCTTATACCAACTCCGTATGGCAGTGGGACATGGAAATGGCAGAGGAAGGATGAAAGAAGACTGAGTGCTGTAGAAACGAGATTCATGAGGCCTATGTGCGGTATAACCATGTACGACTGTCTTAAAAATATGGATACCTATCCGGGAAGAACGCAAGGCTGATGTAAGAGTTATGAATAGGATTAAGAAATGGACGCTTAGATGGTTTGGACTAAAAAAAAAGTGAGATGAATATATGTCGCGAAAGTGAATGGTAGAAGAAGTCAGGGACGCCCGAGGAAGACATGACACGATCAAGTGCATCAAATACTTGAGTCGGGTGATGTCAAGAGTCGGAATAACATTAGAGTATGTGTGAGACGATGTATGAATGTGAATGAAGCAAGGATTGTGTGGTGAAAAAATGTGCTTTAGAGATAAACAACTCTGAAATTTTTTTATTGAAATAGAATCTTCGAGCATATCTCTGCCGTAATACATTACCTCATCTTTTTTTTCTTTTGTAAAAATGCAGCTACATATATTGAATGATTTTAATAATACCAAATTTTCTACTTCTAATTTTGAAACTGTTAATTCGTGGTTGAAATCCATTTTAATGATTTTAATAATATCATTTTTTAAACTTTATTCCACATTTTTTATTATCATTTAACGCCTGACCGGTTTCACCTAATGACGGGCATCTTCAGACTTGCAGCTATATTTAATACGAATTTGTTATACTGTATATTTTTACTGTTTTTTTTTTAATGTTACGAACTATATATTATCATTATTGCTTCTAAATTTCCTTATCTTATATTGCATTTTGAGTAGTCAAAAATATATACTATTTTAGTCTTGATGCACACGTCAAAAGTGAGTAAATCGCGAAGTAGCGTAATCGGGATAAAATTTCAACTTTTTTAAACGTGAGCGAAAATTACCAGAATTGTTTTTTACAGACATTATAGCACCCCACGCGGCGATCTAACAAATCGTGTGTAGATGACGGCTTAGCGTATTAATACCATCAGATATACTTGTGCACACGTCAAAAGTGAATGTGTAAAATTTAATATTTTGCGTTAAAAATGGAATAAAGTGCTCCAACGCACTTAATATTGGTCTGAATATTGGATTAAAAGGATTGACTTAGAGCGCAAAAACCCACGTCGTCTGTGGAATTCGGTCAAGACGGTCGTTTCTGATGTTCGTGCCGAAAATACAATCGACATAGCTCCGGAAACCTTTTCGAAGTTCTTTCTCGAAAAAATTGAGTCGATACGCGCCCTGACAATCTCCGCCCCACCTCCATCTTTCACTAACAGCAATAGCGAAACCTTTTCCGAATTCAAATCTACATCCCTCGAAGAAGTGAAGAGGCTAATACTCAACTCACCAAACAAACAGTCTATTCTTGATCCTATTCCAACGTGGCTTCTGAAGAAGTGTTGCAACGAAATAGCTCCTTTTCTAGTTTATCTTTTTAATAAGTCACTTAGCACAGGTGATTTTCCCAAATCACTAAAATCAGCTGTCGTAACTCCATTAATAAAAAAACCGCAATTGGACGCTGAAGACTTATCAAATTACCGACCCGTTTCAAATCTTCCATTTATATCCAAGATTCTAGAAAAAATTACTGCTTCACAGATAACCTATCATATAAATTCAAATAAATTGTTAACTAAATATCAATCTGCTTACAGAAGGTTCCACTCGACGGAAACTGGGTTACTACGTGTTTTGTCAGACATCACTCTTGCCATCGAGTCAGGAAAGTTAGCACTTCTCTCGGTCTTAGACATGAGCGCAGCTTTCGACACGATCGACCACGGTTTTTCTAATTACACGACTAGAAGAAACTTTTTTTGGTTTAAACTGTGGCGTTAAGAATTGGCTGATATCGTACTTAAGTAACCGTTTACAAGCCGTGAAGGTGGGAATAAACCAATCAAATTTTACAACGCTTTCATCTGGAGTACCCCAGGGGTCCGTTCTGGGCCCACTGCTCTTCATCCTCTTCATAAATGATGTCGCTCAAATAATCAAATCATTCGGCCTTATATCACATTGCTACGCCGACGACCAGCAAGTTTACTTTTACTGCTCACCGACAGAAATAGACAGTCTGAAAATCCGCATGACTGAGTGCCTAGAAGCGATCACTCTCTGGATGACCTCAAATAGACTGAAATTGAACCCTTCAAAGACAGAGTTTCTCTGGACCGCCACAAGCAGACGTCAGCATAACATCAATAACTCCCCAATAGCTGTCTCAGGAAGTGACATTATTCCAAAGACATCCATCAAACTTCTGGGCGTCAATTTGGATGCTGATTTCTCCCTTAAATCCCAAATTAACAAGACTGTGAGCACAGGGTTCTTTCAACTAAGACAAAATAAAATCAGTGCGAAGAAACCTGCCAACAGAGGCAACCAAATTACTTGTAAACTCGTACGTCGTTTCGCGTTTAGATTACTGCAACGGAATATACGCTAGTCTTCCTAAATATCAAATTAACAAACTACAACTAGTCTTCAACGCCGCGGCAAGACTTATCACCGGCGTATCAAAATATTCCCATATCTCAGAGCACCTCAAAATCTTCACTGGCTTAAATGTCCCGAAAGAATCCAGTTTAAGCTTTGCTGGATGGTTTTCAAATCAATTAACGGAATGGCTCCGGCTTATTTATCGGAATTGTGTATTCCTGAAGATTCCAATTCGCGACAGTCAACTCTTAGATCAGCAATGTCATCGGCTATCGGAAGGTTGAAGAACCAAAGCGCACACCAGACACTAAGTTTGGAGAGCGCGCCTTCGAGTGTCAGGTCCTAAAACCTGGAATGGACTACCACATGATCTGAGAGTAATAAAAAGACTCGGCAGAGTTCAGAGCCAAACTCAAAAACTCATTTTTTCAGAAAATCATATCCATAATCAAGATGTAACAAGCCCAATAGAACCAAGAAAACTTTTCAGACTCTCATTCCTTAAATTCATTAGAAGATTATCACCATTATCTGTTCTTCACTACGAAAAGTTAAAATACCTCCGATATACTTTATCTTAAATTTGCCTTCATGCCCTAAAAATGAAAAAAATAAAAAAATAAAATAAAAAATAAATAAATAAATAAATAAACAAAATAAAATAAAATAAAAAAAATAAAAATTTAAGTAATTCTAAATTTTAGGTTATTATAATATGGTGATTGTGTCCTGCCAGAAGTGACCTACCAGGTAAGTATGTTGCTGTATATTTATATAAACTAAGAATTAATATTAAGTAGAAATTAAGATTTGTACAGCGCCCTTGAGGTGATTTTTCACAAAAACGGCGCTATACAAATTATCCAAATATTATTATTATTATTAAAATGTTGACTGTGTCATTCGGCGAGTCTACTTTGTATCAAAAAAGTGTTTTTAAGTAGTACAAGCGCTTTACAGAAGGCCGAGAAGATGTTAATGACGATGAGCGTCCTGGAGTTGTGGAAAAACAAATCATGGATTTTATTCTTTGATTCATTTTTTTCGAAAGTAAAAAAATCGAAGAACACACAAAAACGTGACTAACCTTTTCAGTTGTCAAAAACAAACCAATTATCCAAAATGGCTGATAATGCTGACATATGATAAACATTTGTGATAACAAAAAAAAAAAATTACCTTTTCTTTTGAACAGGCCATGTGTAAATACCCAAGCCCTAGCTCTAACCACGCCCCAGTCAGGAAAAAATCATCAATCCTGAGTACACTAGCGCTCCCTCCTGGTATATTATTGCTCTGAGTGTTTCACCTTCTTCCAGGCAATCAGTTCACCTCTTCCTCTGTCTACCTCTGGGACACTTATTTGGTCATAGATGTTGGTGTCATCATCTGACACTCTTTTCGCTTGGCCAGCCCAGTATTTGGGACTTTTGCGATAAATTATCTTTTTTTATTATTTTCATGTACGCCTTGGTACAGCCTTAGACGAATTAAAGAATGTAGAAAGTTACTGAGACAACGCGCGTGAATGCTCTAAACCGAGTCCGCGAGACATACCTGAGATTTACTGCGTTTAGTATCACACAAACATTCGTACGACAGACAAGCTGTCATAAGCGCGTCACAGTGGGCTCGCTTTCTGACAAAAAATGTCTTGAGAGGTGTAAAAATCATTCGGGAGCAAAAATCATATCTCATGGAGTTTCTTTCCATTCATAATTACCCACAAATCACTTGTTATTTTAATAAATACAATATTCCACGGCTAGTGGCGCGATACCCGATTAAAACAGTAGTGTGGGACGTTCATATAGCTATCTCATATTCTTTGGATGGCTATCCTTTTCATAAGCGGGTGAAACGGAAAACAAGACGGTGCTAAATTTTTCGTAAGATTTGTATGAATATGACGTGTCTTGTATTTTATGTCTATGGGTACAGCTACCTTCGTTAAATGCACCATAAGCCCGGCTACTAAACGGTCAATACGCCACTCTTAGAAATTGTGCGATAAACTGGATTATTTTATGCCCTCTTTTTTGCATTACAAGGAAAATACAAAATATCTTGTATTACTTTCAATAAAAATTTCTATAGAATGTCACTAGAAACTAATGAATGTTTTGTTAAATTCCCTCAGTACGAATGCCCTTCACCAGAGTTTAATCTCATCAAACCATACTTTCGAAAAAACTACAGGAATTAGTCTTTTACATAAAAACGGGATAGGCATTAGATTAGACAATTTAGAAGCACTCGAAATTAGGAAATCTTTAAAATCAAATTTATCACTTAACCTACTTAATAATCAAAAAAATGTATCCTTTAGCCCTATTTTAAATATGTTTCCTGTAAATCAACCTTTATCCCATCAATTGTCAACTTCACCCTCATTTGATGCTACGAATCACTCTGTTTTATTCCATAACTCACCCATTTAATTATTATTATGTATCCAAATACCTTCTTTTCCAGTAACAATGTAAAATGTCGTTTCATATATAAATTCAATATAGGATCTTTGTCTGCCCCTAACATTACATCATTATCTTTCTATTATGTACACTTGTTTATTTACCAATTCTTCGTAATATATATTAAGCACTTTCAACTGTTCCCTCCCTCTAATACATGCTTTCTCTCTTCCTTCTTTGTATTATATACTGTCTCACTCTATCATTAACTGTTGTACCTATATATACCTGTTAACTCTGTATTTTTCTTTAGTTATTATATGTGCCCTGACGAAGCTTGATCCAAGCGAAACCGGTTGGCCTTCATCATAATAAATTCTGTGGTTTTAAAACAAAGTATTCTTTTATTTAATAATAAGAGTTTAATCCTGTTCATCATGTAAATATAACTTGTAGGTTTATGTTGTGAACATAAATGCGCAATATTATTTGCCACAATAACTTGTAAAGAAATGTGGCCTCGCTTGTGTAGGGACAAAAGGTAAAAAATACACACTGTTGGTTGTTGGTTCCCACCTTTGCATTGTTCGAGATGACAATGTCGTATTTTCGTAAAAAATAATTAGTGTAAACGCGTAAACAAACCGACAGTGCCAATAAGAGAATTTTTTGAGTATTTATTTTTAGCTTGTGTGTGTTTTAAATAGCAATTCAAAAAATAGCACACCTTATTAATACGATTTTAAAAGCTATTCTTAATTTTGCCCGAACTTGACTGAACATTGAAGGCGACCGTATTAACACCAGGTTTACGGGCATTTTGTACATACTTATTTCTACGGGCACTCGCCAAATTGACGGATACACACAAATACTGTTTAAATAAATGTTTTATTTAACTGAAATTAAGACTCCACGTCTCCACACACCGACTACAACTCTATAACTGAAGATAGATTTATTTACTTACACCAATGCAGCCGTATGGTCAACTTCGCCAGACTTCCACCCTCGAAGAGATTTTTTAATTGCCCCATAAATCATAATGCGCCGAATGTGTTAAGCAACGAACGCGTATTTGTCATTTGGGCTTGAAACAAAATATCCTTCACACCGATGACGTTCTTTCTTCATTGCTTCACACAAATTGTCACACTATGATTATTTTGTTTTAGAAGTAATAATTTCACAAATTCAAAAGGGTTATTTCAATTTGACGGGTGTCCGCAGAGTCAGGTATATATTGACTAGATTTTCAAAAATAAGAAGTTTTCGAAAAATGAAAATACAGTCAAATATATTTACACTGTTCAATTATAAAAAGTCGTAAAAAAATTCTTTCTGTTTAGTAAAATTTGCAAACAAATCGGAAATCCGTCAATTTGACGGGTACCGTTAACGTAGTGTTTAAAAATTAAAAGTTGGCTGGCTATTTAAATCTAGTCAGTAACCTTTTCTTGTGTAGAGCCAGGGGAACTATATAGCCACCCGGTTGGGTTAGGATATTTATAAATTAACGTACTAAAGTCCAATTACAAAAAAGACATATAAAACACGAAATGGAAAAAAACAGCAACTGAGAAGGAATAGCACATACTCGTACATAATAATAAATGAAGCGATGACAAAAATAGGACAAAATAAACATAAGAGAGAACATTCAAGCCATGGTCTAGTCAAATTTTTGGTAGAGTCGTAAAGAATGACAACAATCATTAAGACTGCTGCCAAAATTTTCAAGACCATGGCTTGAATTAACAAGTCTTGACATTTTGGACATTGGAGAATTTTACCCATAATTAGTATTGTGATGATTGAGGAGCAGCAATTCATTCTTTCTGACCCTACGGCAAGGAATGTTGAACTGGATAAGTTGCAACAGAGAAGGTGAGTCAATAAAACAATTGATAATTTTCTAAATGAAAATTAAATCAAAGTCTTTCCTGCGCTTTTCTAATGAAGAAATTTTTTAATAATTGTTCAATTTCATCATATGAATAATCGCCTCTTTCTCGCTCTAATCTCCATGCAATACGTTATGAGGAGTGTTGAGGAAGGGGTAGACTTGAGAGTGGGTTGATCATATGGATCCCACACGAGGTGAAGTGCTGCCTCATGTTGGAGAGGGTTCAGACAAAAAAACTTGAGATTTCTCTTCTTGAGGGAGGATGGTTACTACCCGTGGCTCTACCCTACCATCTTTTTCTTTGGAATGCTCGGAACATACCTTCTAAGGGTCAGAAGGGATGTGTACATTCTTCAGATTGATTCGTAGATGGATCAAAAACTCATCTATCATGGAGAGCATTCATTTCTATGTTTTTAGTGGCTATCTTCGTCATCAACAACATAGATTGTTCTATCTCCCGGCTTGTAGGACTAACTTGCCAATGGTCATGCCGGTGGGGAGGGCAATCTTGTTGTTGAAACGAATCGCTTCAGATGTCGATATGTTTTGCACAAATTAACCTTCGTTCAAACGATAAGCGTTGCTGCGATTTGTGTAATCGTACATTTGTTTTTCATAAACCATTTTTATGAAATATAATGTTTATATTGTGTGTGTGTTTTTTTTTTACTACTTAACCGATTACAGTAGAACTCTCAGCGGCATGAGCATAATATATTATCAAAGTTGCACAGACTAGGTAATAATTATGGTTCAATAGATGCGTCTAGACTGTGTCCAAATTAAAAATTAGCTTATTTAAATGTTTTTAATAGATTTATAAAGTTATTTCATGTGCACCTTTTTATCGTCATATTTATTATGTTACAATCAAATTACTACCCATAGCGTTGTAACTACCTACATACATAGATAGTACCTACTTATTTTATACTCATGTTTTTTTGCTATATATTGTACACTTAAATTACTCTTTTGTACAACCTACTTTGATAAAGTAACTACCATACATGTAAAACCTATGCTGTAACTTAATGCTTATATTGTACCCACTTATTTCTTAAACTATTGTTTAATAGCTTTATTGTTATCTACTGTATATTTTCTATATTCCTTTGTACAAAATGTATCTACATACAAAAGATTCCAAGGCGTAAATAATAAAAATATATAAAAAAAGAAAATAAACACGCACATACACACGTACATAGGTACATACATACATACGTGCATACGTACGTATATACATACACACATACGTACGAACAGATATATGTATATATATATATCTGTTCGTACGTATGTGTGTATGTATATACGTACGTATGCATGTATGCACGTATGTATGTATGCATATATGTACATATATCTGTTCGTACGTATGTGTGTATATATATATATATATATATATATATATATATATATATATATATATATATATATATATATACATACATACGTACATATATAAGTACATATATACATACATACGTACATACATAAATATGAATAGAACATAAACGTTCACCCCTCTCTCTTGCTAATATCACCTTGCTTCTGTTGTTGCAGCTGTCCCTGTCGGCCAGCTCGGGCGGGTGGGCGGGGGCGCGTCTCGCCGCCCTCCTGGGGACCATCCTCGCCCTGGACGGGCTGCTGATGATACTCTGCCTGGCCGTGGCCCTCCTGGGCGGGGGCCTCAACACCTTCGCCTTCATGGCGGCTGAGGTGAGTTCTCACCACTTACTTACTATTCTACATTACTATTGTATGTCGTCGCCTTCCAGGATAACGCGCAATAGAATATTGCCGACGCGAATTTTTTTCTGGGCCGGTTTGTCCAAACGAACTGCTATTCAGTTATTGGATTTAAAAAAAATATATTTGCGTGAACTCCACACAGGAGGATCTATGTCACCTTTGAGGGTGCTGTGTTGAGGGTCTATTTGAGTAAAGGAAAGAATGAACCTGTATTTTAAAAAAATATAGTAAATACCGCACAAGAGTTCCGACTGCTCCCAACCGTCTAGAGCCAGTGAGACTATGGTGTCTCCAATTGGGGTATGTTGTGAAGCTAGAGGAAGGTTGGGAAGTATATGGCTATTCAGATCTGGTCACCAAATACGGCTGAAGCCATTCCAAGTAACGTTTCGATTCTGAATGGTGGTCTTTTACCAGGGCGATACTTAGAATATCTACCACTCTGGAACGTGCCGCAAATACTCTATATATTATATTTTCTTTGTTAAATGGGTTATGACACATATTCATTAAATAAAAGTTATTTGCACACACTGGGTTTGAACTCCCGACCTTTGCATTCGTAGTCGAGCCTCTTACCACTCGACCACGGAGGTCGTCAAAACTCTGTAAGTCCTTTACTCTAAATAAGCTTAGAATTCGCTGGTTTACCTTACCTAACTATGTGTATGTTTTTTTTGTAATTCCGCGCTCCAGAGTGGTAGATACTCTTAATATCGCCCTGGTGAAAGACCACCATTCAGCATTGAAACGTTGTTTGAAATGGCTTTAGCCGTGTTTTTTTACCAGATCTGAATCGCCAGGTACTTTTCAACCTTCCCCTTCACCGACTACTTCCCTTTCCCACTACCTTCAGCCTCTCAACATACCCCAATTGATGCCATGGTCCCGCCGGTTTCAGACGGCTCCAGATGGCTGGGACCAGTTGAGATTCTCGGAAAAATATCTGCTCGTATTTGCGGCGTCTATTGTGAAAAACAAATCTTCTTTTTTTTTGACCCTGGCGCACGTATTAAATGCAGCTTGTGTGTCAAGGAAGTCGATCGAGGAAATCGGTGTTAATATTATTATCTTTTTTACCAATGTCAACAATAATTTTGAGCGTATTTTAAAATAATGTCAGATAATTCAGATAAATTAATTAATGATCGTTTTCTTAACCTTGTCGGTAGATTAGTTCTCACGACGTGCGGCGAATTAGATGGGTGCCTGGGGAGACTTTTGTACCGAAAAAGTGGGTCAGATTTCAATAGACTTAAAACAGCAGAATCGTCTAGAACACAATTACTTAATTTGGGTAAAAACTGGGGACCTAATAGAACTATCAAGGAAAATACATTTTTTTTTACTTTCTAGTACTAGCAATACTACAAATGATTTATCTGTAAATTCTACATTGGCAGTTAGGAACATGTCTAAGGTTTCCAATGATAACCTGACAATATTTGAAAAGCTCCTACTACCATCATTATAAGCGGAAAGTGTTGCTTGTACAATGACGGAGGACTTTTTTTTTTTTTACATGAATACCGCACAAGAGTCTCAACTGCTCCCAACCGTCTAGAGCCAGTGAGACTATGGCATCCCCAAATTGGGTATGTTGTGAGGCTGAAGGTAGTGGGGAGGGGAAGGAGATCGAGAAGATGAAGGTTGGGAAGTACCTGGCTATTCAGATCTGGTAACCAAACACGGCTTAAGCCATTTCAAGCAACGTTTCGATTCTGAATGGTGGTCTTTCACCAGGGCGATACTTAGAGTATCTACCACTCTGAACTTAGCTTGCAGATAGATGAATTGAACCCACAACGCCCTCGTGGGAATCCGACGCATATTTCCCACGCGTTGTTGGTGAGTTAACCAATGAAATCGACCGTTTTGATAGGTTTTTTTAGTTTTTTCTCTTTTACAGTTTTTAACAAAAACGTGTTCTTTCTGGGGTACACCGTTCTAATGCCACATTATACATGTTTTTTTCTATTACTTAAACATCAATTTAGTTGTTGGATCCGAAGCAGCTATAAAACACCGAATGTGTTTCCAGCTTCAGATGAATTTGGAAAATAGTGAACGAATTATGAAATGAAGGAAAAATTGGAAACCATTCACTCACCGATAAAGTTTAAGTTCTTCACTATTATTGTACAAATTTACTAACAAAACAATTCACGAAAACACCGCAATTAATTTAGTTTTCCAATTCACGAAACACCACATTTATTTTATATTTTTCAAATAACAAACCAAAGAACTAGCGAAACCCACGAGCAACCATGTTTTTTTTTTTACACAGAAACTCTTCTGTTTCGAATAGTCGCCGTTTTATTCAAAACGGCGATATTGTGAAAATGGTTACGTAGGTAGGGATTTGGATAATAAACATGAAGGTAATAACCCAACAAATTACCACTTCGAAATCAAAACACAAGTAAAATAAACACGTTTTAAATTGTATAATATATTAACATCAGCGGCACTTTTTGGCCGTTTTTGCAAGCTTTTGCATGTAGGAGCTCATGCCAAGAGACGATTACCAAACTTGTGAATTCATTTCAATTATATTACACATCTAAAATAGCTAAAGCAAAGTTTTCAATTTTTCTACCGAATAAAGTGCATTTGAAAATAATTTAACATTTAAAAAGCCTTCGTTGTTCAGGCGATGCAGTCTTTTGAAATCTATAGCGATGCAGGTCATGCCCCAAACTATTCTGCAGCTGTAATGTTTGATCTGGAAAGTTGTGCACTGAATAATTCAGAGACGTCGCCAGCGGTTAGTCTATTAGTGCCTCCGGTGTCATTTGTAATGAGGTGCCTCGCTGGGGACACCTTACTTTTAGTTTTGGATTCAAATCAGACTCCAGCCAGCCTCGACTCCTTTGTCCTTCCCCTCCCTATTATCTTTCCGACATAGTGTTTCAAATTTTAATTTACAATTTGACCACTGTGTCATATTGTATTTAGGCCACATACATATTTGGATATTGAGGAATGCCCTATGCCACCCAGTGGCGTGTACAGAGTTTTTGATCATGGTAAGCAGTTAGTAGGAACACAGCAGATCAATTGATAATTGAGAAAGGTACCAATAAATTTGCTTTAAAGATTGCTATTGGATTTGTTCTGTATAGAAGTCTTAGACACTAACAAAGATACCAACACAAAAGAGCCACTTGAACATACATATTTTGTGTAGTCTAGTGAACATAGAACAATCTACTCTGACGTCGGCGGCATTTGAGCATATGTAGTTACTGCTTTTGACACGTTATAGCAGGAAGGTCGGTGAGGGGCTCGCGGCGGTGCGATTAGTTTAATTTTGCGCGTAGTTTTCATATGATTTAATCCAATATCATACATATTTTTATGAGAGTACAACAGGGTAGGCAGTGCTTATGTGCCACCCTAATATAAATACATTTCCCTATCGATTCACATGTTTCAATTTGGCTAAACACCTTTTAATGAACATTTAAAATTTTATTTATTTTTATATTAATAAATTCCGTTATCGACAGCCCTGCTTTACTGCAAATAATCGTATGTGAAATACCACACATTAATTAAATACAATTTATTTGCGCACGCCGGGTTTTGCGTCTGCAACCTCTGGATTCATAATCGAAAGTCTTTACCACTCGACCACGGAGGCTGTCAAAAGTTGTTTGACCAGGCATGTCCTTGTGAGGAAACGTGATAATCAATAGATTGGCCTTAATTAGGTTTACAGTATAAAAACTTAAGGAAGTTACTTTATCATCAAATTGGCCAGCATCGTCGAATGAATATTTAATCGGCCATCGTGTGACTATTAATAGCATGCAAAATATTATTGTGCGAGAGAATGTCACCTCCCGCTGTCGCAGTGGTTCGCATCCTTATCATGGACCAGCATTTTTTCGTGATAAGACTATCTATATAAACACTGCTTGGTCGATGAATATATATGTATTGCTTAGCGTTGTGACCGCTTTGAAAGAACTACTTCTTTTGGGCGCAGTTCCTACTTCATTTATTGTTTATTGAACAAATACTTCAATTGAATTTGGTAGTTCATTTTAGCGTTCATTCATTTCATTAATTTCATTCAATTCAATTCATTGAACAAATACTGCAACGGAAGCTAGATTACAAAGAACTACTTCAATTTGCAGCAGTTCAGTTGTGAAGTTGAACTTCAAAGCCCATAAAGAAGTACTTCGATCTAAAGGAACGTGATTTTTTGGGAGTTCTTTTTGTTCTAAAATTTCTACCAACTACTACTACTTTTTTTATTTTGGCGAGGAACCGGTTGCAGTTCTTTTCAATTTGAAAATCGACTAGTACTTTTGTTTTGGCGAGGAACCAGTTCTTTTCACTTTCAAATCCCTACCGACTAGGACGTGTTTTTTTGGCGAGGAACCAGTTCCAAAAGGAACTGAACAAATAACCGGATAAATTTAAATCTCCTTTTTGCGAGTTCGACTTCAGTTGAAATGTTCACTGCGAAGGGTTCATTTTAAAGAACTAGCAATTCGTGAAGCACTTATCGGGCACATACGAGATATTTTTTGAAAATCGGGAATAAATTTAAATTTTACCCGTGTAATGATTACACAGCACCGGAACGCGAAGAATGATTTAGCACAACAAGGGGAAGGTTAAGGTAACAATCGCCTGACAAAATTGCTTGTCTACGACTCCTACGTCATATTCTTTTCTTCAATTCATAATTTTATCGACTTTATTTCTTCTAGATATTTTTTTTATTTTGGCTTCATTAAAGATGGCGAAATGAAGCTTTACCAACTGCTTGAAGATCATGCACATTTTTATAGTTTAAATATATTTTGAAATCGGTTTTAATCACGAGATCCTAATAGGATTATAAGATATTATATTAAACAGATCGAAGGTGAAAATGGCATTGCCGTGTCGACTTATCACTAACGAAAAAACAGATCAAGGTGACACAGCATCCGAAATCGGGGGGCTTGCGCGAGATTCACATTTTAATCAATTCTGATGAATCTGTAATAAAAGAATCAAATATTTTTTTAAAAGATGCACTCGGGATATAAGTAATTTATATTTTAGATTGATAAAAACTGACCTTTACCATTCGCATACTTACCGTAAAATGATTTACTAAATTTAAAAATCGTTTTTCAGTAATAACATGATTTTATTTGTCTGCGTTATGAATTAGTCACTTCCCAAGATATTCCTCGGAAAACATTTTATATTATAGTCACATTTTCGTCAGAATCAATTAAAATAAGCACCTCGGATAGAACGGTCCGCGTGGTAAGACGCTCGACTACGAATTCAGAGATCGCGGGTTCAAACACCGACGTGCGCACAAAAATTCTATTTAATCAGTATGTGTCATAACCTCAGAGCAATAATATACAAGAGAGAGCGCTGTAGAGAGAGCTGTAGTGTGTTTATTCGTATAACCACTTTTTCACAGTATTGTTAAAAAATATATATAACATGGAACCTAATAAACCGTTGAGTTATGTCAATTTATTTCGCGTATCATAACGTGTGGGCGGAGTCGACGGAGAAGCGGGACACGAAGAACATTCTAACAATACTTTGAAGCGGTGTAATAATTCGGGAAAATTGGTTGTCTCTTTCTTTCTCATGGTGTACAACGTAAAAACCGGAAGAAAGTGATTTATCCCAAATCTGTATAGGTTGGGTAAAAATAATTCACATTTAATTCATCTAAAATAAAATATATTTTATTTTCGATACGTTCCAGAGTGCTAGAGTGGTAGGTACTTTGAGTATCGCCCTGGTGAAAGACCACCATTTTCAGAATTAAAATGGCTTTAGCCGTGTTTTTTGACTAGATCTTAATAGTCATGTACTTGCTAACCTTCCTATTTCCCATCTCCTTCCTCTCCCCACTACCTTCAACCTCACAACATATCCCAATTGGGGATGCCATAGTTACACAGGCTCTACATGAGTTACGTCTCTGGTGCGGTATTCACTGTATTTAAAAAAACATATATAAAAAAATAAACACCCTTCTAGTCCTGCTACAGCAAACTCGACCCTAAGCCCCTCCTATACGCCCAGCAAATATTTGTTTTTGCAGTACACACTTTTTGCCTTAGGCCGTTTTTGACTCATTCGCCGCTCGAGAGTCGGCGGATAGAGACGTCGTATTCGTGTCTATCGCGAGCGTGAATTCTCGATTTATTTCGACGAATATCTGTCAATATAGGGTTATTATATTTTCCCCTATTTAATAGAACATGAACAAATAATGCAAAGGATTTTGTTTTATCGTTAGGTCTCTACCCATTTTGTTTTAGGAACACCCCTCGCTGATTTATTTACAGGGTGGTGTTTCCTCTTAATACAATAGTTTTAATGCTCATCATCACATCATAACCATTTATCGTCGCTGGAAAGGCAAAAAGGCTGAAGCGCCATTTGCCAAGTTCACACCGGAGCGATTTAAAGTTTTTTTGTTTTGTTTTACAATTATATTCATAAGTCTTCAGCGCCTGGTTGGATTTAAAAAATATTTTTTTTGATGGCTGAAGGGCCACAAAAGTCTTTGGAATCAAACGAGAGTCAGAGCATTCGATGCAGACAAAATAACTTATCAAAACTGCATTTTTAACTCATTTTCGACCAAAGTGTCGCTTAAGCTCCTTTGACTTTCCAGCGACGATATGTTATTTTTATTATTTTTGTCAACCTTTTAAATTAACGACTGTTTAACGAGCCGAATGTTAACATTAACACTTTAGCACATCCCAAATGTTTAGGACGTCGTTTTCTTAATAGTCTATCAACTTGAAGTAACAAAATATGGAGAGAGAGCTAATTTTTTTTACCCAACCTATACAGATTTGGGATTAATTACTTTCTCCGGGTTTTTACGTCGTACACCATGAGAAAGAAAGAGACAACAAAATCTCCCAAATTATCACACCGCTTTAAAGTATTGTTGGAATGTTCTTCGTGTCCCGCGTCTTCGTTGACTCCGCCCACACGTTATGATACCCGAAATACATTTACATAGCTCAACGGTTTATTAGGTTACATGTTATATATATTTTTTAACAATACTGTGTAAAAGTGGTTATACGAATAAACAGAAACATTATGTCGACATGTGCTATGAATAGATGTATAAATACCCTAGCCCTAATCCTAGCCACGTCCAGTTCTAGCAGAGTCCGGAAAACTTTGTAAAAACTGACTACAGCTCTCTCTACAGCGCTCTCTCTTGTATATTATAGCTCTGAGTCTATTGGGTATTATTACTATTTTTAATTATAGGATAATGACAATGACACATCTAATAATTTTTAGCACGCCCCAGAGCAGAATAAATAATATGTACTGACCTTGTAAAGATTTGAGGTCGTTCATTTTATATCAGAGGCGGACTGGCCAAGGGAATATGGAAAATATAGGGAATATCTGGACAAACGCGTCGGATTCCCACCCGGGCGTCGCGGGTTCATTCTTCTGCTGGCTAAGTCCTCCATCATAGCACAAGCAACATCTTCATCTTACTATGATGGCAGTAGGAGTTTTTCAAATATTTTCAGGTTATTCGTAACGCGGGAACGTTTGTCTTTCTTTAACACAAATAAAAATCTAGGTGTTTATATACATACATGCTAGGTGTCATCACATTTTTATAGTGAATACCGCACAAAAGTCCCAACCGCATGGAGCCAGTGAGACTATGGCATCCCCAATTGGGGTATGTTGTAAGGCTGAAGGTAGCGGAGAAGGGAAGGAGACGGGGAAGAGGAAGGTCGGGAAGTATTTGTCTATTCAGATCAGGTCACCAAACACGGCTAAATCCATTTCAAGCAACGTTTCTATTCTGAAAGGTAATTTAATAAAAAAATTGCGTACACCGGGTTCCAACCCCCGACCTCTAGATTCGTAGTCGAGCGTCTTACCACTCGACCACGGAGGCCGTCACACGGAATGTAACTTGGCTTGTAAAAAAATCAATAGTTCCCATTTCGAATGTATAATAATGTCTGCTAAAATACA
Organism: Drusus annulatus; assembly: GCA_022651775.1. Classification (NCBI taxonomy): domain Eukaryota; kingdom Metazoa; phylum Arthropoda; class Insecta; order Trichoptera; family Limnephilidae; genus Drusus; species Drusus annulatus. The sequence goes on from JAGWCC010000169.1 coordinate 545,171, forward strand.
TTATAGGTAGGTACTCTATTAGACAGGAAGGGATTAAAAAAGATTATTTTTAAAATTTGATAATTTCAATTAAAATCAGTTCCAAACTTGAAAAGTTCACACTTCACGACCTCTATGGTCGAGTGCTATGACGCTCGACTACGAATCCAAAGGTCGCGGGTTCAAACCCGGAATGTGCAAATAAGTTTTATTTAATTAATATGTGTCATAACACATTTAATTCATATAAAAATAATGAAAGTATATTCGCGGAACGTTCCAGAGTGTTAGATACTCTAAGTATCGCCCTGGTGAAAGACCACTATTCAAAATTGAAACGTTGCTTGAAATGGCTTTAATAATAATAATAATAATATTTTTTTATTAAATTTCTTATACATGACAAACTTTTTAAATTTAATGCATATAAGAAATAAATTATTTTTTTTACAAAATAAATACAAATTATAGTACCATATAGATACACAAGAAAAATAAAATTTCAGGCAGTGGTGATGATCAGGTCAATGAGGAGAAACTCTTTCAAGAATCAATAGGATTTCACTTCTGAATCTCTCCTCACTGACATGAAATAAGTCGATATCGGAAGAGATTTTGTTCAGGAGTAAAATACTTCTCCCCACCGGCAGAACCATGCTTAAACGTAGCCGTGTTTGGTACTTCTTAACCTTCCCCTTCCCCATATCCTTCCCCTCCCCGCTACCTTCAGCCTCGCAACATACCACTATTAAGGATTGCCATAGTCTCACTGGCTCCGGAGCAGTTGAGATTCTTGTGCGGTATTCAGGTAAAAATAAAAAAAGTACTCACAATTAAAATTAGATATTGTTGTCAATATAATATGCAATTCATTTCCCGTTTTGATCGCCAGTTCGCACCTATTTTCCATGGCGTGTTATAGCATTTTTTGCATACCAAATAAATGGCTAAATATGAAAAATGCCACGTTCTTAATGCTAATGAAATCCCATTATTCTAACTGTAAGGGTCAACCTAAGACATAAAAAAACATATGTAGGTACGTGGAAAGAAACAGCACATTGGACTTAGGTAATTCCTCAAAGCAATAATAAATATGGAGAAAGAGAGCAAAACATTTTTACCCAACCTATACAAAATTACGAGAAATCACTCTCTCCGGGTTTTTACGTGGTAAACCGCGAGAGAGAAAGAGATACGACAAGTTCTGACACAATATAGTACCGCTTTTAGGTACGTAAGCATGTTCTCCGTCTCCCGCGTCTCCGGCGACTCCGCCCACTACGTTTTGTTATGCGACATAACAGGACAGAACTCAACGTTTTTTTAGGCTATTATATCCTAAATTTTTGTTAAAACAATACTGTAAAAAAGAGAGGAGGGTTAAATTTAAAAACTATATATTTTTATTTTATTTCCAGTGCTACCTGCTTAGCATCTGCACCCTGCACGTGATATTCCGCTACGCCCTGCACGTGGTGGAGTCGCGCCACCCGCCCGCCGACGAGTCCCCGGCGCCGCCCTCGCTGGCCGCCCCGCCCGGCGACACCCCCGCCCCCAGCGCCGCCCGCGACCGCCGCGCGCCCCTCGCCCACTACGCCGAGCTGGCCTTCGAGCTGGCCGCCCTGGCGGTGGACCTGGTCCACCACCTGCACATGCTGGTGTGGAGCAACATCTTCCTGTCCATGGCCTCGCTGGTCATCTGCATGCAGCTGCGCTTCCTCTTCCACGAGCTGCAGAGGCGCGTCAGGAAACATCGCAACTACGTCTGGGTCCTCAATCACATGGAGAGGAAGTAAGTTCATTCTGTTCTTCATCCTTCTACCATCGCAGGTTGGACAGCGTTTTGGCAATCTGCACTTCGAGGATTGCAGCTCTATGTCGTCGCCGGAAAGGCAAAAGGGCTGGAGCGCCATTTCGGGAAGTCACCCCAGGTAACTGAATGCTCTCACTTACCTGAAGTGACAAAAAGCTAAAAAAAGTCCCGAACTTGTGTCGCTTGAGTCAAGACTTCTCCCAAATGGTAAATATATTTTAGATGGCTGAAGGGCCACAAAAGTCTTCAGAATCAAACAAGAGTCAGACCATTCGATGCAGAAAAAAAACTGATCAAAACTGCATATTTAACTCATTTTCGACCAAAGTGTGGCATTCAATATAATTGTCATTCGGCGAGTTTCCTGACTGCACCGGTGCCGAACGGATCAATTTCATCAAGTTCCTCGGAGCGTCTTCCATTGAAATACCGGTAAAACAAGGACGGCATTCCCACCGATGCCTGTGCTCCAAACATTGCAATCCGTTTGTTAAGATAGGAGAATCTATCAAAGGGACCGCCCGTTTTTGCACAGAGTGTAGTGTTTTTTCAGGTATTTTGGGGCTCCAGACCGAAGGTGACTGCCAAATTTAACACCGGGGCGCACTTGCGATTTGTACAAGGTCAGCAGTTGTGTACTTTAAAGTATCTATCGGCCCTGTACCAGTACGCCCAGCTTCTGAGAACTTTACTCTGGCTTCGATGGAGCTCTCGCGCCTCAGCTGATCACTTAAAGTCACACCAAAGATTACTACTTAAGGAAAAACTAAAACAAATGCCAGAGGCCACAGGTGTTTTTCTTTTTTTCAATATTACCGAACAATAAGTTGGATTTTGTAAATAATAAAAAATCTGTTTTGATGCAAACGCAATTGGCTGCCCACCGTGATTCAGTACACAGGTTGTAAAAAGATGCCGTTCGTTTTTAAGTGCATTTTTTTCTTATCAATTAAATATTTTTTTATGTGCTGTCATGGTACGGATTTAAGAGCCTGTTTTTACACAGGTATCAAATATAAAATGACGGAGCTCGTGAGTCCCAAGGATTCGCGTACCTTTTAAATGCCTTCCCGGTTAGCTCCAGCGGATAGAACGGGTTTTTTATGTTTGAAATTCGTTTATTTTGATTTAGAGAGGATCTTCTTCTTTTTTGTAAAAGTTGAGGGTTACAAAAGGGACCCATACTTTGCAGGGCTTAAGGTATATTAACAATAATACACTCGCAAATGCTCTCTTGTATTATATTTGAGAATATTGATTCTACGCCCAGGAAAAGCTTGATTAACTTGGTGGATAACGTTAGAATTGGGTACTCGTAGAGACAAACTATTATACTAAATTGTTTATTATACTAATTGGAACCTGCGCGCTCGGAGTCCTTCCGTCCAGTCTGATAGCCGAGAAATCCCGCTAATTCGCTCCTCGATGGCGGCTGGCGGGGATCGTAGCGTCTCTTCTCTTACTCTCGGCCCCCGATTATCCATCGTAATATTTAATTGAATTTACTATTTCACCATAGGCGGCCAACACTGTATTCTCTAAATACGTTAGCTGCTCTATTCGGCGTCTACTGTAAAACTGTCTGATTAGCCGTTCCCCAGCCGGGCTCGTTGGTCGTTCTGCCCCCACTTTTTGGCTTTTCAGGGGGGCAAAAAGACAAAACATTACACCATAATAAATAGATTTTAACATCGCATTTGATCGAATTTATCGTGCTTCATAACAGTGCATACGCTGTATTCATAGTATTTAGTAGTAAATTCAATAATAATTGCGCTGTAACTATAATAATCTTACGAAAACACATTTTAAGATAAGTAAAAAAAACTGCCTTGCAATTTACAGATACCTAATTTATTGAAAACAATATTATCAGTTCATTTTTATTATTAAAAGTTCAGTAAAGATTAGACAGGTGATATTTATTTTTACATTAGTCACTGACGCAATCAATCATAATTTCGAGCTGCTGTTTGTGAAATGATTTTTTTCGGTGATTGATTATGTAGAGGAGTAGATACTTATATTTTGAATGTGAATTTTGCATGTTTGCTTGTTATGCAACATTGAAATAAAATTGAACCTTTTAGCGCCAATTTAATTTTTTAAATATGTGATTAAGTGCCAAATAAAATTCTGCTTTTTATGTCACTTACTACTGTTAACACAAAAAAAAGAATTTCTCTAAAAATTATCCGATTTTCAAAATTCTTTCAACATTCTTTTCACCAAGCTTAGAATTATGATAGTAAAACATAAAAGTCCAACTTTTAAAACACAAAAAACAATATTTTTTCTTTTTAAAATTATTATTATTATTATTTTTAATATAAATATATTTTACATTTTCGTAGAGAGCAATTTAATTTTGCACCCTGATGATGCTTAGGCTAAGCAAAACCGGTCAGTCATAAAAATTAACAATCCATAATATCTATGATCTTATACAAAAGTTTTTTTTTTCATTTCACAATTCTATTTACTTGGCCTAAAAAAGTAAGCCAATTTGTAGCACATTTCAAATATAAAATTAAAATAATTGTCTGGTAAAATATATACTAGGCAGGTACTTTATCGCTTGTCTGTAATTGAAAAGATTCTTTTTACAATTTGGTCATTTTCCCAACACATTCCTAAAGTTTCAATTTTGAAAATGTCACACTCGTACGCATAAAGAGATTATATTGTCGATTAACCTGTCGGCATTATATTTTCAAATTTTTTTTTTTGGCTTTACGTCAATAAAAGCTTTTCTGTGACTTTTCACAGCTATATTTCTGGTACACAACATTATTTATGCTTGTCACATATTGTGCATTTACTTGGTATTAATCCGAATAAATTTAAAAGCAATTTCAATATTTGGTTTTACACTTGCGTGCTTAAATTATCAGCGACATGTTATGAAAATATTAATTTCAAAGAAGTTCTGATCAAGGTCATTCAATCAATTTTACAAACCTTTCAGTAAATGTTTTTTCCTGATTATAATATTCACACATCCATACTAAAATACTAAGTCTGCTTGCATTATTTGAAGATAGGATTTCAAAGCCCCGTTGAGATGATATTTCTTTCACGAAAACGGTGCTTTAGAAATCAGCCAATTCCAAGGATATCCGGAAAGAATGCAAGGCTGATGCGAGCGTAATGAATAGGATCGAGAAATGGACGCTTAGATGGTTTGGGCATGTAGAGCGAATGAACAAAGAAAGGAGTGTGAAAAGAATATATGATGCGAAAGTGAATGGAAGAAGAAGTCGAGGACGCCCTAGAAAGACATGGCACGATCAAGTAAATCAAATACTTGAATCGGGTCACGTGAAGAGTCAGAATAACAGAAGAGTATGTATGAGACGATGTATGAATGTAAATGAAGCAAGGAGTGTGTGACAAGACAGAGTTATATGGTGGTCCGTCCTCTCTGCCTACCCCTGCGGAGAAACGGCGTGATGGTTAGTTAGTTAGTTATTATTAAATATTTAAATTAAATACACTAAGGCCGGGTTTTTTCATCCTAAGTTAAATTCAAAGGTTAAGTCAAATTAATATACAAATACATGTAATGATTAATATTTTACTGAACCTTGTATTTTAAATCTGTTTGTCATTTTATACACCAATTAATACACATAATTTGGACGTAGTTGTGCAGAAAGCATCCAACCCCAAAGAGACGAAACTGAGAAAAAGGCGTTTGAAAATATGATGATACTAAAACATTAATATGCGTAATCGGCATTTGTAAAGTGAATATCAGTGTTTTTTTCTTTGTGAGTATTATTATAAATAGGTCATTTATAATCTATCAATGTGTTTATTAAATAAAAATGCGTTTCTTATGTTATCGTACATTTTATAATGTTTTTTAATTTAAGTCAAATATCTGCAATGTGCGTTAGTAAAAAAATTATTTAGCAAAAATCCATTGCATTTGGAGCTTAGATGTTTTTAGCAGATATAATTCTAGTATTTATCTATAGGAAAACATGTAAAAACTGGATTTTGGTAAATTGTGGGTTGGACGCTTTCTGCATAACTATGTCCATTTAGGCTATAAATTTGGATATTTTGTCGACATATTTAATTACTTTGTATAAAATAAAGTATACTCTGTACTAAAGCTATGATGAATCTTGTAGTGTGCTGTAACATTTCTTGGTTTTAATTTATGTTATGTATTTAATAAAATATATTCTAGGTGTAAAAAAAACATAAAGTTGTTAATACTTGATTTAATCATTGTTATGTATCATGTCAAATCTTATGTTGTTTCTACATTATTTATTGTATTTGTTTTAAAGTCTTAGGGACTGTATCATTATCTATTATACTTTTATCATTATCTTTTCTTAGAATAACCTTGAGTATTGTTTTATTTCTTTGTATTTTACTTTACTTAGTACTGTATGTATTTTTCGAAAATATATGATTTGCATTTAATTACAATATAAAAGTCCTAAGGGCGAATACAAAACAATAATTAATAGTAATATCAATTTGATGAATCAGAAATAATAGTTAAGTTTGTTATTTATCAAGTTAATTTACATTTGCAGCTACCCTATGGCCACCAACGATGAATTGACCGAGAACTCTGACAACTGCGCCATCTGTTGGGAGAAGATGGAAACCGCCAGGAAACTGCCATGCGGCCATCTCTTCCACAAGTAAGTTCACTTCTTACTCTACCTTGTACACACCCACCATAATGTCCTCCTCAAAATCTCTCGTCGGAGATATTGTTACACTTTTCATGTATCGCATAATTTTTTTGTAATTTTACAGGGTTTTAATGTTTATTTTGTAATCTGCTAATAATCTTGTGTGCTCCCCTCCAGCTCTTGCCTCTCCTCCTGGTTGCAGCAGGATACTTCGTGCCCCACGTGTCGTCTGGGCCTCTCCCTGTGGCCCTCGCGCGCTTCCCAGCCCCCTTATCAGCCCCGCCAGCCAAACCACTTCTTCCACTTTGACGGTCAGTTCCAATTACTAATAATACACATCTCACAACTACACAAAACTGTTATGAATTTCATTTTTATTGACTTCTCTCAAAAACTTATTCTATTATCAATCTTAACTCTTAACTGAAGCGAAACTGCTCACTACATATTCTCAGTTCAAAGTTATACAAATTGAAAATGCCTACTACCTGTTCTTAGTTCAAAATTTTACAAATTGAAAATGCCCACTGCCTGTTCTTAGTTCAAAATTTTACAAATTGAAAATGCCCACTGCCTGTTTTTAGTTCAAAATTTTACAAATTGAAAATGCCCACTGCCTGTTCTTAGTTCAAAATTTTACAAATTGAAAATGCCCACTGCCTGTTCTCAGTTTAAAATTATACAAATTGAAAATGCTCACTGTCTGTTCTCAATTCAAAATTATACAAATTGAAAATGCTCACTGTCTGTTCTCAATTCAAAATTATACAAATTGAAAATGCTCACTGTCTGTTCTCAATTCAAAATTATACAAATTGAAAATGGCCACTGTCTGTTCTCAGTTCAAAATCACACAAAATAATTTTTCACAACACGTTTTCTGTTCAAAATGAATGATCACTACATGTTCTTAGTTTGAACAACATAAATTGAAAACGCCTCAGTGCAATCTAAAGCTAATACAAATAGAATATGTAGTCAAACTGCAGATGTTTTCCCGAATTACTCCTAAATGTTTTTAATTCATAATGGTATATATTGTGATATTTCAGGTTCTCGCTACGTATCCTGGCTACCCAGCTTCTCCGTGGAGGTGACCCACATCATGAGGGCCGAGCCGCTGCCGGCCACCAACTCCCAAATGGACGCCATGGCTAGACAGGTAATACTTTTTGTTTCTGTATTTACTCGAAAATTGCGGCACATGTCAAAATTTGTTTATTTATCAGATGACACTACAGAAAATAATAATCCGAAACTGTTGCGTGACAAAAGTCATAGCCTTAGTGATAGCATAACAGTTAGCTGTTATGTTTGACACCTGATTATAAATTGATCAATTGCTGAAACGGGCCGAGAATCGGTGGTTAGTGGTAGCGGTAAGAAATTCATAACGGCGCTAACCATCAATTTGCGACAATGTAAAATGTGACAAAAAATTTGGAAAAAAGCCTTTCTCCTGAACACAGTCGATATGTAAATTAGATTTTATAATATATTAATTATATGATATACTAAAATGATAAAATTTCTATTCCTCCAGGTGCAACAGCTGTTCCCGCACTTCCCCCTCTCTGTGATTCTGCGCGATCTGGGCGTCACGCACTCCGTAGAGCTGACGGTGGAGAACATCCTGGACGCTGGCCTCGTGTTGCCTGCCCGGCTCGTGACGCACGACCTGCCCGCCATGCCGGCGCTGCCCGGCCTGCTGCTGACCACGCACGTGACGGCCGGCGGGGGCCCGCTGCTGGCGCGCGCCGCCGCCAGCCCGCAGTCCCAAGTGCTGCTGCAGCACTCGCTGAGCATGCTCGCCAACCGGCTGGGCTCGCGCCAGGGTCACGTCGAGAACATGGACTGGAACGAATCGACCCCGCTCACTCAAAAGTCACCAATGTACAAAAACATTTTTATAGTAAATACCGCACAAGAGTCTCAACCGCTCCCAACTGTCTAGAGCCAGTGAGACTATGGCATCCCAATTAGGGTATGTTGTGGAGATGAAGATAATGGGTTGAGTGGTAAGACGCTCGACTACGACTCCAGAGATCGCGGGTTCAACCCGGCGTGCGCAAATAAATAAAATTTAATTAATGTTTTAAAACACATTTAATCAATATAAAATAATATAAAGTATGTTTGCAGCACATTCCTGAGTGGTAGATACAGTGGTAGATTTACCATCATTCAGAATCAAACCATACTTGAAATGGCTCTAGCCGTGTTTGGTGACCAGATCTGAATAGCCAGGTACTTCCCAACCTTCCGCTTTCTCATCTCCTTCCCCTCTCCACTACCTTCAGCCTCACAACGTACCTCGATTGGGGATGCCATAGTCCCACTGGATGGAGATGATTGGGAGCAGTTGGGACTCTTGTGTAGTATTCACTTTCTTAACTAACTAAACTAACTGACCATCACGCCGTTTCTCCGCAGGGGTAGGCAGAGAAGACGGACCGCCATATAACTCTGTCTTGGCACACACTCCTTGCTTCATTCGCATTCATACATCGTCTCATACATACTCTTCTGTTATTCTGACTCTTCACATGACCCGATTCAAGTATTTGATTTACTTGATCGTGCCATGTCTTCCTCGGGCTTCCTTGACTTCTTCCATTCACTTTCGCATCATACATTATTTTCACACTCCTTTCTTCGTTCATTCGCTCTACATACCCAAACCATCTAAGAGTCCCTTTCTTGATTCTATTCACTTCGCTCACATCAGCCTTGCATTCTTTCCGGATATCCACATTTTTAATACGGTCATACATGGTTTTACCGCACATTCGTCTCAAGGATCTCATTTCCACAGCATTTAGTCTACTTCACTTCACTTTCTTGGAAGAAACATTTAGGCTGTTGCACTTCACTTCCACATTATTTATTAGTTTCATGATAAATTACAACACTGTGTGTTATTAGCGGAGATGCATGTTGTTACGGTCACTACCGGTGAGAGACTTTGCTAATAACTGTGCATCTTCTTTTTATGTGATTAATTTTAATCTGCACATTTTCCACAGTAGCGAAGATCACGCCCCCGTTGGCAGCCGCTTCTCCAAGTGCTCCTACGAACGCGAGAGGATCCTCCAGAGCAGGAAGGAGCAGCTCATCAGCGCCGCCCGTAAGAAGTACCTGGACAAGTACCAGCCGGCGGCTTCCAAGCCCCAGGACCCCAGCTGGCCGGGATGTCGTCAAACCTCCGAGGAGCGCCCCGCCTCCTCCACCTCTCGCCAGGGCTCCCCGACCGCCACCAAACCCAACTACCTTCCCTCCTCCGATTCCCTGCCAACCTGAATCCGAAAACCAAGTGAAAACCAAAAACTTGTGTCGCTAGTTTCGACGATGAGTGGCGTTGTTTTGTTTTAATGAGATGTCTTTTTGTTCGTTTGACCCTTCTGATGTTGCCAATTTGCTGTTTGTTTTAGTAGGGTAAACCAGTGGAGTAATGCATACATCAAATATTACTACATAGGGAGTATGCATATTATTTGTAAACAAGGCTATCAAGTTATTGTGTTCAAACCTTAATAGAGGCTAAAACATGAAAACAGATACATGTCTGCGTTAAAAACAAAACAAAACAAGTAGTTTTCTATCGGAGTACACTCTCTTCAGTTCTGGTAAACCAGTTGGAGTTTTTATTTAAATCAGAATCAATCTTTTTTCGTATCAAGTTATGTTTGCATATTAATTATGTCATATTATTATTTAAAGGCTTACGAGAATTTCCATTCTCTTGACGCTTTATTTATTTTATGAATAGTATCCTCCGCCTTGATTCGCCACGCGCATCCCTCGTTCCGAGGTTGAGTTAGACCCCTGGCTCTGGCAGTCACGTCTTTTGGGTGGCATATCATTTAGTAAAAGCTGAACGTTATGAGGGTTAAATAGATGTTTAAAATATTTATTGTAAAGGTAAGATCTTACGAAGACTGGTTTTGTATGTTGAGGGGAGCAGCGTAACTTTAATCTGAAATGTGCTAGTTTGTGATAAGTGTTAGTTTATTTAACTGACGACAGAGCAAATGCCTCACGAAGTTAGTTCATTCATCTAAAGGTAGGCAAATGCCTCAGCCAGTCAGTTAATTCATTAAAAGGTGAGAAAATGCCTCACTGAGTCGGTTCATTCATCTAAAGGTGGGTGAATGCCTCACATTCATCTAAAGGTGAGAAAATGCCTCACTGAGTCGGTTCATTCATCTAAAGGTGGGTGAATGTCTCACTAATTTAGTTTATTTAACTAATACAACAAATGCCTAACTCAGTTAGTGTATTTATCTAAAGATGAGCAAATAACTCACTGATTACGAAATCTAACATTCCAACATGTCTTACATTATACATAGCTTATTATGTGTAGTGCCTGAATGTTTATCAATTACATAATTGATAAAGACTTGCTGTATTATATTTTAAAATTTTATATTACTCTGAATGTATGTTTTCTATAAATCACGCTCTTAAAAATCTTTCTTGCGTACGTGTCTAAGACACTCAAAAGTTGTTTTTATCAAATACAAATATCATACGCAAATGGGTGTCGAAATATTAGACAGCATTATTGAATTCTTCGTAACAGTCTCGGGAATATTTAGATTTATCTGTTTAGCATGTTTCATTTGCCTAAATGTGTGCCTGTAAATAAACTGCTAGCCTTATTAACGTATGATCTTTAAAATATTAACGCAAATTTAAATATTTTCTGCTTTTGCCGGATCGCATCGTTATTTAATAGTTTCCTGCAAATTATTTTTACTTTTGACTACCAAAATGAGGCAAAAATCCCAAACGTAAGTGCAAAACGAGCACAAAAATTTTGTAACAAAGTTCTCAATTTTTGTGAAAGTACGATTCAGTTTTATGAAGACACTTTTGCCGTCATTTTACTGTCGCACGAAACTCCGCGAACATGAAATATAATTACTTTATTACCTGACTATTTCTTTAACATTAGGATTTATTCTTACTAGGCTGTGACTCACATGAGTTTATTCTTTTACTACTTCAGATAGAGGTAATTAAATAGTTATTGCATATTAAACTATACAAGTACTATTGCCCATGTTAACTTATACATGGTGTGTTATTCAGCTGCAGTGTTATAGGATGTATTTAAGTCATTAGCATGTAATAAATGTGCACACCAACTAGGGGGTGTTTTAAACTGCATTGCATAATTAAATGTTTTAATTTTAGTGTAAATATACATATTATCAATGTGCATGAAATACTGCTTACTGTCTGTATCGACGGTGGTTTGTGGAAACGAGTTATGAATAATATATAACGTAGAAATTAAAACTGTATTCGTAAGATGGGTGTCTTCTATCTTTATTTTTAATCTATTAACACATTTGTATTAAAGATTCTATTATATCTGTGTACGAAAGAAAGAGGATAAGTCAAAGGAAGCTCTAACAAAATTATTACACTCAACCTTTTTGTCTCTGCTTTGCAAATACATTTTGTACCATAGATTCGTTTGCATCATATGTTTTTTGATTCAAATAAAAGTCACTTCCAGCATAGATATTTTAATCAAGTGCAGACGCCGAAAATGTTTATCTAAATTGATGCGTCTTTTAATTTCAAAAGTAAGTGTTTGAATCCTTCTTACTTTAATAAATAATTTATCCGCAGTTAAATTGTTTTTATGTGTGTCGGGCCTCGTGTGAATTACGATTATTTTTCTTACGCCAGTTTTTAAAGTTAGTAGCCAGGAAAATGAGTGTAAAAAATACCATCCAAAACAAGTTGGTGTAAATCTGCAGTCGATTGATTGTGACGTATCTTTATGTTAATGCACCTTGTTTTCTTTACAATTCAAGTACTTAATTCTGTAATTCTCATATAAATCTCCCCCGTACTAACCATACTGTCTGTGTGGTTTAATACACAGTCGCAATGCACTATTGTAGTGAAGTGGTCAGGTTCAAGATGTTTCAATACCTTGCACCAATGACTGAGTCAAGCGTTTTAAGATTTGGGATATCTCAAACTCTGAAATGCGTACATTTTAAAGTGTTAGTTCATTGTTTGTTTGTAGTCAATTGTTTGTTATGTCTACATTGTTGTAAAGTGTGCAGATCCTTCAAAATGGTTCTATATTTTCAACCAATGATTTTTTTAATCATTATCTATCTACTTTCTCAATTTTCCAAATGATTTAACCTTAAAAATCTGTTTCTACTCAATGCTTTATGGTATTTTATTTGTTTTCATTTTTGTTAGTTTGTGTGAAGTGGATGGTGTATTTTAAACACTTCTGTGGAATATTGGATGATTTCCAGAATCATATAATCCGACGTCAACTCAATATCAACAGCGTACCTGCCTAACTACTTATATATTTATTTTTATGTTTGACTGTTCTCCATTCAAATGGATTCAATATACCATTTTGAATTTGAATTCTCTTTGTGTTTTATGGGTTCATTATATTGAAAAACACTGTGCGCCGTAAATAATATGTTGCACTTTTAAAAGAAATTAGTTGGTTTTTCCTCACTTTAAAGTCTAGGGGGTAACACCCAAAAATGTTCCCTGCCTCCTGTATTGGTGCATTACTTCTAGCTATGGTTTTCTTGAAAAGATTCCCCTGAATTAGTTAGAAAAGGTGTTGAAGTCACCTTTCCTTCATCCAGTCAACCTAACCTGTATTTTTCCGGTTCACTCTAGAAAGAATTAGTAACTAAGTATTCTTAATGATAAAAGTCTGTGTTGTGCTTCATAATATGATATATATGTATCGATATATTAAACATTTTGGGATGCTAGGTCCCCTCATATTGCTGAATTATTTTTATATGTGGTACTAATAGTTTATAATGATGATATTTAGCTTTTTGAGGAATCAACATGAATGTTTCGCCTTGAGTGATATTATTTTATAAATTGCTTTGGCGTTTACGCTGCCATAAGTCTATCATTTAACTTGAAACTGCATAACCAATGTTAAATAAATTATGAGTATTTGATTGTATTTCATCTAATGTATTATATGAGTTGCCTACAACAATTCTAAACATCCCAATAACCTCACCCTTTTCAAGCCTGCCAATACTAAACAACTTTACACAATAGGGGAAATTCGCACCTCTTTGTAGAGTGGTAAATACTCTCAGAAATCCCCTGCTAAATGACCACCATTCAGAATCGAAACGTTGCTTGAAATGGGATAAGCCATGTTTAGTTACCAGATCTATATAGCCAGGTAACCTAATAGTAATGTAATATGCTCAGTACCTTCCTCTTAATAGTGATACTTTTTCCTACCTCAAGGGTGCCTAACAAAGTTTAAAAAAATACCTTTTTTAATATGCTTTTTTGCTGTTCTACTAAGATTTAAATGCCTTTTCTCAATCTCCTTCTCCTACCCACTTCTTACAGCTTCACAACATACCCCAAATTAGGGATACCCTAGTCTCACTGGCTCTGGCCATTTGGGACTCATTTGCAGTGTTAATCACATTTAAAAAATAAAAAATTCTTACACTAGAGATGGTTAATATCTAAAATGGTCTGTCACAGCGTTTCCAGTTACCGATGTGGAACTGGTTCTTTATCCAGTTACTTTTAGAACCAGTTCCTGATGACGGGAAGTTGATTGATATACTATAATAAATGAGAGGGGGGGGGGGGTGGCCGGCAAATCGAGATGAGTGGTAAGTTAAAATATTTTTTGGGCTGTTATTCCATTTTTTTTTAAATAATTTTTATTACAAAAATCCAAAAGGATACAGTTCCGAAAATAATCAGTTCCTCAGTAAAATAATATTGGGCGTTCCAGTGACAGTAAAGTCACCGGAACAAAGTAACCGAGACAGGAATGTTGACCGGTTAGTAGCCTAGTTGATGAATGCGTCAGGTTCCTACCAATTTCAATTCCTCTGCTAGTTAAGCCCTTCATCATTACACAAGCAGAATTTTCCGCTTATAATGGTGGCAGTAGAAGTTTTTCAAATACTGTCGGGTTATTCGTAACCCGGGAATGTCTTTAAAAAAAAAAGAAAGGACTATCAACCATCTCTATCTCACACCTCAATACGGTGCAGTTTCTTTTAAGAAATAAAACGCAGTTTAAATGAAAATTATTCTATATATTGTGACAAGAAGTTTTATAAAAGTACAAATTTATCCAATAAAGTTAACAACAACAATGTGCAGAATGATGTGGGCAAAGATGAAGTCTGCGAAACCTCGCTCGGGGCTGATGCCAAAGAACTGCGCCTTGTTCTCAGGATTGACTTGCAGGCGAAGGCACACTGGAAGAAATGTATACATGGCTGTATTAATGGATTCTGTAGGCAAACTCGTGGAGGTAATAAAGAATGTAGAAGTTACTAACCAACAGTAAGAAATTACTAATACACTGCAAATTTCATGCTCTATACTTAGATGAATTAAATAATGTAGATACGTTACTGAGACAACGGGCCTGGTTGCACTAAACCTAGTCAAAGAGACATACCTTCGAAACGCGCTTCATATGGCTATCTCTTCCGCACACACTTATTCTTTGACTGGCTATCTTGAAGGAACAATATATGGAGGGATAGCTAATTTGTTTTACCCAACCCATCCGAAATTGTAATAAATCACTGTTTCCGTGTTTTTACATCGTACACCATGAGAGAGAAAGAGACAACAAATTTCTTGGACGGCTTCTATATACTGTCGTAATGTTCTTAAGCTGGTTATTTTCGCTGGTTAACGGCAGGACTCCGCCCACATTTTATATTTTGCCACTAAACTTGACACAACTAAACGGTTTTTTAGGTTAGATGCTATATTTTTGTTGATAAAAATACTGTGAAAAAGTGGCTATACGAATACACAAAAACATTATGTCGATATGTGATATGAATGGATGTATAAATACCGTAGCCTTGGTCTTAGCCACGCCCATTTGCCCCGAGTCATGTTAAAATCATCAAAAACAAGTCCAATACTGACTTCACTGGCTTTGGCTTGGGCTACCTCTTGTATACTCTAAGCTGGCTATCCATTTCATACGCGGGTGAAACATTTAGTGGTGCAACAATAGTGGTGCTACATTTTTCGTAAGGTTTGTATGAATATGACGTGTCTTGTATTTTATGTCTATGGAAAGATCTGCGTTATTTAAACAACAAATGAATGAGAATGGATGCAATTTTCGTTTAAAAAGCTGCGAGTTGTCCACATTGGCGTGATTATCGATAACCGTCAATGTCAGACACAAAAACATCAAAATTACCGGCTGATGGAGATCATTATCTAAACATTAGAGAGCCAACCTCAAAACAAACGTATCGTTACAAAAAAATTCAACTTACTTTTGTCAAACAACAAATAATATAATAAGATATGATCAAATAACTCACCTGCAAGAATAAAACACGAAACGGTAGAGATAAAACCACTAAGGAATGAGTTGAAGGGGAATGTTCCTACGAAGCAGCAGTATACAAATTGTACAATCCCGGTGAGAAGGATGTAAAATAAATATGCATCGATAATCTTCAGCTTCTTTGGCGTGCGCGTGGCGTATTCAGAATAGAATTTGCCAACTACAGATCCTAGACTCGCCATTTTAGTAATTATTCCTGAACCACAAGTTTGACAGATACCGGCGAGCTGAGGACGTGTCTTTTTCACAGATAAAGTTTTCGATAGAGATGTTTGATATTACGGTCCCGGTGACTTGTTGGTCACTGGAACCGTCGATATTTTTTCTCTATTAGGTTATTTTTGGAACCGGCTCCTATTTTTAAAATTTTTATTTTTTAATTGAAAATATTTGGATAGGTAGGCAATGATAAACTCTCAAGTAGTTTTATATAGAGCCCATTATCAAATGACATTGCGTCAGATAGAACGTTGTTATTCCAAGGGGTCAATACGTATTAAATTTGCAAAGGTCTGATTTCTCCATTAATCGGGAGAAAAAAGTAACAGTCCAAATATATGGATGTCCGAATGTTTCTACGCATGCGTAAACCGGTTACTTTTTACCAATGTACTGAATAAATAAATAGTCGGTTCCTTGGTCTCCGGTAACCGAAGCCGCAGTGACACCACATTTCAAATATCAACCATCCCTAGTTTTCCGTAGATAAAGTGACAAAGACGTGTACGTAAACGACATGCGTTGCATTGAGTTACGTTTCCATGGAATGTCAATTACAATAAGTGGTTTTCTTTGTATTTGTAATATTTATCAAAATATAATAATATTGTTCATGCCGTTTAGGACAGGTATTTATTTGTTGATGGATCTTCCATTTATTGTAATTCCTTACCTCACCATATTCGCATTCGCAAACCCATGTATTCCAAAAGAGGCAGTAATAAATTTATTACTCCCATAATTTAGGTGATATGTAGGTAATTTTTGTAGATAATTTTAACCTTTAGAATGCCGGATCCCGCACTTTGCTGACTGTAATTTTGTAATAACTCACTTGTATTGTGATATTATGTTTTGTCAATTATGCTATCTTCTCAGATAATATATTTTTTTCAAATTGTATGTTAATGACATAAGTATATTTTTGGAATAACTACTTACATTCGAAGAATTCTATTTTTTCTCCTTTATGTCACAAAATCAACTTCGGGAAAAGCACCATGCTCTATGGGAGGACTTTGAAAAGTAAAACAATACAATTGTACTATTTTTGGGAAACCCAGATAATAATTACATTTTGAGTGGATTTTATACACCGATACATGCCCTCAGCAAACTCCGTCTTCCAAATTCCGACACCCCAAAATATTGAAATAAGATATTGGCTCCATCCGAAATCTATCTATCGTTTTCAAAAAATAATTTTAGCCATTTAATTAGTATTTAAAAAATGATTTTAATATGTTAAATGCGTTTGCAGTACCTACCCTCCCTACATACCAGAAAATAAATAAGAAATATTTATTGTTGTAAAAAAAAATCTATAACTTTTTAATGAAAAGTGAAAAATAAATTGTGCTTTTCATAATAATCAGATTGAATATTGAGTTAAAATGTTAAGGACCATTTTGCTACCTTCATTTTCGAAAGTGTTTGCGTTGATTTGGGGTAAACATTAAAAAAAAATAAAATTAAAGAACACTAATATGGGACAAATATTTTTCTTTTTATTAATGTAAAATAAGTTTAAGAAGACCATAATCTCATGCTTATGTACTCATACATACGTAATATAATACTTACAACAATGATTTCACATATGATAATCGAAAATTTTAATGATTAGTCAAGAAAATGGTGTTTTTTTACCATTTTATTATTCAATTGATTTTATTTCAAATAACTTACATTGAACTTAACATTGAGTATCTCACCTAAGCAGTAATTGAAATGAATTATAATTTAGTCACGCATTAGCAAAATATTCGTATTAAATTTATTACCCTACATTAGTTCCCCACAGCTAATAATAGCTCTGAAGATAGTAAATATTATTATTATAAATTAGATGGTAAATTGAATTTTGAAGATATTTTGGTAGATGAATGTGAACTTGTCTATGGAATAGCGCCGGGCCTCGTGGTGTCTATGTTCACTTCTTGCCTCAGCCTCGGGGGTAGGTCTCGGTAAACTGCTTGCGGAACGTTTTCTGTTGAAAAAAAAAAAACAACTTATTACCTCCTTCCCAAAATAACGCGTTAAAAATGGTTAAAAATTGAAAATACAATATACACAGCTGTCGTTTAATAAAAAAGCGTATTTAAAATGGCCTGATTAAGTAGCTTTTTTTACAATAACTCCACACAGGAGGCCTTGAGGGAAATAATTTCCCTCAGAGCCTATGTCATCTTTGGGGGTGCTGTGTGGAGGGTCTTTTTGAGGAAAGGAAGGAGTGAACTTGGCTCTTGAAGATACCCATGTTGAAGGAGGGAGGAAACACAGAGGCCGGCAAATCGTTCCATGGCCGAGCTGTTGAACATAAGAACGAGTCGTAAAAGCGACCCGTTCTCATGTATTGAATGTTAACCGTGTACAAATGTTAGATGCGCGTTTGGCGAGTTTCCCGACTATGCACCGGTGCCGAAGGGATCAATGACGCAAGATCCTCGGAGCATCTTCCATTGAAATACCTGTAGAACATGGACAGCATCCCCACCTGACGTCTGTGCTCCAAAGTTTGCAATCCGTTTGTTAAGATGGGAGAATCTATCAAACAAACCGCCCGTTTCTGCACAGAGTCAAGGGTTTTTTTTAGGTATTTAGGGGCTCCAAACGAGAGGTGGCTGCCAAATTAGTAATTTAATATAACCATAGAAACATTTGATATGGTGAAGAGATATGAAATTGACCATAAATAATTTCCTTTGTGAATACGTGCATAGGTACAAGTGTGAACTTTTCAAAATTGGAACTGAGGTGTTCAGAAAATTATCACGTTTTTTTTCAAATCTACCTACCTATAATGTATTTACTTCAGCAGACATTATTCTATATTTGAAATGGGTGGATTAACAACTGATATTTTTTCTTGGCAAGTCAAGTTACATCCCGAGATTTTTCACGGGTAACAACTAGTAAAGTATAATCAAACCAACCGTTGCAACGGTAGACCAAGTCCGACCAGATGATCATCTCCTGGCTGAAGCAGAAGACGCCCAGGCGGCCGCCTTTGAAGGTGGAGTCGTACACGTTGCCGGAGTCGGCCACCAGGTGCTCGCCCTCGAACACGCGCAACCGGATCAGCCCGATGCGGGGGCGGTGCAGCATCAGCCAGCGGTAGGCGGTCTTTTCCTTCCAGCCCACGTTGCGGGGGTCCTTCCACAGAAGCTTGACCTGGGCAGGAAACATCATTAATTAATATCACCCTTTTACACATATTCAAGCTAGTACTGTATCAAAATATAACCAGCCGTTGGAAATAACTAGATGAAATAACTAATGGATGCCGTCAACGTCCAACGCTTGGATATCAATAGCTACAAAGGTATATTATTCAACGCAACGCAGTCTCAACATTCACTAATTATGTAATTATTGTCTTGCCAAATAAACAAAAAAAGTGTAATAGTGTAAGCTCCGCGAACAACGCGTAATTTGGGATGGCATTTTGGTTGTATACCTCCCTACTAGACGTCTTTGTGGATTTACCTATCCGAAACGGTTGATACGTAGCGCCTAGTGTCAAGTGAATCTACCGATGGCAAGTAAAATATAGCTGTTGCGTTGTAAAATAACAACTCCAACGGCACCAACGATGCAACAATTGATCCAAATCTCCCGACAGGGTATTATTATAATTAAAATCAATATCGTAGCGTCAACGTTGGCGTTATTTCCAATGGTTATATTCAACAGTTAAAAATTGTCAACGATAACGGTGATGGCGTTTTTAGGAATTATCACTAACCCTCAGTACTACAAGCCTGATGAAGAATGCAAATGGTGCCGGCGCTCCCAAACAATATGGTGATAAGCCACATTGAATCATAGGGGAAGGAGATGGTGAAGAGGAAGGTTGAAAGTATTTGGCTATTCAGATCTGGTCACCAAACACGGTTGAAGCCATTTCAAGCAACGTTTCGATTCTGAATGGTGGTCTTTCACCAGGGCGATACTTAGAGTATCTACCACTCTGGAGCGTGCCGCA
This sequence comes from Drusus annulatus, assembly GCA_022651775.1. NCBI lineage: Eukaryota > Metazoa > Arthropoda > Insecta > Trichoptera > Limnephilidae > Drusus > Drusus annulatus. Next base: position 565,234 of record JAGWCC010000169.1, read on the forward strand.
AATATACTTATTAATTTATTTTATATGAATTAAATGTGTTATGACACATATTAATAAAATAAAAGTTATCGACGCACGTCGGGCTTGAACCCGCGACCTTTGGATTCTTTGGACTCGACCATGAAGGCCGTTTTGTTAGAGTCGTAAAGAATGACAAAAAACATTTAAACTGGTACCGAAAATTTCAAGACCATGGCTGGAGTTAACAAGTCTCGATATTCTAGACAGTGGAGAATGATACCCATTATTAGTAGAGTGATGATTGAGGAAAAGCAATTCATTGTTATAAGAATGAAACGAAAAGCCTTATTGGATAGACACAGATTAGAAACAAGTCGAGTGCACACAGTAAATATTTTCCCATCTTCATTCACCGCTGGCTACACAAGGGGTTCAGAACCAAAAAAGCCTGGACTGACTAGCTTACCTCTTTGTATTCCTGACATAGTAGTGATACTAATACGAGACAAGTTACTTTTCGATTAACATCTTCAACGGCCATACGTAGACTCACAGTATCTAAACCTCAGAGTAACAATATAAAGAGACCATACTAATTTGTGACAAATCGTTGACAAACTCGCAAAATATAGCTCTCTCTTTATGCTCGGTTCTATACGCATATGAGAAAAAGAGACAAACAATTGTTGAAACCAATACATGATTTGGGGCGGGCTAATACCATGTCCGCGGTTAATTGATCTGGACGAACTTCATTCACGTTTGGAGTGTCAAGTGAACGGACTGTCAAAAGTGCGTAAATAGTTAAAAACTTGAGTTATTTTTTGTCCGATATCTAGCAAAACATCATGGCCATATGTGCTATACTTGGTTGCTTCAATCGAAGTACAAAAGGACCAAAAACAAACAGTTTTCACACGTATGTACCATAAAAATCGTCTTTTTTAGTTAGATCTCAAATATTTAACATTCTAACCTACAAAACAACTAGTAACTTACACCAATATGTAATTAATCTTTGGACTATTCGTTCCAATATAATAAACTTCCGTTTGAAATGAGTTTTAGTGGATTCGTAATATTTTTAACTTGGAGATATTTACTAGCTGTCACATAAGAAACCATTACATGGGGGAATCCCCCATATTGTACGGCTTCTGAAAATATCCCGATCTCTTTCTTTCTCATGATACTAACGCTAAATTGTTGGCAAACAGATAAAGACAGAATAGTGTTTATCTCTTAGTTATATTTATAATTTCGGTTACGTCCCCAGATTCAGGGCTATGCCAAAATTGGAATATTATTATTTATTTAATTATTTTTAGATTTCCAAAGGATGAAAAAAAGACGAGAAAAATCTAATTTCTTTTTCTTTGATTTAACAAATATGTTAATATGAATTCATACGTTTCATCTGGATTTTTATACCCTTAGCTTCTAGTTAATTGTTTTTTTTTATATCTATTGATGTGCACATGCACTATTGTACCCATTTCTGAACCTGTTCTCTGATGATTTATGATAACGATCATGCATTTAGATAGTTTTAATTTTGTATACATATTATATATTATTTTCTCCTTGTTAGTTAGAATTATTAGCTTAATTAATTAAGTATGAAGCGCACTTGACGTGAAATATCACAAAGTTCACTGTTATTATTATCTGCATTCGAAATTTCCTTACAAAATAACGCGGGACGGAAAACATCCCTACAATACTTAAAAGCGGTTTCATGTTTTGTGAAATTTTTTGTGCCTCTTTCTCTCTCATGGTGTACGACGTGAAAACGCAGAGAAAGTGATTTATCGCAAATTTATATAGGTAAAAAAAATGATCTCTCTCCATATATTCTTACTCCAAGGTTAAGAAAATGATTTAACATCTGTTATCACCGTACATTTTTTTATTTTACTTTTGTTTGTAAACTATTTTGTTGATGGAACTGAAGTTCATTTTATAAGATGTATTATAAAATGTTCTGTACTAATAATTTAATTCGTTTATATTTTTATCTATAAATAAGATTTTAATAATCTTGTTGATTAATGTATCTTTGAATAAACAAAAAAATATACAACATTCATTCTTTTTAATGATTTACAACTACCTACTCACAACAAAATACCTAATTTACTTAATTTGTGACAACCCTGTTAGTGATTTTACTCTGAGTTTAGGCCACACCCTTTGGTCATTGCTTGGTCAAAAAGTGCGGACAAAATTTCGCAAAGTTAGGTCTCTACGTTACTCTAAGATCTAAACCCAATCCCAACACCAATTTCGGAGAGCGAGCTATTGCCGTAGCAGGCCCCACAGCTTGGAATAACCTCCCTTCACATTTGTGAAAGATTGCAGCTCAACTGAGTTCAGAGCAAAACTAAAAACTTACCCTTTTTAATTATCTTACCCACAATAACGTCAATTTGCTTCACTCGAGTTTTAATCACTCAATCCGAGTGCTATACATAGTTAATATATAGTTTACTATTACTTACTCCATTTTTTCTACCCTAGGTCCGACGGCACGGGCAACAACCATTATATATACATGGGCTGTTCAAAAGAAAAGGTGAATTTAGAATTTTCGCGGGCTGTGTACATTCAATTATCGATTTTTGTTGTTGTTATGTTGGTACACATATGTTTATCATATGATAGCATTATCAGCCATTTTAGATCAGTGGTTTGTTTTTGACAACTGGAAAGGTAAGTCACGTTTTTGTGTGTTCTTCGATTTTTTACTTTTGAAAAAAATGTTTCAAAGTATTAAATTTTGCGTTAAAATGGAATAAAGTGATCCGACGCACTTAAAATGTTGACTGTGGCATTCAGCGAGTCTACTTTGTCTCAAAAAAGTGCTTATAAGTGGTACAAGCGCTTTACAGAAGGCCGAGAAGATGTTAATAACGATGAGCGTCCTGGAGTTGTGGAAAAACAAATCATGGTTTTTAAATATATATAATGTGTGTGTTAATGTAAATATGATAGTTGTAAATCACTAGTTATAAGTATTAAGCATAAGTTAATATTAAGTCTTAGTTTTTATATTATGTTAATTATTCTGTGAAGCGCCCTTGAGGTGATATTTCTGTCACGAAAACGGCGCTATATAAATCAGCCAATTATTATTATTATAATAGAAAATTGATTCAAGGTAGATCGCAGAGAGGTGTCAGGTGAAGAAAAGCTTTGGCATTCTCAGTACCTGGTCAGGAGTGTCTCCTGTGTGCCACAGAGAGTTGCGCATCATCTGTCCGGGCCCCGTGCTGGAGTCCACCATCTTGAGTTGGATGCCGGGCTCGGCAACGGCGCGGAAGGGAGTGGATTCCCAGTAAGTCTGCGTGGCCTTTTTCCACATAACGGTGTAGAACTTGCGGTTATCTTGGTAGCTGGGAATAACAAGGAGAAGCTTAGACAGGCCAGATCAAAATTGTCACAATGTGGCTTTTATTATATTTTCAATCTTGTATAACGCCTATTTAGGCGTATTATAATATGTATTTACGTGGCCAGTAACGGGGCGCACCTAACAGCCTAGCAGAGGAAGGTATTTCTAGCGGGAGAGATGAAATTGCCGGCTGACACTACGGTTTACCCTTCGTGACGGAAAACACCTCTTGTTTCGTGATTACTTACTTCAGCGTGTTTTAGATCGTAAATAAACGCGATCTACCTAACCTTAAAGACTATTATTTGACAATTACCTACTGCGTTTATTCATTATAGTTACTTAGTTCTACACTTGATTGATTTTGTGTTTTTTAGTTTTTATAATCATTCAAAGATGAGGTGTTTCAAACTATAACATTCGATTAACGATCGAATCCATTTTGAATTCTCGGTCCGTTAGAAATTTTGATCACATTGTAATCAGCCGTCAAGAAAAGCGGTTATACTGTCATACTTGACGGTTGACTACAATTAGATCAAAGTACAGAAAATAAAGAAGAGACTGAATTTTCGAGGAAAATACCGTGAAAGAAAGATGTGTACTAACTGTTTTTTAATTTTATTTTTATAGTGAATACCGCACAAGAGTCCCAACTGCTACCAACCGTCTAGAGCCAATGAGACTATATCATACTCAATTGGGGTATGTTGTGAGGCTGAGGGTAGTGGAGAAGGAAAGGATATGGTGAAGAGGAAGGTTGAGAAGTATTTGGCTATTCAGATCTGGTCACCAAACACGGCTTAAACCATTTCAAGCAACGTTTCGATTCTAAATGGTGGTCTTTCACCAGGGCGATACTTACAAGAGTATCTACCACTCTGGAACATGCTGCAAATATACTATATATTGTTTTGTATATGAATTAAATGTGTTATGACACATATTAATAAAATAAAAATTATTTGCGCGCACCGGGTTCGAACCTGCGACCATTGGATTCGTAGTCGGGCGTCTTACCACTTGACCACGCATGTCGTCAAGATTATCAACATCATTCATCTGAGAACTTTTTACACACATAAAGCCATCAGAAAAGGGTTACCTGAAAATGAAGCCGACGTAGTCGTCATCCACATCGGTGTCCACGAAGAAGGTGCCCTCGAAGTCCACCCCGCTGAAGGAGTCGTAGCCCACAGCCAGCCCGGGGTCGCTGTTCATGGTCTGGACGATCTCCGCCCCCTTGTTGTAGATCACCCAGTTGGGGTCGATCTGCGACTCCCCCTCGGGGTCTAGCACCACGGTCTGGTAGGTTCTGGAAATTTCAATGTTGGAGTATATTAATATTAAGTTATATACTTGGAGAGAGAGAGCTAAAATTTTTTACCCAACCTATACAAATTTATGACAAACAATTTATTATATTGGAAAATATTTATTATATTGGATTAAACAATATTAAAATACTGCAAAAAAATAATCCCCGCTTTCGAAAATACGCCCAAAATTTAGCCAATCGCACCGCCGCGAGCGCCCCACCGACCTTCCTGCTATAACGTGTCAAAAGCAGTAACTACATATGCTCAAATGCCGCCAACGGCAGAGTAGATTATTCTATGTTCACTAGACTACAAACAATATGTATGTTGCGAGCTGTTGCGCGTTCTAGTGGCTCGTTCGTGTTAGTATCTTTGTTAGTGTCTAGGCAGTGCTTTAGCAGAACAAGTCCAATATTAATCAGTTACATTAATTTGTTGGTACCTATCTCTGTTATAAATTGATCCGCTGTTTTTCCCACTGCCTACTTTGATCAAAAACTATGTGCATGCCTCTGATGGCATGCAACGTAATTTTGGTACTTACGACATCATGCAGTATTTTTAATATTATTTAATCCAATAAAATAAATATTTTCATGCGAGTACGGCAGGGTAAGTAGTGGTTATGTGCCTTTATGGAGTGAATGCCTCTGTATACACCGAGTAAACATCAATACATAACTAATGAATGCAATGAAGATTTTTAAATTTGACTATTTTTGTATTTTTACCTGAAGTCAGTTAACCAGATCTTGGAATTATTAGGGCAGTTGTCCAAATGATTTGGGATATCGTCAATATCATAGTCATTCTCGCATCTGTCACCGATTCCATTTTCTGAAAAATAAATAAATAATATGATCAATCGAGCTACAACATGGTATTTGAAAAATGGCTGACACTAGCGTTGTGACCGCTCCGTGCGAACTACTACAAAGAACCACTTCCTTTTGCGGCAGTTCAAACTTCATTCATTTTTCATTGAACAAATACTTCAATTGCAGTGAGACTATAAAGCTACAAAGAACTACTCTATTTTGCGGCAGTTTAGTTGCGAAGTTGAATTTCAAAGCCTACAAAGAAGTACTTCAATTGAAGTAAGACTACAAATAACTAATACATTTTGCGGTAGTGCGCACTTCAATTGAAGGTCGACTACAAAGATTTGGCGAAAAACTGATTCTTCCCTAGTTCCATTTCTTTTGTTGATTTGCTAGTACTTTTCTAGTACTAGCAAATCAAAAAAAGTAGCCACGCCCAGGTCTAGCCCTCCTGTATATTATCGCTCTGAGTTTGTCACCTCTGGTATAGGTTGGGGATAATGTAATAAAGGGCTTTGCTTCCAAGAAAATGATCACCGACCTCCAGGTGGTCCAAAACCAAGCTCTCAGAAATGTCCTTGGTCCTCCATGGGACACTCATGTCAGGGACATTTATTCAAATACCGGCATCCTTCCAATCAAGATCCTCCCCAAATATGAAATCACATGCACCATTCTACAAATTGCTCAGCAAACAACGCACACTAACACCAAACCCCTTTACAATCAAGACATCCACCAACATAACACACGAAATAACAATAAAATTCACATTCCACTTACACACACCACAAAGTATGGAATAAAATCTTTAGAATACATTGCCTATATCTTGTAGAAACAATGTATGGAGAGAGAGCTAATTATTTTTACCCAAACGATGCAAACTTGCAATAAATCACTTTCTGCGGATTTTTACGTCGTACACCACGAGAGAGAAAGAGACAACAAATATAATACCCCGCTTCTACGTATTGTCACAATGATCTTGGGCTCCTGGGACACCGCGGGACTCCGCCCACATTTTTTATTATGCCACTAAACTTGACACAACTAAACGGTTTTTTGCGTTAGATGCTATATTTTTGTTGATATAAATACTATGAAAAAGTGGTTATACCAATGAACAAAAACATCATGCCAATATGTAATATAAATGGATGTATAATACCCTAGCCTTGGTCTTAGCCACGCCCAGGTCCGCCGAGTCAGGTAAAAATCATCAAAAACTGACTACACTGCCTTGGATTGATACCACTCTGTAGTATACTCTAAGGCCTATACATTGTATAACTCGCTTCCAGATAAATAAAAAAATAGGCAACTTAATAAAAAAATACAAAATAATGCTTTAAAAGAATATTTTTTAATTCGTTTAAAGATGAAAATACCTAATTTCGAAATCAGATTTCTTTTCCCGGTAGAGTAAAAACATCCTCATTTACTGCACAAGAGGGTTTATTGTATTTTGGTTTATTTGTATTTTTTCTCCTTTGTTTATATTTATAATTTTGTATCTTATATTACTATATAACTCAATAGTGTGGACACCAAGTTATGCTATTCATTCCCTTACAATAGAAAGCGTTTAAAATAAATTCTTAAGATTTATTAACTTCAGAATGGACTTATTAAGGGAATCTATCAATTACTATTATCTTCTTTGTCATCTTAATTTATTGAGATTGTCTGAACGGAGAATAATTACCGACTTGATTTGCTTATACAAAATTATAAATTCAATGATTGACAGCCCTGAACTATTAAACTTGATTTCATTTCATGTCCCTAGCAAGACGATTACAAGGCAGTACCTACCGTACTATTGTAGCAATTGTGCTTCAATCTCACAATTCAACACGCCTATGCGACGAATGTTGCATCTGGGAAACATATACTTCGATGTCGCTGATATATTTAACACGTCAATATCAAACTATAAGTTTAATTTAGTACAGTTGTTGTTATCTGGTAGAGCTAAACTAATAGTTGGACCTATTACTTAATATTATTTATTTCCTTTCTTTTACAATATTTTTGAACATGTTATTAGCTATTTTTGTGTCGGCTATTCAATACTCTTTTTCTATTTTACACAATTCTTGCACTAATGAGGTTACTGTTTTGAAAAAAAAATAAAAAAATATATTAAAATGTATGTAAAAGCCTAAAACGGGCGTAAATAAATAAATAAATAAATAAAAAGTACCTAACTTTTTTTTACACTGTATTTCTTATTATGTTATATTGTTTGATTTATGTCAGTTTGATGTCTGTATTCTGTTGTAACTCATGTATTTCCTTAATTTCCCTTGTCCCAGAGTGAGTTTTTACAACTCATCGGGATTGCTACGTATGTTAGCAAGATATTAATAGTAAAAAAATAAAATAAAAAATCGGAAAATTACGATTGAGATCTTCTTGGTTAGGGTTGTAGGCCAGCGGGCAGTTGTCCTGGGTGTTGGGGACGCCGTCGTTGTCCGAGTCGGGGTCGCACGCGTCGCCCCGGCCGTCCTCGTCCGTGTCCAGCTGGTCGCTGTTGGCCATTTTCGGGCAGTTGTCTTCGCTATCTTGGATGCCATCCCTGTGGGAAAAAATGCGAGTAAATATATTGTTTTTGATCTTAAGCGGTCACCAATGGCGGCTTCTTCAATCGCAGAAAGTCGAAAAGAAGAAAGCCCATTTGCAAAAAGATCCCGTTGATGTTTAAGTATCTAATGAAACATTAATTTATGGCTGTTCTGTGCAAGGAGAAGCTTCATTCAAAAGTAGAATTGTTGGATTTCAAAATGATAATGTGTTAAGTTTAATAACCTTCATGTTTTTCATCCAGTTTCTACCTATCCAACCATTTCGCAATTTCGAATTCTGTATTCAATAACAGCGTGTTCGAAACAATTGAATATCGAATATCAAAACACAAGAGGTTTGATGTGGAAAAACGTGTTGCTCGTTAGTTTTTTCGCTTGTTCGTCGGCTTGTTGTTGTTCTCCAAATAATATAAAACAACTGTGGTGTTTTGTGATTAAAAGAGAAAAATTGTGTGGTGTATTTTTGTTGTTCTTCTTTTTCTATCCCGTTAAACTAAAATTGAGTAGTTGGGCAACAGTTTTTATTTTTTTATTGATTCGTTTCGTTAATAATACAATTGTATAAGAAGACTTGAAGAACTTTCAACTTAAACTTCATCGGTGAGTGAATGGTTTCCCATTTTCCTTCATTTCAATAATCTTTCAACAAGCTAAAATTAGACACTTCTTTTTTTTTTTACAATAACTCCACACAGGAGGCCTTGAGGGAAATAATTTCCCCCAGGGTCTATGTCATCTTTGGGGATGCTGTGTGGAGGGTCTTTTTGAGGAAAGGAAGGAGTGCACTTGGGTCTTGAATAGACCCATGTTGAAGGAGGGAGGAAACACAGAGGCCGGCAAATCGTTCCATAGCCGAGCTGTTGAACACAAGAACGAGTCGGAAAAGCGACCCGTTCTTATGTATTGAATGTCGACCGTGTACAAATATTGGGTGTGCGTTTGGCGAGTTTCCCGACTATGCACCGGTGCCGAAGGGATCAATGACGTAAGTTCCTCGGAGCGTCTTCCATTGAAAAACCTGTAGAACAAGGACAGCATTCCCACCTGACGTCTGTGCTCCAAAGTTTGCATTCCGTTTGTTAAGATAGGAAAATCTATCAAACGGGCCAAGCATTTCAATGGAAGGTTTGTTGGGAAGATTACTTCCGTTGAGGAGACTAAATTATCATTTGGATCCCTTTTAGTCGTAATCAGACATGATTGGCTCTTTGAAACATTAAATTCGACAAGATTATTCTTACCCCAAGAGGAGATTCTCTCGAAGTAATCGTTCTATCAAGTAGTATAGTTTTTCGTTTACAGTCCACTATTTCCCAAATTTCGCAGCTTCGGTTCCAACAAGAGCCTTGACGTAAGAACTGAGAGAGGGACCCATCTGGTTCTTAAAACGGTTCGAGAAGGATGCTTTCGACTGATGAAATGTTTGAAGCTATCAAGCTATCGATTTCAAGCATTTTGCGTCTATATCATATGATGTATTCGTAGTTAATTACCTGTCCCGATCAATGTCACTATCGCAAGCGTCTCCCACCAGGTCCCTGTCGGAGTCGCGCTGGTCCGGGTTGGGCACGCGCGGGCAGTTGTCGCACACGTCTCCCAGCCCGTCCCCGTCGCTGTCGCGCTGCTCGATGTTGGCGTGGCGCGGGCAGTTGTCCGAGTGGTTGGGGATGCCTGGAAGACAGAATACACTTAGTTGTACGATGATTTTCAAACTTATAGACGCGTTGTATAGCTCTCAAAGTGGCAAGCAAAATATATGGTGATTGCCATACTTTCAATTTTGCGGGTTTAGTATCACGTGTCACTAAAGGTTGTATACTATATCTAAACAAATGAAATATATCTAAACAGATAATCTCTAAAATTATTAATAAGTTACTTGTCAGTGTGTTCAAATTTATTAGCAAAAAAGTAAGCCTCTCCCAACCAAATATGGTGTACCGCAAGGAAGCGTCTCAGGACCTCTATTATTCCTTATATATATCAATGATATCTGTAAATTACACACCAAAGGAAAAATCATTAGTTTTGCCAACGGAAAGTGATTGGGAAACCACATACGAAGAAGCTAAACGTGTGCTTGTCATCCTACAAAAATGGCTTGAAAAAAACTCACTTAAACTTAATGTAAATAAAACAAAATTCTTGATATTTCATACACAGAGGACAGCCAACTGTGATTATGTTCTCAAACTACATGAGTGTCAAGGACAAAGCTTAGTACACTCTTGCCACTGCCCTACTTACTATAACACACTCTAGACGCATAAAGTATCTTGGCATTGAAATCGACGAAAATCTTCGATGGGACTCCCACATAAACAATATTACAAAAAAAAACTCACCAAACTCACGTTCTTCTTTAGAAACATACGTAATATTCTCAACAAAAATGATCTGTATAATGTCGACTATGCGCTTTGCCAATCACGCATAGAATATGGAATTATTGGATGGGGATCTGCCTCAAACACACTGCAAAAACTAGTAAAATACAAAGAATATCATTTCGTTGGTAAGTAAACGCAGATAAGTTATTATTTTAAATAAAACCATTATTTCCACTGTTTCCCGAGTTAGTTATTAGAGAGAGTGAGATGGTGAATGTAGCGACACATAAGTATAAGAAGGACAACCTACTGACAGTAGGTCGTCTTATGCGGCGTTGCCTATTCATTGATGTAGGATGTAGTATTTGACGCAACTTTTGTACGAAACGCTGTCCGGTCGTAAATCTATTTCGTTCGAGCACACATATTATATGAATGTCTATCTTTGTCATGCATGACCAATGTCTGAATGAAGAATTAACTGGGAACGTACGTGTGTTTGTTACTTGCCACATTGTGTGTAAATATTCTGTGTATAAATATTATTGTGTGTAAATATACGTGTCTATATGTTTGCAATGTCATTGTAGGTATAGGCGGTGGTTAGTATAAGCATGCGGGCGTCTGGGTGAACGCCAATCCGAAATTTTCCGTATCAAGACTTCAAATGAAGGCATGGCAAAAGATACCAATGGAGAATTTTCTTCATCTTTGCGTTATGTTAGGCTAAACCATGAAATATTGAACTCACTGTCATTATCAATATCAGGATCGCAGGCGTCTCCTAGTCCGTCCTTGTCTGTGTCGGCTTGGTCGGGGTTGGAGTCGCGGGGGCAGTTGTCACACGCGTCCCCCACCTTGTCGCCCATGTTGCCGCCGCCCTCCTCCACGTCGCTCTGCTCAGGGTTGTATTTCAGGGGGCAGTTGTCCTAAGGCAATGCAAGATATTCATAGACACGAGGGATGGATTGGCAAACACATAAGTAAACCACGTCAACGTGATTTTGAACAAAAAATGACTTCACGCAAGACAGTGAACTGAACGTAATAGAATCACAGCGTCCTCTGAAACTTGGTAGAGAGGACATTTTTCAACAATGTGCTGCGTGGCTTCTCTACCTGCCCACATTCATACAATGTAGAGAATTCAACAGTTGTTTGTTTATTTATAAATTAACGGACTAAAATTCGATAAAAAAAAAAAAAAATACGAACTTGAAAAAAGAGCAACAGAGAAAAACAGTACACACATAATATTAAATTAAGCAATGACAAAAATATGACAAAATAAATATACGAAAGAATATTCAAATCAAAGCCAAGGTCAAGTCAAAGTTTTGGTAGAGTCGTAAAGAATGACAAATATCATTTAGACTGCTACCAAAAATTTCAAGACCATGACTTGAGTTAACAAGTCTCGACATTCTGAAGAGTGGAGAATGATACCCATAATTAGTTGAGTGATGATTGAGGAACAGCACTTCATTGTTTCTGAGTTTACGGTGAGGAATGTTGAACTGGATGAGGTGCAACAGAGAAGGCGAGTCTTTAAAACAATTTATAATTTGTTGATGGTATTATCTAATATTATTTATATCATGATCTGTTCATGACTTGAGTGCTATTCCGACCGCTCTGTTGTAAATTGTTAGTCCATTGAGTCAATTAAAAAATATTTGTCATTACATCAATGTAGTATTTTTGGGAAAGGTAGAATAAAGACGCCAGTCTGATAGAAGAGTTGTCACTTACAATAAGCCTATATGTATTTTCCTACATATTCGATTACAGGGTTTGTCAGATTCCACTTCTACATAGAACGTTTTGTGTCAATTATTCAATATGGTCGATAAAATCTATTGAAATGCTTACTGGACTATTGGGGACACCATCTCCGTCTGCGTCAGGATCACACGCGTCTCCGAGACCATCTTGATCAGCGTCTTCTTGTCCCGAGTTGGGAACAGTCACACAGTTATCCTGAAATAATAACAACGAATTTTGATATTGCTACTGAAAAATCCCGTTTCAGAGATTGGTTATGACTTATGGCTGAACTTTCTATCTGATCGGTTGTGTTCTCCGTAGCAATATTCTATCGAGTTCTTAATCTTCTGTTAATGGGGGTCACAGGCAAACATCAAGGTTTGTTAGCCAGTCTAGGGCCTCAAATATCCGAAGTACAATACCTCAAGTATTGCCTTGCGGACCTCATCAATTCCGCCTCAAAAAAATGAAACGGGCATTCGTTGACCACATGTTTGAGGGTCTGCGATTCACTGCATTCATACATCAAGATAAATTTTCACATAATATTGCACCACTTTTAGGTATGAAAGCATTTTTTCCGTCTCCCGCGTCTCCAGCGACTCTGCTCACTACGTTTTGTTATGCGGCATAACAGGACATAACTCAACGGTTTTTGAGGTTATATCCTATATTTTTGTTGAAAACAATACTGTGAAAAAGTGTTTTTTAATTTTTTTTTACCTGAATACCGGACCAGAGTCTCAACTGCTTTCAACCGTCCAGAGCCAGTCAGACTATGGCATCCCCTATAGGCGTATGTTGTGAGGCTGAAGGTAGTGGGGAGAGAAAGGAGATGAAGAAGAGGAAGTTTGAGAAGTACCTGGATATTCAGATCTGGTCACCAAGCACGGCCAAAGCCATTTCAAGCAACGTTTCGATTCTGAATGGTGGTCTTTCACCAGGCCGATACTTGGAGTATCTACCACTCTGGAACGTGCCGCAAATATACTATATTTTATTTTATATGATCCAAATGTGTTTTGACACATATTGATTACATAAAATTTATTTGCGCACGCCGGGTTCGAACCCGCAACCTCTGGATTCGTAGTCGATCGTCTTACCACTCGACCATGCAGGCCGTCATTATTGGTTATGCATATAAACAAAAACATTATGTCGACATGTGCTATGAATGGAAAGTGTATAAATACCTTAGCCTTAGTCCTAGCCACGCCAAAGTCAGGCAAAAATCATCAATACTGACCACAGAAGCGCTCTCTCTTGTATATTATTGCTCTGAGATTCGTACCGAGCCGAGTAAATTGGCCATTATTAGTGCATCATGTGACCACAAAGGCTGTGGAAGCATATTTTCCTATTGATTGAGGATCAGAATTAACGAAGCGGTGAAAAGCCAGACTCAGTGAGATCAGACACGATATGGGCATTTCTCAATGGTAGCTACTTGCCACTCAAGTTTCCACCTGTCTTCTGGAGCTAATCGAAGGAGGTTTATTGAGTTAAGTGAAGTTATGCCGGGACTCACCTTCCTGCACCTCGGGTCCAGGCAGCCCAGGTCTGTGTCCGGCCACCCGTCCAGGTCCCGGTCGCTGGCGCAGATGAGGCCGTCGCCCGCCCAGCCCACCTTGCAGCGGCAGCCCTGCCCCGAGGGGCTGTGGTGGCCCCCGTAGCACTCGGCGTTGCGGTCGCACACGGTGCCGTCGGGGCAGTAGCCGGGCCCCCGGTGACAGCCGATGCTCTGGTTGCCAGCGAAGCCGGGGTTGCATGCGCCGCAGTGGTAGGAGCCCTGGAATTGAAATAAAATAACAATTTATTAGTTTACAGTAAACGACAAACGTGATTTTTTTCATAGACTTTGGATTCATCGTACCCTCGGAGAGCTGGTAGAAATCTCTCCAACAATGTCCTCCGAGATTGGATCGTGGACATGTTCAATGCAACTCCCCATTTGTAGGTCATGCACTTGATTGACTCTGTGCAAAAACGAGCAGTCCGTTTGATAGATTCTCTCATCTTAACAAACGGATTCCAATCTTTGGAGCACAGATTTTATGTGGGAATGATAATGAACCTACTGGTATTTTAATAAAAGATGCTCCCGAGGAACTTGCGTCATTGATTCCTTTGGCACCGGTGCATAGTCGGGAAACTCGTCAAACACGCGCCCAACAATTCTACACAGTTGATATTCGACACATGAAAACAGGTCGCTTCTACGACTCGTTCTTGTTAACAGCTCGACTGTGGAATGATCTTCCTATAACATGAGCCTCTTCAAGACCTAGGTTCACTCCTTCCTCTTTTCGAAAAGACCCACCACACAGCACCCCCAAATATGATATAGGGCCTTAAGCAACTATTTCCCCCAAGGGCTCCTGTGTGGGGTTAATGTAAAAAAAACTTAAGAACAGCGGTTGCGTCTGCACCAGGTGCGGTTTAATCTTGACCAAGATGCATCTTTTCAGATGTTGACTATAGCGTGGATACATACCTACTGACTTTGTTATCAATTAATGACTATGACGATAATGATGACTGGTGACTTTTGGTCAGTGGAATGCGTCTAGAAATTGCGTTTTAATACACGATACATATAATTACACATTATACCTGCGTGTCTTAAAGTCATCGGTTTAGAATGGAAATAATTTTTATTTGCCAAGTTTGCCACTGGGCTTATAGCCAGGGGAGTATCCAACACGACTTCCTGAATGTAGAGAGGTTTGCCACTGGGCTTATAGCCAGGGGAGTATCCAACACGACTTCCTGAATGTGGAGAGGTTTGCCACTGGGCTTATAGCCAGGGGAGTATCCAACACGACTTCCTGAATGTGGAGAGGTTTGCCACTGGGCTTATAGCCAGGGGAGTATCCAACACGACTTCCTGAATGTGGAGAGGTTTGCCACTGGGCTTATAGCCAGGGGAGTATCCAACACGACTTCCTGAATGTGGAGAGGTTTGCCACTGGGCTTATAGCCAGGGGAGTATCCAACACGACTTCCTGAATGTGGAGAGGTAGGCGTGGCGGTAAACCATGTCATCTCAATGTTACTGCACGATCAAGAAAATCTGTCATCTCAATGTTACTGCACGATCAAGAAAATCTGTCATCTCAATGTTACTGCACGATCAAGAAAATCTGTCATCTCAATGTTACTGCACGATCAAGAAAATCTGTCATCTCAATGTTACTGCACGATCAAGAAAATCTGTCATCTCAATGTTACTGCACGATCAAGAAAATCTGTCATCTCAATGTTACTGCACGATCAAGAAAATCTGTCATCTCAATGTTACTGCACGATCAAGAAAATCTGTCATCTCAATGTTACTGCACGATCAAGAAAATCTGTCATCTCAATGTTACTGCACGATCAAGAAAATCTGTCATCTCAATGTTACTGCACGATCAAGAAAATCTGTCATCTCAATGTTACTGCACGATCAAGAAAATCTGTCATCTTAATGTTACTGCACGATCAAGAAAATCTGTCATCTCAATGTTACTGCACGATCAAGAAAATCTGTCATCTCAATGTTACTGCACGATCAAGAAAATCAAAAACTTGCTTAGGATCACGTAGAGCCATATGTAGGCCTAGGAAACCTGGGCAACTGCCTAGGGTGGTGATTTTCAGTAATTGGGAGTCTGCATTTATGAGGCGATACACAGATAAATAATAATAATAATATTTTATTTCAGCGGAATAGAGCGGTGAGTGCAATACTCTGTCTGCCATATAAATAAAAATAAACTTTGACATGAAGCACTTACTTTGTGGTAAGACATAATTAAATTTTAAATAAAAGTAATTTTGTTTTGACACCACTTTATTAGATTCATATACCAACCGGTTTCGCCTCTACCTGAAGAAGGTTCAGGTAGAGCCGAAACCGGTTGGTATATGTATCTTATAAAGTGGTGTCAAAACAAAGTTGCTTTCAATTAAATTTTAAATAATTATACATATGAGTTGAATCAAAACAATGAAAGAAATAAGAAAAAAAAATAATAAAAGTAAAAAATATATATATAAAAAAAATGGTAATAATAATGTATGAGCATATGCAATTACATAAATAAATAATAAAAGAGAGAATAACTTTTACTATGGATTGAGAGAAATTCTCCACCTGTGATGAAGGGACGCAATGTACCACTGGGCGGCAGCCTGCACGAGAGTGTTCTCGGATTCCCAGTAGCGCTGTCTCGTTCCGGCCACTCTGCGACGCATCGGAGCAGCGAACTCATGCACCCTTCTACCCTTCCCTCTGCAAACACGTGTGAGGCGCTGCATCGCCGAGGAAGACCGAAAAGCGCCCTGTACGCGTGGTTGTACTGCACTCGGAGCGTGCTCACGACTGTTTGTGTATATCTGGCCCAGAGTTCGCAAGTGTACAGGCTCATGCAGTACGTCTGGATCAACTGTCTCTTCACCGAACCTATTGAATCTCCCGGCGAGCATGTTGGCTCGCACGCTCAGTGTCTTTTTTTGCGCTCTATGTGCTTCTTGTCATTTAAATCGTCAGTTACGACATGACCCAAATATTTAATTTCACTGATCAAGATAGAATGAAGTGTTTATCCTTAGAGTAACAATATAGAGAGACCGTCCTAATATGAATCAAATCATTGACATACTCGCAAAATGCAGCTCTCTCTTAATGTTCAGTTTTATAAACGTATGCGAAAAAGAGACAAACAATTGCTGTTAAAAATGTACAATTTGAGGCGGGCTAAACGCCGTGTAAGCAGTTTTTTTTTTGTGAACAAACTTCAGACTGATTACTTATGTCAGTTAAGCCGACAGTAAAATGTGCGTAAAAATATCACAACTTAAGTGAGTTTCGTGCAGTCTTCAAAAAAACGATATGGCTATATGTGCAGTTGATGGATGCTTCAACCGAAGTACAAAAGGTTAAAAAAAAAACAGTTTTCATAGGTATGTATCAAAGAATTCGTCTTTTTTAGTTTGATCTCAAATATTTAACATCCTAACTTACAAAACAACTAGTAACATACACCAATATTTAATCGATCTTTGCACTATTCGTTTTAATATAATGAACTTCCGTTTGAAATGAGTTTTAATGCATTTTTAATATGTTTTACTTAGACAGATAAACGATATTCTCATATATTTTTTTAAGAACGGGAAACCCCCTTTTCGTTCGGCTTCTGAATGTCTCCCGGTCTCTTTCTTTCTCATGGTATCAACGCTAAATTATTGTCGAACAGATAAAGACGGAACAATGTTTATCTTTACGGTTTTCTTCGTCTTCCATTGGCCGGCAGTTTATAGGCCATACCTCCTCGGTCAAGCTTGGTCATATAGTTGCTAAAACATTTCGCAAAGTTAGGTCTCTAGGTTACTCTGAGTGTTTACCACGATCTGATGTTGTTTCTGCTTTCCACTGCTGAGAAATGTTTGGTCAAAATTAGGTTTCTCAAAATATCATAAGATCTCACCTCGGTGTTGATGCACTGCGAGTTGGCCGTGCAGCCGCCGCTGTCACCGTCTGCGCACTCGTCGACGTCCTGGCAGCGCTGCTGGTAGCGCCGCGCGTGCGCCAGGCCTACGCCCCGCGGCTCCCCTCCCGCCGAGGTGAAGCCGGCCGGACACGGACCGCAGCGGTAGCCCGGGGACAGGTTGATGCACTGTACGCGGGGGTCGCACGGCTCCCCCAGGTCACACTGGAACATTGCATGCGTAAGCGGAAGCTAGTCTCAGTATCGCACAAGAGTTCCAACTGCTCTCGACCGTCTAGAGCCAGAGGGACTATGGCATCCCCAATCGGCGTATTTCGTGAGGCTGAATAGTGGAAAAGGGAAGGAGATGTGGAAGAGGAAGGTTAGAAAGTACCTGGCTATTACACCAAACACGGCTAAAGCTATTTCAAGCAACGTTTCGATTCTGAATGGTGGTCTTTCACCAGGGTGATTTTCGGAGTATCTACCACTCTGGAACGTGCCGCAAAAATACTATTTTTATTAAAAATAAATCAAATGTGTTATGTAGTGGCGGCTCGTAACTTTATAGTGTGAAGATTTTTCAGAAAGCCGCGCAGGGCACCACCGAAACTGAAAAATACTGAAAATCTTCATACAAAAAATCAACGACGTCGTATTTTTCAATCTCAGCATTTTAGCACACTAAAAAGTCACGTCCCACCACTGACGTTATGACACAATATATCAATTGATTAATTGAATTTAATTTATATGCGCACGCAGGGTTTGAACCCACCACCTCTGTAGTCATAGTTGAGTGTTTTACCATTGATACGATTGCGGAGCCCGGTGATACATCACTAATATACCTCGTGGTAGAATATATAGGTCAGGTCACGTATTTAAATAACTTTTTATTCCGCGCCTTCGGGTTGGAAACTTACGGGTTCCATTGCCGTTCATGAATGGTATGTTTGTTTCATTTTATACTATTTTTTTATAAACTAACGGACTATTATCTAATTACAAAAAAAAAACATTACACGAAATGGGAGAAAAAGCAACAGAGAAAGAACAGCACATACATAATATTAAATGAAGCAATGAAAAATATACTAAAAAAAGAAAATTCTAATCAAAGCCAAGGTCAATTCAAAGTTTTGGCAGAGTCGTAAAGAATGAACAAAAATCATTTGGTTTGTTACCAAAATTTTCAAGACCATGGCTTGAGTTGACAAGTCTCGACATTCTAGAGAAAAGGAGAGTGATACCCATAATTATTAGAGTGATGATTGAGGAACAGCAATTCATCGTTTCTGAGCCTACGGCAAGGAATGTTGAACTGGACGAGTTTGAGAACAAAGAAGGTGAGTCAATCATACAATATATAAAGCACTGTGATTAGGTACTATCAACGCCTTGGCGATTCGCCACCTTGTAGTGATCATTGCGCGATCGACAGAATGCTCCTTGGGTAAGACGCGCTTTTGTTCGGGGATGATTAATAAAATATAATCACTTTCTCTTGAATGCTTTTTATTGTAAGTATTTGTCTAATATTAGTAATTAAACCTTTAAATGAATAAGGTTTACTACTGCACGGGAGTGCGATGAGAATGGGAAATGAATAATAGTAGTAATATACTAGTAGAGAGTGTTTTTACAGAAATGCTTTGCTTTTATACCTGCATGGTCAAACTTAAAGTATCAGAGTCCAAACATGTGGTCTATGGAATAATACAAGTTGAAAATAATTTTAGAAAGCGATGTTAGGATATAATTTATGAGACAGAAAGACATTAAGGGATGCAATTAAGATACAATAGGAGATTGGTATGAATGCTTAGTGACATGGGTAAGTTTAGCACATGTGCTGAGCTGGTTGGCCCATTACAGCGTGGAGCGGACTGCTCCACTTGCACCTGCACAGAATCGGCCTTGCTTGAAACACATTTACTTAAATAATCTTTGTTGAATTAAATGTTAATGTTTCAACAGATGATTCAAAAGAAATGGCGCTGTTTATAAGACAGCCTCCTCACCTCATCCTCGTCTTTGCAGTCCGTCCCATTGCCCGTGTACCCTTCCGGGCACTGTCCGCAGCGGAAGTAGGGCGGGGAGTCCGTCTGGCTGCACTGCACGCCGGGGTGGCAGGAAGCCGCGTGGCAGGCCGAGCGGCGCTGGCACTGACGTCCGTCACCTTCGTAGCCACCGGGGCAGGGCCCGCACTGCGCCCCCTCCACCGTGTCGTAGCACCTCACGCCTGGGAGACGACAACATATTGGTCACCACAGGACATTTTGAAAAATAGTGGCATTTGAAATGATAAGAGAACATACCCGGGAAGCAGGGCCTGTCAGCGCAGGTGAGCCCGGGGCGACAGGAGCGGCCGTCCCCCACCATGCCGCGGGGGCAGCCTCCGCAACGGGGGCCCTCCGCCGTGTCGTGGCACTGCACTCCTGGGAGACAAATTACATATTATGTACTAAATACTTACAGAGGAAATGCAGAGGTAGTGCTATTCAGTAGATACCTTCTGTGCATACAGGGTTTAACGCGGTGCGCCTGACAGACTTTTACCAAGATTTTTTTAGTTTACGTGGAGTTAAAAATGTAGTTAAGGTCTAATTTTGGTATCCGGTGACATTTATTTCAATTAACGAAAAATTAAAACATTTGGCCAACCCACCAAACGCCCCTTGCACCATCGCTTACTGTTCAATGCTGCGGGAAAGGGACGGTGCGCACCATGTGGTACAAGGGTTATTCTAAATTTAAAAAAAATAAGACGGTACATCAGATCTTACCACAAGGTTAACAACGTTGAATAAGGATCGCACACCACATTTTGACCACACCACGACTCCAAATAAATAAGAAATTTTCGAGCAGACTTCATCTGAAGTCCATCGTGTCGACTTTATGTCGGTTTTTAGAGCTAAATTAGCGAATACAATAATAAGGTTATCCGGTATGACCGGACATCTCGGTGTCCACCACAATTCATATCGTTGCCGGAGAGGCAAAAGAGCTGAAGCGCCATTTTGGCAAGTTTACACCTGAGTACTTTAAAGTTTTTTGTTTGTTTTACAATAAAATTTATCAGTCTTAAAGTACCTGGTTGGATTTTTGAAAAAAAGTTGACTCAGGTAACGCAATGCTCTCACTGATTTACCTGAAGCGACAAAAAACTAAAAAACGTCCAACTTGTGTCGCTTGAGTCAAGACTTCTTCCAAATAATAAATATATTTTAGATGAGTGAAGAGCCACAAAAGTCTTCAGAATCAAACGAGAGTCAGAGCATTCGATGCAGAAAAAAAGCTGATCAGAACTGCATATTTAACTCGTTTTTGACCAAAGTGTCGCTTGACTCCTTTGCCTTTCCAGTGACGATATGAATTCTTGTCATTATAATAGAGGGGTTATTTTGATCTAGAACTCCGTTTGTCGTAAAAGAAAAGTTAAAAGTACCTAAAAATATTATTGAAATTATGTAATCATATTTTATTAAGTAACATTTTCCACTTAATATGATTGTAGTAGGAGAAATTCAAATAGTGTCTGAATATCCATTATCCGGGAAACTTTGACTTTCTTTAAAAAAAAGTTGATTACTTAGAATATTATCAATCTTCAAAGAATATGAGAATTGAAAAAGATACAATTTTTGTAAAATTTTTATGGTGTCTTGGTCATAACCAAATCTTTTGATTTTCTGTGAACTTTTCTATTTTCTTATTCTTTAAGCAATCAATATTCCAATGAAGCGTAAAGCTTTGATAATTGTGACCGGTACAGCTTGAAATAGTTATCTCTGCAGGCGGCCAAAATATGAAATCAAAGACGCCATGTTTTCTGTTTTTCGCCTTTCAAAATATTTCCAAATGGGTTTCTTAGTATTTTGTTTTTGTTTTTATGACATAAAGCTATACTGCAAGAAAAAAATATGCACGAAGCATTATTCCCAAGCTTGGCATTCGTGAACATCGAAACAAATTGACTCAAAGTTGATTATTATGTTGATTGAGATGAGTTGATTCCCTGGTCTGGTCTCCTATTATTATTCACATTCTTTGGACGACCCGAAAATGATCTCTCTAGCAGACTCCCATATGGAAAAATACTGATTTGATTTCTTCACACACCATTGGACCTATAATACAGTTACATATATTTATTATTATTTACGCTCCCTTACGACAGACATTCAGTGGTGTCATCTACTTTTCGTAAAAAAACGTATCACCAACATTCTGTCAGTACATATTGCGGTTAGAAAAACATTCTGCAAGCGAAGAAGTGAATTAAGGATGTAGATTAGAGATTTCAAATCTAACATTACACATTCACTAGCTGAGGTCAGTTGAGGCAATTCATTCAATCTATGAAACAATCATTGTGAAAATTCCGTAAAATGAAAATGATGGAACTTTTCTCTATGGAGATGACACTTTTAACAATAATTAAAAAGGTTTAATTAAGGAGTCCGAATTGACGTAATTGCTTCATAGACAGATTCTGTGTGCGCAAGGAAGAACGGAATGAGTCAATAAACGCAGATGTTCAGGAGAGCCAAAACAAATTTTAGAAATTTAGTTTTTTTTATGTAATCGTGTCATATGTAACATGTCCCTTTTCAAAAAATAATAGCACTTTATTTCATTTTTCCTAGATATGTATCTAAGGAACAATTCTGCATACTTAACTCAAAACTTGTTTTTTTTTTTTTTTTACTTATTCCGTTCTTCCTTGCGCACACAGGATTTACCTCAACCGACCTTTATATAATGCTAAATATTCAAATATTCCCGGTAAATTGTTTTTCAAATTAATTAAGCTTGATATGGTTCCTTAATTGATGTTCCTTAATGGTTCGATTTAATTGATCTTCGGCAATTAGGGGTGAATGGAATGCCTATATCACACGTAGTTTCGAAGTGAACTTTCAAGATTTGACCCCATTTTACTACCATTCATCTTTTCTCAAAACAATTATTACTTTATTTTTAAGCCTCTTAACAGGTCCAGAGAGAGTATTGTTAAAATTTATAACGGAATGACAGCACTGCACACTTCTACATTCACCATGCAGCATTCTCATGCAAAATGAACACAACATTATCCATAACGTTAATTGCAAACAATATTAAATAACACTTGTGGTTTGTACAAACAAAAAATCTGAAAGGCACACTTCCAAAACTGTTTTGGCACAAAATACTACGTGAATAATTTAAACTTCGATTCAAACATTGTTTTTACAAAAAGGAGTCAAGAAATAACAATGATTTACATTATTTCAACAATAGTTTTACAAAATTATTACAAATATGTATCCAAAACATTTTCAGAATGGTCCCCTTCTAAGCAGTAGTAAAGCAATACGATGCTGTTATTATGATATTTGAAGATTCTCAAAATGAAAACAACATGTTTCTGTTACAATTTATTTAATATTTCAATTCAATCCTACAAAACTAGTTATACAAGAGAAGGTACAATTCATTCTGAAAATGCTTAAAATAATATTGGAACAATTCATTGTCATAAAAGTGTTCTTAGAGTTAATTGGTTAGTATGTAACACTACTCCTGGTTCAGAAATAATTAATGGAATTATTTTTCAATAAATGGGAGGTAGATAAAACATTTTTTGAACTTCTAAAAGAAAATGCAGTACAATCTATTTACGTGCATTAAAAAAAAGTTAACCATTCTTATTAATTTTCGTAGTAACTGAGTGTTATCTTTATTTCCTATTAAAATACATGCAACTATACAATTATCTATTGCACAACCGAGAGATACCTTAATGTGACTGAACCCTTTTCGGTTTTCTACATAGATTATTTTAATGTTCCAGTAAGTCTAACCGGCTGAAACTTCCTGACTTCTCCACAATAGTGAAAATGAACAATTGAACATAACCGTTGGATATGTGGAGGGTGGTATGTTAGCGGAAAACGAATAAGTATAATTTACAACTTCTGATGACTGAAAGGGTACCCGGGTACCCTCATGTGTTTTTCATGGAATTTGAAGCTTGTCCGTATTTATTAATCATTGTATTTTATTTTAAATGATAAATAAAATGCACTTTTGTGTTCAAAGTACATCGTACGTACGTACGTTTATCTTTAATACTATTTTTAATCACCCACTGAATTAAAAACCCCAAGAAAAGATAGTACTGGGTGAAAATCCTATCCACTTCCCCAAGTATTGAACTGAGTCGAAATATATTACGTCATAAAAGTGGTCCAGCAAACTTCAGCAAATGATATACCGTAAAAGAAACCTTCATATCAATTTAAAAAATGGTGTGTTTTTTTTCAGTCACATAAGGGTTAATATAGAAACCTAAAAATAATTATTGGGAAAAATGCGCCAAGTTCTGATATTTAGAAAATAGTTCTCTAAAAGGACGGATTTAAAAATTAAAAAGAGCGAAGGACATGTAAAACCGTCGGAACATCAGAACATCAGAACATCAGAATATCAGAACATCAGAACATCAGAATATCAGAACATCAGAACATCAGAACATCAGAACATCAGAACATCAGAACATCAGAACATCAGAACATCAGAACATCAGAACATCAGAACATCAGAACATCAGAACATCAGAACATCAGAACATCAGAACATCAGAACATCAGAACATCAGAACATCAGGACGTCAGAACGTCAAATAATGTTAATATTCAGCACTTTCTCTCAACTGCAACTAACAAATAACAACACAACGCGTTGAGCATGAATTGAGGGGGTAGATTTGTTTGTTTGGTTGGTTGGTTGGGTCTATTCACCAGGGTGGCAGGGCCCCGGGCTGTTGGCGCAGGAGTTCCTCTGGGGCTGCGGCTCCTTGCAGCCGGCGCAGTTCTCCAGGGTCTGCGTCAGCCGGTTCAGGTCCCCTCGCTGGCGCTCGATCTCGTGCTTCAGCATCTGGATCTGCTTGATCAGCTCGTTGATGGTCTTCACCAGGAGGTCTGGGAAGATAGAGAGATTTAAATAAAATATATTTCTAAAGGGTTAAGGAAGAATTTCCTCTGTGATGTGCGGAAGAGAGACGGGTGACAAGCCGATGTGTTTTAACCTCTAGTATGCCAGAGGTGCCGATAGTCACCGGGCATTCATCACTATCTTTTCAGGAGTTTTTATCCCTTAAAACCTGTTGTTCGCATATTAATTAAATGAACCGCAATCCATTCTCAACAAAATAATCAATCAATAACATACGATTTAAAAAAAATACAAATACACATTTTCTGAGAAGATAGGATAATTGACAAAAACATCATTTTGTAAAACACGAGTGAGTTATTACGAAATTATAGTCAGCAAGGTACGACGGAAGTTGTACCTTGCGGGATTTCGGCATTCTAGAGTGGTCCTACATTTTTTAATAAGGAAAGTTCATAAAAGCGTTGATTAAATTAATGACGATTCGAAAGATATTGATAATTTTGAATTTGTAGATGTATTTTGTTGTTTGTATTTTATAAAATATTTCTGTATTCTTCTTTCTCGAGCATCCACCATAATGTACCTTCATTTGCCACGATAGTGGTAACTGCAAGTCTGATAGAAAGTTTGCTGAAGAACTAGGTGGTAACACAACAAAACTTAATAACCTAAGAGTCTAACAAAAATATATAAAAATTTTTCTTTCAGCTTCAAGCTTGAAGTAACATTATATGGAGAGAGAGCTAATTATTTTTACCCAACCTATACAGATTTGGGATAAATCACTTTTACGTCGTACACCATGAGAAAGAAAGAGACAACAAATTTTCAGGAATTATCACACCGCTTTAAAGTATTGTTAGAATGTTCTTCGTGTCCCGCGTCTCCGTTAACTCCGCCCACACGTTATGATACGCGAAATAAATTAAGATAACTCAACGGTTTATGAGGTTACATGTTATTTAATTTTTTTAAACAATACTGTGAAAAAGTGGTTATACGAATACCTAAACAGAAACATTATATCGACATGTGATCTGAATCGATGTATAAATACCCTAGTCCTTATCCTAGCCACGATCAGGCCTAGCCGAGTCCGGAAAACCTCGTATAAACTGACTACAGCTCTCTCTACAGCGCCATTTCTTGTATATTATTGCTTTGAGGCTTCAAGAGAGATTACTACATAAAAAAAAACACTTAAGGAGCACCTAACTCGTATGGTATATGCCGGTGAATAGTGAATATCCTACCATCACAATTGTCCGTGTGTATGATTTCTATATCCCCCCTCCTGAACGGAACCTTGTTCTCGTCGTACGGCTGCTGCGCCTGCATGAGCTCTTCCTCTCGCCCGTCTTTCTCGCGCTCCACGGAGTCCTTCTTGCCGGCCTTGCCCCTCGGGCGGTGTTGCTTCTTGCCCAGCTTCTTGTGGAGCGGCTTTTGCTTGGGCGGGTCACCATCCACGCAGCCCAGGGCATCCAGAGATGGTCCAGTCAGGACGTGTACAGTTACGTGCTTGTCTCGGTACTGAAATAGAATATTTATTTACGTCCGTTAAAGGGTTAACACATGTATACATATATTAACATTAAAAAAATAAATTATAAACCTCGGTGTAAGAATATATATGGAGAGAGAGAGCTAAAAAATTTTACCCAACCTATACAAATTTACGATAAATCAATTTCTCCGGGTTATTACGTCGTAAATAGTGAGAGAGAAAGAAACAATTTGTCACATAATATCGCACCATTTTTGTTTATGTAAGCATTTTTTCCGTCTTCTGCGTCTCCGGTGACTCCGTCCACTACGTTTCGTTCTGGTTTTTGAGGTTATATCCTATATTTTTGTTGATAACAATCGTATGAAAAATGGTTATACAATAAACAAAACATTGTGTTGACGTGTGCTATGAATGGATGTAAAAAGGTGTGTCCATGAAAACCCTAGCCACGCCCGAGTCAGGAAAAAAAAAATCCTGACTACATTGTTTCGCAAAGCTATCCCTCCTGGTATATTATTGCTCAGAGCTGTAAACAGTGCAAAAATATTGTACAAGAACGAAAAAAAATAGTTTTGAATAGCAGGTACATCCAAAGTTAAATAGTTTCCTCAAATAAAACATAAATATATGTAAAGTATAGGGTTAAATGATATGAAATTATTGCAAAAAATAAATCTACACTCTCGAAAATAGGCGCGAAATTCAGATAATCGCACGGCCGCGAGCGCCCCACCAACCTTCCTATTATAACGTGTCACAAGCAGTAACTAAATATGCTCAAACGCTGCTAGCGTCAGAGTAGATTATTCTATGTTCTCTAGACTACATAAAATATGTATGCTGTGAGCTGTTACCCGTTTGAATGGCTCGTTTTTTGTTATCTTTGTTAGTGTGTAAGGCAGTGCTTTTACAGAACAAATCCTATAGCAATCAGTGACATCTGTTGGTACCTATCTCTATTATCAATTGATCCCTTGTTCTACAGTCTACCTTGTTCAAAAACTTTGTGCACGCCGCTGTGTGGTACCCATCCCACTTGCTGCCGGAACTGTCAAACTCTAAATGATTATTAATTTACAATATCATCGAGTCTGCCTTAGTTCCCACTTGACTCACCAGCTTGACTGAGGGCACCTCCATGGACGAGAAGACACCTCTGGGCGAGGACTTCGCCCTCAGCTGGGAGAGGGGGCTGCATGCGCGGTACACCGTCAGCGAGGCCTCCAGACCCTCCTCCTCGGCCTCCTGTGCCCACACCAGCCCGAGGGAGCCCCCGAGGGGCGCGGTCCAGCGGAGCGCCTCGTCGTTGCTTTGAACGGTCACTGAAATCAGTGTTATATCATGTTAGAGCGATCTATATTCTAGCATGACATTGAATTTAGAGATGGGTTACATACTTATTGCGCTGGTTAGAATATGTTTGAAATTGCTTCGTCGCGTCGACCACGCAAAAGGCGTATGTACTTTATTTAATTTTGAGAAGCTCAGCCCTAGAACGAAACTTTGATATATGTAGATTTTATCGATAATGTCGGTAATCTTCAATCGTTCTCGAGCCCGACTGCAGATCGCCAACGAACAAACGACAATTCACGGCGACTAAACATGCTTAATTTAGTCGATGTGAACTGTTGTTTGTTCGTTGGCGATCTGCAGTCGGGCTCGGGAACGATTCCAAATTACCTACATTGTTGAAAAAATCAATATTTATGTTTCGTGCTAGGGTTTCAAGTTCGAATTCTGTAATGTGTTCTCCTTTCCCTCTCCACTCTTTTCAACACCACAACCTAACCTAACCTATTCAGGGATGACATAGTCCCACTGGCTTCGGGCAGTTAGGACTTTTGTGTGGTATTCACAAAAAAGAGGAATGGAAGATTTGAGTTTAATTTGTAAGTAGGATCGTATTTATTTGAAACAAACAAGTCTATATCATTCAGTATATATGGTGATTTGTACTGAAAACAACTTGCAAACGTGTTCGGCCAAAAACATTGTTCAACGAGTTGGCAGTGTGTAAAGGTCACGCATTCGAGTCAAGAATAAAGAGAGAGACGTAAAATGGGTAGTAGCTGTATTCTCCCATATATAACTAGCGCAAAAGTATTATTATAGTACCTGTATCATCTTCCTGTGACAGCGTGTAGTGCCTCATCTCTCCAGGGAACTTCATCTCCAACAGGGGGCCGCGGTCCGCAGGCCGACTCCCCTTCACCAGCAGGACGAACTGATCCTGCTTGATCGCCTCCTCCAACTCGGCTGTGGCCACTGGAAGAGACAAAACTTTAATTAATACTCTGCAATATTTTTTCACAATCGATCTTCGGGTTTAAAATACGAACTAACATAACGTCGTCGGAAAGGCAAACTCACTGAGTTACCTGAAGCGACAAAAGCTTAAAAATTCGGTCTCTGAAGTCGAGTAGTAAGACGCTCGATTACGAATCCAGAGGTTGCGGGTTCAAGCCCAGCGTGCGCAATTTTATTTTTTATGATTAAAATGTGTCATAACGCATTTGATTAATACAAAAAATATATATACCATAATTGCGGCACGTTCCAGAGTGATAGATACTTTAAGTATCGCCCTGGTGAAAGACCACCAGTCAGAATCGAAACGTTGCTTGAAATGGCTTTAGCCGTGTTTGGTGACAAGATTTTTCATTTCCAACCTTCCTCTTCCCCATGATCTTCCCTTCCCCAATACCTTCAGCCTCACAACATACCCCGAACAGGGATGCCATTGTCCCACTGGTTCTAGAGGGTTGGGAGCAGTTGGGACCAGTAAAAAAATGCCTTCTCTCAAATGGTAAAAATATTTTAGATAGCTAAGGGATCACAAAAGTCTTCAAAATCAAACGAGAGTCAGAGCATTCGATGCAGAAAAAAAACTGATATTTAACTCATTTTTGACCAAAGTGTCCCTCAAGCCCTTTGCCTTTCCAGCGACGATGCGGATTATAAAAATAAAAAAATGTTGTGGATTTTTTTTCAAGTTGTGGGCCTTTTTTTAGAGTCCGGCCCTGTGATTGAATAAGTAAATTATTCATTGATTGCATCCCAACCTGTTGCGAAACGGAGTCACTTCGTGATGAGATGTGACGCATTTGTGATCTGTCACCTCTCAATACCTGCGCGAGTGCCGTGCTGTGTACCGTTGCGGCCCTACAAGGCCCACCACAGGCCGTAGAAGGGCAGTCGCCATTAACCGGCCCGACCGTTATTTAAGGTCTGACCGGCCTGATAAAATACTTGGCACCGTTTAAAAATAAACCCTGCAAAATACCACAATCGCAGATTTTTGGATTTCATTTCAAATATCGTCACTGGATTGGCAAAAGGGTGAGCGACACTTTGGTCAAAAATGAGATAAATACGCAGTTTTGATCAGTTCTTTTTTATGCATCGAAAGTTCTGACTCTCGTTTGATTCTGAAGTCTTTTGTGGCCCTTCAGCCATCTCAAATATATTTACCATTTGGGAGAAGGCTTGAGACTCAAGCGACGCAAGTTTTGGACTTTTTTAAAGCTTTTTGTCGCTTCAGGTCACTCAGTGAGAGGATTGAGTTACCGAATTTAACTTCTTTTTTTTCAAAATCCAACCAGGGACTGAAAACTTATAAATTGAAAAAATTTTTGACTGCTCTGGTGTAAACTTGCCAAAATGGCTCTTAAGCTCTTTTGCCTTTCTGGTGACGGTTTAATGATGATTTTTTTATTACACAGCAATATTTAAAAAAAACATAAAACCGGTGAAATCATTTCATTTTTTTATTCGGTTGTTTTCTTTATTTTTCTATTGTTTTTATTAGTGTAATGCAGTGTATTTCTAATTGCACGATGTGAACATTTTGGAAATGGATTGATGACCTACCTTTTATTTTGTATCTGTCAGTATGTACGTAATGTTGTCACTCTGTCAAATGTTCCAAATAAATAAATAGACCATATCTGTAGATACTCTAAGTATCGCCCTGACGAAAGACCATCATTCAGAATTGAAACGTTGCTTGAAATGGCTTTAGTCGTGTTTGGTGACCAGATCTGGACAGCCGTGTACTTCCCGACCTTCCTTTTCCTCATCTCCTTACCCTCCCTATTATTTTCGGCCACGGCACTCGGAGCCCGCAAATGCCGCTCCGTAAATGGCCAACCTTGGAGTAACAATATATGGAGAGAGTGCTAATTATTTTTACCCAACCTATACAAATTTGGGATAGAAAAAATTCTCCAGGTTTTTACGTCGTACACCATGACAAAGAAAGAGACAACAAAATTTCCCAAATTATCACACCGCTTTAAAGTATCGTAAGAATGTTCTTCGTAATAATAATAATAATAACAGTGAACTTATATAGCGCAGTTTTGTGGTATTTCACCTCAAGTGCGTATTCCGCATCTCCCACACGTTTTGATTTGCGACTTAAATGGGCATAACTCAACGATTTTTTAGGTTATATGCTTTATTTTTGTTTATAACAATACGTGAAAAAGTGGTAATACGAATAAACAAAAACATCATGTCGACATGTGCTATGAATGGATAAATAATTACCACAGCCCTGGTCCTAGCCACGCCCAGGTCTAACCGAGTCCGGCAAAACTCACAAAACTGACTACAGCAGCGCTCCCTCTTGTATATTATTGCTTTGAGTGGCCAACATTGTTCAAGTTGTCCATATCTTCGTGTTAATTGAATTAAGCATATAATATTACATGTAGCGCAAAGTTGAGCCAAACAATACAAACTCAGGATTGTGTGTATTGGTGCATATGTATACATTGCCGAACGCCGCTGAGAAACAGCCCTACGTGTTGCTTACGCCTACTTATTGCTACTAGCGAGAGAGGGACAGCAAGTGTACGCTATATTTTTTACAGTTAATCGGACAAGAGTCCCAACTGCTCCCAACCGTCTAGAGTCAGTGATACTATGACATCCCTGCTTGGGGTATGTTGTGAGGCTGAAGGTAGCGGGGAGGGGAATGAATGGGGAAGAGGAAGGTTGGGAAGTACCCGGCTATTCAGACCTGGTCACCAAACACGGATATAGCCATTTCTGGCACCGTTTCTTTTTCACTTTTTTTATTATTTTTTTAAGTCGAATAACAAGTTTGAAACATGCTGTATGCAAATAATGCATCTGTTCGACTCAACATTTGCCACGATACTTGTAATACTATTTATGATGTACAAATTAGACAAGCACGCCATGCCAGTAATCCATTATTGTGATTTGTTACAATGATGTCTTTACAGTGTGTTCAAATACATTGATTTAACAGATGACTTAGACGATGTGATAATCTTTTACCCATGCAGTTAATTAATTAATTAATGAACAGACCGTACATTTCTTATACATTAACTAACTATCAAGCCAGTACTCCGAAGTGTTAAGCGGAGAAGATGAAAAATACTATCTACCGGTTAGTAACTGAGTAGATAAACACGTCGGGTTCACATCTGGGCGTCGTGGGTTCAATTCCTCTGCTAGTTAAGTTCTCCACTCATAATAAGAATGTATTTAGGGAGAGAGTTCAACATTTTTACTCAATCTATACAAATTTACGAAAAATCACTTTCTCCGGGTTTTTACGTCGTAAACCGTGAGAGAGAAAGAGATAAGAAAAGTTCTCACACAATATAGCACCGCTTTTAGGTATGGAAGCATGTTCTCCGTCTCCCACGTCTCCGGAAACTCCGCCCTCTACGTTTTGTTATGCGACATAACGTGTTTTTAGGTTATATCCTACATTTTTGTTTATGACAATACTGTGAACAAGTGGTTATACAAATAAACAAAAACATTATGTTGAATGGATGTATAAATGCCCTAGCCTTAGTCACGCCCCAGTCAGGCAAAAATAATCAATACAGACTACATTAGCGCTCCGTTCTGGTATATTATTGATTGAGGTTCTTCATCATTGCACAAGCAACATCTTCCGCTTATAATGACGGCAGTAAGAGTTTTTCGAATATTGTCAGGTTATTTGTATCCCAGGAATGTCTGTCTTTTGTATAACGATCACGGTAATAGCGAGGTCACGGTTATAATGAGCAATTACAATTATATGTTAGTTCGGGCTTATTTTCATACAACCGTGAGGGGTTATAACGAGGTCGCTTCACTGATATAACGTCCAAATAATATTGTCAACTCAATGCGCCCGGTATGAGATAAAAACCTAATTCTCGAAACAGTCGAATAATGTCATAAACAAGACAAAGAAAGCCGCCCGTCCGGCACGGCGGTGGACTTTCTGCAAATCACGTTAAGGAGGGTTTATAATCCCCCATAGTTATCGCTCTAAGAAAAATTCTATCCAGTACTGTGCGTACAGTTTATTATTAGTGTAATCATAAATTAAATCATTTCAAAGTTAGTTAAGCAAGATGTTCTTAATAAAAAATGTGTTGCTTTATAATATGCAAGCTTTCATAACCTGGTGG
This sequence comes from Drusus annulatus, assembly GCA_022651775.1. Lineage (NCBI taxonomy): Eukaryota > Metazoa > Arthropoda > Insecta > Trichoptera > Limnephilidae > Drusus > Drusus annulatus. The sequence goes on from JAGWCC010000169.1 coordinate 597,807, forward strand.
AAATATCGATATTAGTAGGTGGGCACTTTTTTACCTACCTACGTTTATAACGAGTAACGGCTATAAGGAACAAATTTAGTTGGTCCCTTCTCGCTCGTTGTAATCAAGTTGGAGTGTAGTATATAATGTGACAGGGATTCGGTTCTATACCGAGTTTAGTTGAGTCGAGCTTAAGCTTATCTTAATTTCAAGCTACTGTAGGCTAAGCGCCAGTCTAATCCTGTCATATATTATGTTGTCATCGTATTGACCGGACAGTAAAACTAAAGACTGAATGACTCACTGGCGGTAAGGATCTGAGTCATTATGCATTTCGCACTGCATCCGGTTGAAATTTCATACAATCTTGCGGAGTGTCATATTGAGTTATTAACAACAGTTATTCACTTGGCAAATTATTACTGTGTGTTCATTTGGCACTTTTTTTCTCAAAAACAGAATTTTTGGAATCGTGAATTGATAACACTTGATTGCATCCCGTAGACATAAAATACAAGACGCGTCATATTCATACAAATCTTACGAAAAACATAGCAGCACTAGTAACGTTTTTTATTCCGTTTCACACGCGTATGGAAAAGATAGCCAATCAAAGAATATGTGTGTAAGGATGAGATAGCTATATGAACGTCCCACGCTACTGTTATAATCGGGTATTGCGCTACTATCTCTGGTTGTCTTTCGCATACTTATGTATTTCTGCATTCGCTATCTCACGCCGTTTTCATGAACCTTTGAACCTTGTGAATAATTGTATTTATTGAATTGATATAATAAGTGATTTGTAAGTAATTATGAATGGAAAGAAATTCCATGAGACATGTTTTTTACTCCCGAAGGCATTTTTTCTCAGAATGGAGCCTACAGCGACGCGTTTGTGGCAGCTGGTGACAGCTTGTCTGTCGAATGAATGTTTGTGTGATACTAAACGCAGTAAATCTCAGGTACGTCTCGCGGACTTGGTTTAGTACATCCACGCGCGTTGTCTGAGTAACGTGTCTACATTATGTAATTAATTTAAGTTGTATTCTGGTTTAATTATGCTTTAAAATGTAGACAAGTCAATACCCCCGTGGTTAGGTCACTCGATGTGCCGCAAATATGCTATATATTATTTTGTATCAATTATTTATGTGTTACGACACATTAAATTTATTTGCGCACGCCGGGTTCGAACCCGCAACCTCTAGATTCGTAGTTGAGCTTCTTACCACTCGACTATGCAGGTCGTCAAACTGTTGCTTTACAGGAGAAAAAATTACATTTATAGCCATTTTCTGCGTAATATATTTGTAATATTAAGTAAATATTGTATGATGTTTGGAAATATGGTAATCTTGTGTTAATTATGTAACTTCACATAATTCTATGACCTCATTTATTTCATATAACTATTCTAACTCCATCTTATATATATATGATCCACAAACCAAAACACTCCTGTCATTATTTTTCGATTTACAAGGATAATCCACGGACTAAAACTGTTCTTACGAGAAATGTAGTTTTTGCACTGAAGATGTCATGTCTTACTAATATTCGCGACAGTCTCACATGGGTCACGCCATCAACGCAATTTTTTTTTTACTTTATCCTTTCTTTGTTCTATGTATAAGATTAAGATGCATTTGTTTTATTATCTTGTATTCCACTATGATATACTAATCATTATGTTAACCTTTATTTTTTCCACTGTATTTTGCAGATCTATTAAAATAATTACACAAATAAAAAGTATTAACGTTAAAACATTAATATAATAAGAAAAACGAAATGTTTTTTCTCAAAATCTTGAAGACTCGTTAGCAGTAGATACGATGTGAAGGCTTTTTTATTTTACGACCTGCATAATCGAGTAGTAAGACGCTCGACTACGAATCCAGAGGTTGCGGGCTCGAACCCGGCGTGCGCAAATAATTTTTATTTAATTGATATGATATAATTTAAAAAAATATAGTATATTTGCGGCACGTTCTAGAGTGGTAGATACTCTAAGTATCGCCCTGGTGAAAGACCACCATTCAGAATTGAAACGTTGCTTGAAATGGCTTTAGCCGTGTTTGGTGACCAGATCTGAATAGCCAGGTACTTCTCAACCTTCCCCTTCCTCATCTCCTTTCAGAATTGAAACGTTGCTTAAAATGGCTTTAGCCGTGTTTGGTGACCAGATCTGAATAGCCAGGTACTTCTCAAC